>CAHIKZ030002113.1:2472500-2535000 GCA_903632075.3 Acanthosepion pharaonis
GAAATATCAAGAAAGAAAGAAAGAAGGCTATAATATTGCAGAGAAGAAATATCAAGAAAGAAAGAAAGAAAGAAAGAAAGAAATATCAAGAAAGAAAGAAAGAAGGCTATAATATTGCAGAGAAGAAATATCAAGAAAGAAAGAAAGAAAGAAAGAAAGAAAGAAAGAAATGAAAGAAAGAAAGAAAGAAATATCAAGAAAGAAAGAAGGCTATAATATTGCAGAGAAGAAATATCAAGAAAGAAAGAAAGAAAGAAAGAAAGAAATGAAAGAAAGAAAGAAATATCAAGAAAGAAAGAAAGAAAGAAAGAAATGAAAGAAAGAAAGAAAGAAATATCAAGAAAGAAAGAAAGAAGGCTATAATATTGCAGAGAAGAAATATCAAGAAAGAAAGAAAGAAAGAAAGAAAGAAAGAAAGAAAGAAATATCAAGAAAGAAAGAAAGAAAGAAAGATGCAAAGAATTCCAAAGAGAATAGAAGGAATTAATGAGATACGAATGGTAACTAAAATAAACAAACAAAAATAGATTGAAAATATAAGTAAAATTTAATAACAAGAAATAAAGAACATGTAAAGTATTAAAATGATACAATTGAAAAATGAAGCAAATGGCGACGGATAAATGAGAGAGGAAAAAAAAGGTCAAACCCGAGGCCGGAGAGAGAAGAAATCGACAAAGATCAAATATTGTAGAAAAGATGAGGATGTATATATGAGAGAGAGAGGGAGGGAAGGGAAGAGAGATGAAGAGAGAGAAAGAGAAATTATAAAATGAAAGGAGGGTGGAAAAGAGAAAGGCAAACGAAAGAAAGGGAAAGAGAAAAAAAAAGAAAAAGTATGTAAAAGAAATACGAAAAAAAGAGAGAATAGTAGAGGGGATAAAATAATGATAGATACATGCTTACACTGATATATAGAGAGAAAGAAACATAATGAGAGGAGGAGAAAGAGCAAACGGGCAGAGAAGGAAAGAAACAGGCACAAAAGGCTAATGAGAGAAAATTAACAAATAAAAAAGAGAATAAAATAAGAAAAAAGAAAGAAAGAAAAAAGCGAAAATAATAGTAAGACGGAATTAAGTAACGTCGGAGGAGAGTGGTAGAAAAAGACAAAAAGATGGTAAGATGGATGAAAGGATGATATTAGATAAGCATAAAATGAAACAGGAGGGGTGATGGTAGGAAATAAAAATAAAATCTAAAGAGGTATAGAGAGGGAAACTATCTAGAGAAAGAGACAAATAGAGAAGAGGGCAAAGGGAGAGCAATGTGAAAAGAATAATTTGGCTCTAATGTAAATCTACAACTTAAAATACCAAAAACTACTAAATAATGCTCTCCAAATAAACGTAAAAATCTATGTAACATTCACGTGGAAAAACGAAAAGAACATGAAAGAAAATGGCAAATTAGTATAATGTCGGCGTTATTTCGACAACGAAGGACCGAGTAATCAAATTGCAACGTTTAAGAAAATGATACCACTATAGGAAAGGTAATGAGGATGAGGAAAATGCGAATGAAACAATGTCATTACAATTCATTGGAAAATTCTTTTATTTATTTTCTCACTGGAAACCTATGAATGAATTATCTGTATAAATCAGTGTGACTTCTTCAAATTTTAGAAAAAAAAAAAAACAAAAAAAAACATTCGCACCTTTTTTCTTTACCGGATAACATCTTCTGTATTGCCATCACCCCTGTCTAAATATTATTTCTTAGTTTGGTGTTCTCTACAGAATAGATCGACAGATAAAATATTTACTCCAATCTTTAGAAAAATGAAAAACAAAACAAATCTACCCTTTGATTGTTTTAGATGAACTACGAGCCATCGTCCCTGGTGGGACAATTCTAACAGTTTTAATATCAAATGTCATGACACGGACTTAATGTTCTTTGATCGTCTGTGGCCCTGAAAGACATGGACAATCATGAGCTTCCATTATTTTCTATACTCTGTAGCTCTAAATAATCTTTACCCCATCGGTGTTTTCCCTTGCAAATTTACCATTTATAAATACAAAGAAATCTATGAGGATTTGCGTAAGGAATATGTCTCAGAAAATGAAAAAAAGGGCATATTTTGAAATGATTCTCTTCGTAGGCAGAAACATCTTGCTACAAGGAATTGTTTTACGACGCTGATGGAATGCAAGTAACCTTCTTCGGAGGAAACTGAGTTTATTAAATATCAGGAAGAAGGAGTTAGGATAATGGCGGTTAGCGTGAAGGATCAGGCAAAAATAAACCGAATTTAGAATGCTAATTTACAGAAGAGGACCACATAATTTAGTAGTGATTTTCGAAGCCCGGCTTAGATGTGGCACAAGACCGAAAGTATGGGGCAACCAGTGAGCTGGAACTCACTACTCAGTCGTAATTGATCTAGAAAGACAAGCTTTGCTAGACATTACACCACGTCGAGGTGTCCAGCCACATAATTTAGTATATCTGTAGATGAGATTTTCTAGAATAACAGTTATACTAGAAAGATATCCGAGTATTCCGTAACATCTACCGGGAACAAAATGCCTGCACACGGACAAAAATCATGATTACAGAATATATAATAATGTAAAGAGGATTAAAATGAGCGCTCGTTTTCTCACTGAAGACGATCTAAAGGGAAGAAAATCATTTAACCGGTATTATTACTGGTGGACGTAAAAAAAAGAAAAGAATATAGGATTATGATGGTAGCCTCAATATATATGATTTTAAAATGAGATACAGAACTCCCGACAAAGCTTTTACGAAATTTAACAAATGGAAAACGTTCCATTGAAAGTAGATTTGATTGAAAATAGATCTGATTACGCGTTTCGACATTCAAGTCGTAATCAGAAAACGAAACAAAGAAAGGTGTGTTTGTGTGTCGGCTTAAATAATGAATCATAACACTTTTTTTCCCTAAGCTGGCGTTTCTCGTGATTAAAAAAAAAAGAAAATGAGTGACTTAAAAAAGCCGATAATATTTATTTTGTATCTTTGTTTATCTTTCTTTGTTCATATCGAAAGTTGTTAATATATTTTTTGTATCGAATTAAAGGCAAATCCTCATCTCATTTTCAGAATGGCTCGAAAGTAAGAAATTCATATGGCCTTTTCTTAATTATATATATATATATATATATATATATATATATATACAATGTAACCCGGATATAAGAGAGTTATTGTGACCGGAGAAGAAGTCTCTTATATCCGGGTTTCTCTTGTATCCGGGTTTGGTCTATTTTGTTTAGGCAAGTATGGCAACACTTTGGGACCAGAGAAAATTTCTCTTATATCCGGGTCTCTTATATCCGGGTTTCTCTTATATCCGGGTTTCTCTTATATCCGGGTTTCTCTTATATCCGGGTTTCTCTTATATCCGGGTTTCTCTTATATCCGGGTTTCACTGTATATGCAAAAAGTGTTAGAAAAAAATAGGAATTTGAAAAAACAAGTAATTTTTATATATTTTTTATGTAATATTTATAATAAATGCATGCGCAATGATATGTAAATGAACTACAGTGTAACCCGGATATAAGAGACCCGGATATAAGAGAAACCCGGATATAAGAGAGATGTTATCTGGTCCCAAATTAGAGCCCATACTTACCTAAACAAAATAAACCAAACCCGGATATAAGAGAAACCTGGATATAAGAGACTTCTTCTCCGGTCCCGACAACTCACTTATATCCGGGTTACACTGTACTATATAAAAAGTACAGAGTTATCTTCTCTTTCCTTGGAAAGTTCTTTTGCTTCTCACTGTCCAGTCTATGGCCTGCCGTAAAGTCGAATTTCTTTCCGGACGAGTTGAATCGTATTTGTCACAAACAATTTTTTACAATTAGAAATTTGCTTTAATTTGCTTTAAACTTGAGTTTATTTGATTGACTTTTGGATATTCTTTTGAATTTTCTTTTTGAGTTTTTTTTCTCTTTGTATTTTGATAACACTCATCTAGCTTGAAGCAAGTTTTCATTTGAGTTTGGTTAATCTTCTATTTTCTTTTAATTTGCTATAATTGTTTTGGGGTTTATACGTGTTCCCTTCTCCTTGTTTTTCCTTTCGTATTTTCTCTAAACCCCGTCTAGCTGGAAGCTAGTTTTCATTTGAGTTTGGTTAATCTTTTATTTTCTGTTTCCTTTAATTTGCTGTAATTGGTTTTTGTTTTATATGTCTTTCCTCCTCTTTTCGTACAAAATATATATATATATATATATATATATATATATATATATATATATATATATATATATAGATAGATAGATAGATAATATTAGTGGAAAATATACATACGTATGCAAAATATATAAATACACATACATGTATATTTTCAGAAAAAAATTTTCAAGAGGAAGAATCCAGGTAGAACTCAATGTCTAGGACAGAGTAAGGATATAATAAAAAGGGTTAAACACTAATATTCCATGGTCATAATTTATTCCATTGGAATCGTAAATACGATCCAATTCATCAGACCTACAAATTCAAAATGAAAACAGAAAAAAATCACTCCGGAAGTGAAAACAGAATTTAGAGAAAGTGTAAATATGAGGAGGGGGGAGATTGAACCTTAACAGAGAGAATTTTAGGAGAGGTGGTGGGGAGGGTTTTAGATAAGAGAAAAGAATGAATGTCGACGGATGTCTAATGCATAAAGATACATTTCGTGGTGACATACACACACCATCGACAATTTAATGCAAGAATAATAGGGAGGGAAAGGGAAAGAGGAGTTAGGGGAGAGATGGGACGATAGAAAGTAAAATTGCGTTTATTTAAAGGGCCGATTTGTAGTTGAGAAAATTTGACAAATTTAATATCGACTACAGGTTACAAATCAAATATAAATATATGAAGATAAATATAACGATTGTCTAATCCAGCAAGGACCTATATTTCTATGTTCAAAGACACATGTGAATACACACAATAACATATACATGTATATACATCCACGTAGGCGTGTACCCACACACACACATACAAACGTGTACACACATATAAAAAATATAAAAATATAAAAAAAATATATAATCACATATCCACACATACACATATTCATCAATATACATATACACACACTTTTCACATACACGCACACCCACATACACATATATATACATATATATATATATATATATATATATATATATATATATATATATATATTATATGATTCTTGTGTGCTAAGTGATTTGAAGACCAAATTTTTAATTATTTGTCTGTGGTTGTGCCAGGTAAACATTTTGGAATGTCCCGAGACACCGCCGGTGCAGGTGAAACAAACTGCACCTCCAAAAAAATCGCTTGGACTGAAAACAGACCCTCAAAAGAGGCAGATTACTTTGCGCGACTTGAGGCAAAGTATGAGGATTATACAAGAGGAAATGAGTCTCTCACTATTCCTGAAATGCTTAACGCTGTGAATACGAAAACAATATCCCTGCTGACCACCGATGTAAAAACTCGGAAATAATTGGGGTCAGCAGAGAAGCAATGGAGGAGGCGCTAAAGACCCTCAAAATTGGGCCAAAGGTACTGGCGAGAAGATCGAAGGCCAGGTGGAACATCCTGCTGATCTCAGAGCAAGAGGCCAGCCAGTTAACTGGAAATATATTAACGGCAAAACAGTTCGAATATATAGGCACACGAAAGACAATGATGGACGACCATGGTGTTCCCGTAGATATTACTAACGGACGGATGTGGGTCTATTTCGCCCGATAGGGACAAGTAGAGTATGTCTCAGGAATAATAAGTAAAGTATTATTATAGTGGATTATGTTCTACAGGTAATATTGAGCGACAAGAGTTTTCTTCAGAAATCCCCAATATTCTAATATGCCGGGAAAAAAGGAAGCCTGTGGTTATAAAAGGCCGTCGACCCTACTGCTGATCGTATGGTGACTCGTGCCCCAGTAAGAACGCGGCGCCCAAAAGCTCTCCCAAAAAGAAAGACCAACCGCAGAAGCAGTGGATGAACAAAAACAGAAGCCACAACAAAAGCAGAAGCCACAACAAAAGCAACAATGGCAAATCTTAGATATGGAAATGCTGCCACCTCCGTCCCTCTCTTTGAAAAGGAGAGTGAGGAAGATGCCGGAGAAAAGGTGGGGAAAATTACCAAGAAAGAGAAGCGAGCTGGAGAAGTGTGGAGAAAGGCATTAAAAATCCAAGTCCCAATCTGTCCCAGCTTCACCAGCAAAATTTGAAGGTGCAACCCCAAAGTCAAGAAGCCTCCTATTTCACTTTCTAGGACTTCCACTTTCACCCCTTCAAAAGCGTCCAAAGAAAAAAAAATCCTCAGAGAGGAGAAATCTGCCAAATAGCCAGAACTTGGACAGGAACCTTTCTACTCAGAAAGACTCCTTCTTGGGCCCGTTATTTAAAGTAGCTCTCCTTTGACGGGAAGTCGGTGGAGGAACCCCGTAATGTCCCTCAGTCCCTAGATGTGATATCATGGATAAGGTATTCTAGGAGAGATTTAAAGGTAGGGAATCACTTGTACGAAGCAAAAGACTACCTGGATAGAATGTCAGTAAGAAGTGCCGATATAGATCGGCTAGATTGTCCCACGTTCCACTGATTAGGCTATTCGGATTATAGACTTGCTGTGTCTGGGTAGCGTTAGGTAGGCCTGGAATGGCTGGAACTTCAATCTGTTCTTACTGGACAGAAGAGAGACTTCCGGAAATAGCTAATTAGGTATGTGCAGCGAGACTAGTGGGTGCGGTTTTTGAGAATAAGTGGTGGTAGAGGCTTAAGGAGAGCATCAGGTCCTTCACCACAGAATATAGCCCACGGCTCACCTTAGATAAGGCTAAAAAGATGAAGGCTCATTATAATGGTGGGTGTTATAATTCCCTAGAGATAGGCTTAGCTAGGCAGGTTCTGCAGCGCGTAGCTGGTTTAAACAAGTTGTCTAACCAAACCGGGAAAATGCGTTGCAGAATTGCGCAACGACGAGATCCATCGAGTTTCCGATTGATACACTCGAGAGGTCAGTACTCCGAACGGTGTACTCTTAGGTTAACTATTAATATGTGTGAGGCGTTTTTGTGGCATTTCAAGAGCCGGTTTACCAAAGAGCCTGGTCTATGTGACGAAGATTTTCCCAGCTATTTGGCTCACTTTCTCGGATTTCGCCGACTGAAGAAGCTAGCTGTTAAGGTGAGATCACAGAGGAAGAAATCTACTTGGCATTGAAAAGGGTTGGCAGTGGCAAATGTCCGGGACTTGACAGTCTCTCCTCTGAATTTTACCTTGTATATATTTGTGCTGATGTTGACGGTCGTGTTCAACAACTGGTTCCGGCATGGGTCCATTCCCAACCGGATGTCAAGGGGTGTGATCAAGCTGTTGAAAAAGGGCAAGAATGTTGAGAGGGAATTAGATAATTACAGGCACACAACTCTGCTAAAACACAGAGTTAAAGATTTTGGCGAATATCCTTTATAGAGTAGGTCCTCCATTTGATAGTTTCAGTTGCTTGTATTCGATTTTCATTGATTTGATCAAGTTATCAACAAGCGCCTGATCCATATTTTCCCTCTCCTTTAGCAATGTTTCTTTAAGGGTTGCCACTGACGTGATTTTGGTTGCACGCTCTTGAAGATTTCGGTGAATGTGCTCCCATTGCACTAACTTGATTCCCTCCGAATCTTTCCAGGACTTTGCTAGTTTCCTCGTATGAAATAGCGCTCCATTTTTTTGAACAGGGTAGACATTCGTGTCGATATGATTGGTTTCAAATAGTTGGAGTTGTCTTTTCTCTAATATTTGACAATATCTTGGAACATTCAACCGCTCGTCAACAGGAATCAGATTTCCCCCCAAACCAGACAGCACCCCACACCATTACTCCAATCCCTCCATGTTTCACAGTCACCTTCAGACATTCAGTGTTCCAAGTTTCATTCTGATTTCTCCAAACATAAACCTGTCTCGAAAGCAAATATTGGCAAAATTTACTTTCATCTCATTAAATTACAGACTGACAAATTTCATAATCTTTGCTCTCGAATTTTCTCGCCCAGTCCATACGCCTGTTCCTGTTAACGTACGAAATCAAGGGCTTCTTTCTTGCAACTCTTCTTTCATAGCCAAACTCCTTCAGAGTCATTCTCACCACATATGGCGACATTTTCATGTTGTTGACGACATCTTTGACGCTCCGACGACGGTTTCTGATGACTTCTATCTTCAGCGCCTTTTTCGTTCAGTCAGACATGATGCTTCGTCGTCCTGAACGTTGCTCCATACGACAATGGCCTTCTTCATTAAATTTCTTGACAATATTATTAACCGTTTGATTATTAACCTGGAAAAAAAACAGCAATTTCTCTATCTGACTTGCCACACTATTATTTGCTCTCGTTGAAATTTCCTTGTTTCCGCGAACTTTCATTGCAAAAATATAAGCCAACTATCGTTCATAGATGAGAGCAGCTTGATACTAACACGGTGTTGTGTGAAAAAAAAGAAGATATGTTATTACATACGCCAAAATTGCTGTAATTAAGGGTGGCTAAAACTTATCTTAGCCCACTTTGTTTCTGAGATTCTGTTGAGACCCGGGAATACATGTGCTGTGAAGTGCCGAACAATTCAGAACAACCTGCATCTGACCCGCACGATCCTAGAGGTCATAAAAGACTAAGAGCAAGCTGCACTGATCAAATATGGATCAGGCCAAGGTATTTGATAGGGTCGACCATCAGTGCTTGGTTGCTGTCCTGCAGGTCGCCAGATTCTATCCTGACTTCTGCAGGTGGAAATAACCGCCTGTATCGCTCCGTCAGTGCTGTTGTACAGGTGAACGGAAAGCGGTCACGCGATTTTGCTCTGTCTCGGTCTGTTCGTCAGGGTTGCCCACTGTCGCCCTACTTTACGCTTTGGCATTGAAGCCTGTCCTTCGCTCGCTGAGGGACGGGGCAAGAATTTCGGCCCTATGTGGAAATCTCTGGTGGGGCTCGAGCCAGGGTTTCTGCATACGCCGATGACGAATCCATTTGCATATTGAGCCTCAGCGACATTAGAGTGGTACAGAAGGCGCTTGAACGGTACAAAAGGGTCATTCTTCTGGCTTGCGGTTAGGTGCCTGGAAAGGGGGTGCTCTTCTGGGGCCTTTTGATCGAACTGACAAAACCGTCCGCATTCGTGCCCGGGCTCCAGCTGGAGAAGAATTGGTCAGAGGTACAGGAAAATATCGGAGCGTCAGTCCAGACCTGACTCGGAAGGTTGTCGTTCTTGAAGGGTAAGGCTGAGGCGTGTGCCACTTACGTTTTTCTTCTCTTCCTTTACTGCTTGTCTGTAATTCCTCTCTGTAAAGATCATGAGAAGGTGATCGAGAGTATGCTCTCCTCCTTCTTGTGGAGTGGTCGCAGGAATAAGTTCAACAAAGACGTCTGTACTCCAAGTCCATGTCATGGGAGTCATCGTCACGCCTCGGGAATTTGGATTTCCTACACTGTTGTCAGATGACTCGATTTTGGAAAGGGACGCCTTTTCTCGCCCTAACTTTACTCCTTCGATTTCTAGGTTCGTCGTAAGCTCCGGAAGCATCCTCTCTGTAGGCGGATTGACTTGTCGGTAGCCGAGTTGCGCTCTTTTTGGCCTTGGGCGCCATTGTCGGATTACCTCATTAATCTTGAGCTTAATTGCCGATTGGCAATGGAATTTCTCAATGACATCGCCGATAATGTGTCCATCCCGTATTCTGGGATGAAACAGATACTCTTTCTAACGCTGCTATCCGTGGCAAGAATGGTGATGGAGGAAATCTTGCGATACGAACGCTATTCTCATCAGATGAACGTCAAAACTGATAGAAAATGTTTCTTATCGACAAAGTTAAGTGAAAGGTGGCTGAAGATATTGTGCCTGTGTAAAAGGGGGCTAACTTTCCTTGGTCACAACGGGTCAGGGTTCCACAGGAAACCGCCCTGGTTAAGATAGACTCTCTTTGTGTACCTACTTAATGTGAGGAAGTGTTGTTTCTGGCTTCTTCATGATCACAACATCCCCAGTTTGTTTTTCGCTTCTTTTTTCATGACAACTGGGCCAGTCTTTGATTTTTCCATGCCGGTAGTTATTTTCAGCAGCCATTTATTTTATTTATTTATTTATTTTGGATAGATACTATCAATATGAGCTATTTTTAATCAGTGTGTTTTGTTATATTTTAGTTTGTTTTTAGGGTTCACCCACTTCCCTTCTTTTCATACCATCACTATATATATATATATATATATATATATATATATGTGTGTGTGTGTGTGTCATTCGCAGACAGTACAGTTTTGCTGTATCACAGCTCCTCAGTGCGACTAGACATCCGAAACTAAATCTAGGGTATTGTTTTTACGAATGAAAACAAATGCCAATCAGCCGGAGTGCTCTAATTCATTTTACTGAAGAGCTTCGCATTAATGCAGGTGGCTGTTGTTTATAGAATTAGCTTATCACTCAACAGTGCTCAATTAAAATATATTTTCAAGAGCTAATGGACATTATTATATAAGAGATTTTTATGTCACGGGCCGTGTTTGTAGGGTTCTCTGTGAAAATGAGGTATTATGGTATATATAGGTGTGAATGGTGAAGGATGACGTCTTATGGTAAATGATTAATTTTCAAACAGTGGATGGGTCAAACATCTGATTAGCTAAGTATAAGGATAGTTATTTTTGACCAGCCTCGCCGGATTTCCCAATTATGGGCTTGTGCCACAGTTATTGTATTTTGACAATAATAAATAGAGTCGTCTTCTCTTGACGAGACTACATTTGTTAGAGAGAATACCTATCATAATAATATAGTGTCGCTGATCGGTTATTTAACCACGATGCAGGAACCAGAATAGGTGGAAGACTTCATAGGTGATTCGCAACGTCACCGAGAGTAAAGAAGTTAAAGAAGAAAATAAAAAGGCCATAAAAAAACAAAATAAAAAAACAAAAACAAAAAAACTCCGTCATTGTCTATCAAACAGTGTTAGATTTAATGTATGAAGAACTTGCTGCTATCATGAATGCAAATATAAAACCAAAAAAGATTGGTTATAACAGAAAGAACTTAAATTTCTCGAAAGTAGACAGTGATCAGACGAAACTATTATGCAATATGTACAGCGATTGAAAGAAACGTCGAGATATTGTGATTTTGAAAGAATACTTTCGGAACAAATCTCTATCGAAGACGAGCTAATTTTACTAAGACTGATTGATGGAATGTTTAGAATCTTGTACAAGCGTAAAATTCTAGAGCGCCTTCAAGCTCATAGTATAAATCTGGAAGTACGTGTGAAGTTCTTAAAACAGTTGAAATTGATTAAATAATTTAATGTCTCCGAAGGCAGCTTGAAAAATTACAGTACTACTAAAAACTTACTTGTATGCAGATATTCCAATAAGGAACATGAATAGAGCAGAAATTATCCTCCGGCATTTGGGAGATGGTGTTTTAAATGAAAAAAAAGAGGAATCGTTTCCAGACGGTATGCGCAGCGAGTGGGAAAATTGGAAAATATATATTCTCTGTTTGAAAGTACGGAAGTATTTGAGATAAAAGAACAGGACAAAAGGAAGGAAATGGTGGATTTGAACCAAGTAACTTTACTCATGCAGGTGGATACCGGAAGTGATGTTACGATGATGCCGAGGAATGTTTTGGAAAGAATGGGTAGACGAAATTTAAAAAAATGTAATCTCCATTTGAAACAGTTAGATGGGTCAGTCATCAAAATTTTAGGATGCTTTAAATGCACGTTTGAGACAAGAAAAATAAATTTGAGGTAATCATAGTGCTGGAAAACTTCAAAAGTCACGGTCTTTTAGGAATTGACGTGTTAAGAGTGGGTACATCGAAGATGGAAAATGCCATATATTCTCTTGAACCGGATGTTGTGTTAACCATGTTCACCATAGTCTATGAATATAGAATACAACGCAGTGCGTAATCTGTTCAATAAAACAACGTTAAAGATTAACACTCACGAGTCAGACACTCTACTGAATCCGCCTATATCGCCAATACCACCAGCAGCTGTTCAGTAATTCTTCAGTCTTCGATATCAAAGGCTGCCAGTGAATATTCGGAAAAAAAACATGGCGGCATTTATACACGTCGCATTGAATATTTTGAGCCTTCTGATTGGCTAACCCATCTATTGGTGCACTATAAAATGGGTCAGCTCATTTTGGCTGGCTCACTAGGACATCATTGTACTCCAAAATTCTAACATGTTGGATTATTAAGGGGATACGATGCGAATACTCGACTTAGAGAAATCAGTCAACCCATGTATTTTCAAGCGCGAAAAGTTTCTTGTTCACATGCTACCCTTGGTGGTTGCTAAGTTTGAACAAAATGGTGGAACAAGGAATATTAGAAAAAAATTCGGCCAGGATAATAGCAATTAGGCTTCAGCCATTGCGGTGATACATAAACCCAGTGGCTCCCACATTAAACCGACCTTGTGTAACAACATGAGTTAGTAGGGGGTTGAGTAAATATCTACATAAACCCAGTGGTAGTTTAAGAATTTGTGGCGATTATAAGGTGGGCGTGAATCAGCAGATCTGTTCAGATCATCCCCGTTGCTAAAAATTGAAACAGCGTACCATGATTTTGCTGGTACAAATACTTTGCTAAAGTTGACCTTAAGTCAGCATATAATCAGATACAAATTGATAGCAAGTTTCAAGGTGTCACCACAATGAACACGTCTATTGGATTAATAAAATGGACTCGTCTACCATTTGGAGTAAAAACGTCAAGTCACATTTTCCAAAAAGTCATCGAATTCACACATACGCTATGTGATACATGTCTCTTTCGAATAATGACTGACTTGAGAGAAGATTTTCCCACAGTAGGTTGCCATTTCTGTGTTAGACTTGTTGCCAATCAAGGCTATAGGACCCAGTCTATCTGCTGTTCAACTGGGTGGGGAGTAATAGATTAATTCATACCTTTTACAAGGGTATTTCATAATGTGTGACGTCATTTGTTTACATTTCGATACGCATTGAGCAGATATGAATGTATGAGAAAATATCATGCTGAAGTGTGTTTAAAAACAGTAAAATCGACCTTGCTAACCGAACGTTCCTTTGTGGCCCAATCGGTTAAGGCAGGTCAGGCTATATGATGATTCCTTATAGGATACAGGTTCGATTCCTTAAAGGAGATTAAAAATGTAATTTTTATCAGAACGACATTGGAATTAGTGCGCGCAATAAAGAAGAGGTTAAAATTAAAACGGAGCAATTTTTGAGAAAATTAAATAGCGCCGGTATAATAATCGCGATAAATGTGAGTTTAATTAGGCGGGGGGAATATTCGTACCTAGGATATAAAATACGATATATAATCGGATGATAAACTCATTACTAAGACATCAAAGATAGATGGACTCAGAAATAAAAAAAAGAGTTAAAATCTTTTTTTTTTATTCTTAGGATTAACCAATTTCTATAACAGATATCTGCCGAGAATTAAATGGAACCAATTAACGAAATATGGATGAAGAATACCGAGTTTCAACAGGAGGGGGAGCTTTCGATAACTTTAAAAAGTCACATTTTTTTACATTCTCGACCAAGCGAAACAATTGACGTTAACTACTGATGCCACTGTCTGTGCTATGACCGTAATATTGCCGTAGGAGAATCACCCTGTAATCTTCTTATCCAGAAAACTAACATTGGAGGAGGCGAATTATTTGAATATTGATAAGGAGGCATTGGCGGTTGTGTGGAACACGGAAAGAATTAGAAAAAAAAATTCTGGGAAGGAAATTTCGATTCAAATCTGATTATAAGCCTTTCGAGTTTATATTTAACCCTCGAAGGGAGTTGCCAAGGGTCACATCTTCCAGTATATTAAGATGGGCGATTTGCGTTTGACTTTGATATTGTATATATTAAGGGTAAAACTTAAAAACGGGTTAGCTATAAGGTACCGAACCTCGCTCAACAGAGTTAAATCGAGGTTAATAAAGTGAATTATCACTAAAAATGGACAAAGTGTATTGCAGAAAGAAAAATAATGATTAGACGGTAATTAGTTTGAGGCCTAATTCAAAGTCCTTCTGTTCAGACAGAGAGGGCTTCAACGATAGAATATAGATAGCTTCCAACACTTTAAGTGGTAATTTGAGTTACACCTGCTAAGTATGGTATGAGTCCACACTCAATCTAGCAGCACAGTTATGGCTACTCATTAGGTGTTTTGCGATGGAAGACCCGTATGTATTGGTCAGAATGGCTGAAGGAGTGTACTTAAAGTTTCGGATTTTCACTGGGACGTCTTGCTTTAATCTGACATCCAGCCTTTGAGTCGTTCTCTCTATGAAGGGCAAAGCACAACTACATTTAAAGGAATAAATCCAAGAACTATTATGATATGGAGGGAGAACGTCCTTACACATGGAGGGAAGGACAGGCTTGGCAGTGAGTGTTAGCGGCAAAGTAACAATGTCAAACTGCCACAGAAACCTGCTTAGCAAACCTATCACTGATATTACTTAATCAAGGAAGGCGTAGGTACACAGGACATCTTTTTGCTATAGCAGGTTTAACTTTGTTGAATTCAGCAATTTTATTCCTAATAATTGTAACAATGCCTAATGGATAGGCATTATTACAGAGAGTAATAGTATTAAACCTAAGTTCATCATCGAACTTAATTTTAGAACAGATCATAAAACCTATATGGGTGGGGGTTTTAATTAAATTAATTTTACGTTTCATGGGACAAAAAGAATCCCAACGGGTATACAAACCACTAAACATCGGTTTATGGTAAACAGAAGTAACAAAACCCGAGGATATAAAGTTAATACTAATATTAAAGGTAATACTAATCCACATGTAGATGCATTATCTCGGTTAAATATTGAGAGTAAAACATATTGAAGCAAATAAAAATTATGAGAATAAGATTTTGCACTGGATAAAAAGGGACGTATTACCATTACATCGGCTTAGGATGGGAACTAGGCAGTGCCCAATATTGAATAACATTACGGACAGAATAAAGAGAAATGCATGGAGTTTTTACTTTACTCTATGTCTGAGAGGCTTTATAAAATTACAACAGAAAAAAGAATTATATGTAATGGAGATAATAGTACTTCTATAGTATCTGTGAAAAAATAATTAATTAAAGCTATGTACGATGACATACATGGAGGTATAATGGCTCCACAAATGAGGTTTTATGCATGTTAGCCAGGATATTCGAGAGACATTGAAAAGTATATTAAAAATGCACAGTGTAGAAATAAAGATATTTAGACAAACTAAAATTGACTTCTGTTCAAAGGAAATGGAGCCATGGAAAGAAATACATATCATGCCTACATTAAAGCAATAGGACTATTTCTGATATTAGTAAACTCGTATTCAGGTTGGCCTGAAGTTAGTAATATCACGGATTTCTATCTACTATTCCGAAGTACGTGCTGAGGATAGAATTGACAATGCAACTGAGCTTAAAAAATTATGTTGCATTGTTATAATGTATTGGCTGCATTCCATACAAAACATCACCTAACAACACACAGTCAAATAGAATTGCGGAGATAATGGCTCAAACGGTAAAAATGAGATTAAAAGCATTCTCTCCAGTGGATTGTGATATAGAGAGTTATTTATCTAGACTACTCCTAAGTTATTCAGCATGCAGGCAGAGGACAAATAAGACCTCCAATTGTCATGTCATTTGCAACGAATGAAAGTGAGTGGTACATAAAGGATTAGGATTCAAGTCCTGAAAAGGCAAATTTTGTGATGCAAAAGGGATTTAACAGAGCTATGTTAACAAAGAAAGGACAGGGCTTACTAACTCACAAAGATCAATCTACAACTACAAGAGTCATGAAAAGGGGGAGATGAAGCATGAAAACAGATGACACAAGAAACAATGAATTAATCTAGTATTGAGTGATCAGGAAGACCACCAGAGGTATGAGAGTGATTAAAACAGGAGTGGGAGGAGAGAATGTGTGTATCCAGTAGTAGCGGGAAAAACCATGTGGAGATGAGAGTGATCGGAAACATGATCATTCAAATGAGGAGAATCAGTTAAGCCCTCGATCTCCTATAAAAAAAAGAGACTCACCCTGAAAGACGGATTATGTCTCCCAGGGTTGTTAATAGAAGTCAAAGATCAACTAAAGGTTTAAAGCCTCTTAGGTTCATGGAGGTGCAGTGATATGTAAATGAAGTACTGTATAAAAGGCAGTATCGCTATAGCTACGGAAGATTTATCTTCTCTTGACGAGACTAAATCTGTCAGAGAGAATACCTATGATAACAGTATGTTTACATTTTTTTTTTACTTACATATGGGTTTTCAGAAAGAATCGTTTTACTTTAACTGGTTTCGCTGACGCTTAAGTCCAAATAAAAGAAGAAAATCAACGGGCGTAACTGGTTTTATCTGTTGTTTATGGTAAGAAAAAAATGAATAATCTATTTTGAGGGACGTACTTATGTTTTGTGTCATGAAGTGAGTTTTGGTTGAAATTTGCTGTTAAAATATTATTTCAATAAGCTTTACTTTGGTGTTTTTTATGTTATATTGGTAGAATGGGAAGCTATTAAACTTTGTCAAATTTCGTCCTTTGCATTCATCTATATGTTGGCAAAGGCTTATTTTTCTATTGTGGGAATCCTTAATAGTTGTCGATGAGCTGTCATCATTTTTCGGAGTGTGCAGCCGGTTTGACCAATGTAGTGTTTGGGGCATTTTAATAGGTTTATAAAATCGTCCGAGTTACACGAGATATTATTTTTAATTTTTAATTTGGATTCGTCTTCGAAGCGAAATTCTTGACCTTCTAATAGGTAGCTGAATATTCTGCAGTAGGGCCCGTTGTATCTTTTCATCTGAGATTTTTAATTGCATTCTGCAGTTTGGAACTCACCGGGATTTTAGTTTTTTATGTGATTTTGGTTGTCATTTACTTTTTATGATTCGGTATTTTTCTAAGAGGTTTTTCATTTCTTTATCATTTAGTAGGAGTCATAGATTTAGATGTATGCGTGTGTGGATTTCTGTTTTCTTTAGGGTTGAATGTTGATATATATATACATTTTTTTTCTTGGTTCCCAGAGGATGTGGGTATTAAATTGTCTTGTTTCTTTTAATACCATTGTTGATTAAATTTCTCATCTAGTCTGTTATCCCTTGTTGGATTTGAAACTATTATACAGATTTGCTTGGCTAGGTTGAGTCGAATGTTCTCAACCATCCACCAGAAAACTTATATAATCTCATTGGATGTTGTGGCCTTATATAGCAACAACTCACACTGCTACGGAATGGACGCCATCAAATACTGACGAGAAACATTCCCTCATGAGCCACAAGACCGTATCAGTGGAAATCTCATCATAGAAAGCATTAGATTCAACTTAACAACACTTAATTCCTGTTCAAGGAAACAACATATCGACAAAAATCAGGAACAGCCGCGGCGACAAAGGTTGCACTAAGATATGCATTAACTAAAAATATAAGAAAGGACCTCTGAAATCGATGGGAATTACTTCAGGTGATAACTGAAAGAAAACATTCCGAGTATCCATTAATAATATAAATACTAGCATCCAATTTACTATGTAAAACAGCTACGAAACACTTCCGTTTCTCGACATATTCATAACAGAAAGAAACACATATACTGAAAACGACATATATTTTAAACTTACTGACTCTCGATAGACATTCCACACAAAACTAGCCAATATATATATATATATATATATATATATATATATATATATATATATTGTGTGTGTGTGTGTTTGTGTGTGCGGTGTGCGCGTGTTTACGTAACTTACACATTTTGAGTACTTACACGTCTACTTATCATCTCTCAATTTCGTCTCTGTCCTTGGAGGCAACTGGGAAAATAATACGGAAGAGGTGCCCAGCCCTGGGGAACAGCTGTCCGAGGCCGCGCCCTCCCATTGCACCAGAAGGAGGGATCGGTTCGGGGGCTGAGGGGAATTTTTGTCCCTGTCTCCACCTAAAAATAGACCTTGTGTCACATCTCCTCCAAGTGGGGGGGGAGACAAAGTAAGTGCCATAAATACTGCGTGTGTGTTTGTGTGTCTGTGAATGTGCATGCTTGTGTGTAGAAGCTATAATAGTATGCGAAGATAACGTGAAGATTATGGAAAGACATATCTCGCCGGAAAAGCGTATATTCTCCTTGGCTTCCTCCGGTTAAGATGAAAGAAAGACGAGATTGTGTGAGAGGAATGTCCTGCTATCTCTGAGGATAAGTGAGTTTCTACGTATGAGTTTGCCGTTTTGTATTGTAGGATTTTCACTCAGGATATATATATATATATATATTATAGGTGGTGATTTAAATATGGTTATTTTTTTTATATTTTTATTTAAACAAGGAAAATTAAAACCCTTTTATTTTTTTTTTTAATTTTAATTTTTTAATTTTGATTTACTAATTTTTTTTTTTTTTAATTTGTTTTAGAATCCATTATACGATTTATGTAGGATTATTTTAACATAAGTTTAAAATGGTTACATTTTTTTTTTTTTCACATGATATGACAGCAGAAATGGTTTTATTTTGATTCAGTAAACCTTTTCTTTTTATATATATTTTCTATAAGAAGGAAAATTAAAAATTATTAAAAGATTATGAGTAATTTTTTCTGTTATAAGGTAATATAGTCTATTAAAACTAAACAATGAAAATATTTTTTTAAATTTTAAAGTTGTAATTTTGAATTTGTAATTAAAATTGTAGTTAAATTGAATGAATTTAACCTAAATTGAATTTAAATAATACTACACGCATTAAAAAAGAATCCAAAATAAACCTACCTATAGTAAATAAAATTAATATAAAAATAATTATAACATGTAAGCTTTTGAATGACCCATGTCCTCAGTACTTACATGTGAAATATTATAATAATAGGTTTATATATAAAAGAAAAGTTTACTGAATCAGTGAAATTAAGTAACCATTTATTGCTGTCATAGTTATATAAAAAAAAAAAAAAAAAAAAATGTAACCTCATATACATACTTAAACTTAATGTTAAAATAATCCTACATAATATAATGGATTCTAATACATTTAACTGTTCTTAAAAAGAATATAGTAAAATAAAAATTAAAAAGGAAAATATTTCAAATCGTAGTTAAATAAAAAGTATTGAAAAAAAAATCTTTTAATTTTAAAAGATGACGTTGAAAATTTTTTACCGTTTTTTTTTTTTTTTTTTTTTAAATTCAGACGACATCCATTCAACTGACGTCAGGAAATAGTGTAAAATACATCCTCACCCCTTACCAAAATGTAGCTAATAACTGATACAATGATACTGTCATAAGGAAAATCTAGACACCCCGTGTTCAATTTGAGTAGAATATTCTGTAACCATGGAAACGTGATTTTAGCTGTGTATTTAAAACCCGGTAAATTTTAAAAGTTACTCCAAAATTCGCTTGAAGATGAAATAGAACTAATACTTTTAATTTATTTGCAAAAATAAAATTAGGGTTTTAGCTTCTATTTTGAAACATGGTTGGAACTGTGTAGCGAAAATAACCATATTTTAAATCAATTAATTTATAATATTAATGCTCTGTAAATTTACATTGAGCACTATTTTGTAAAAATAAAATATCTATAAGAACACCGGATTTTATATCTTACTGTTCTTTTTCTTTTTTTATATACATATATATATATATATATATATATATATATATATATATATATATATATAGAGAGAGAGAGAGAGAGAGAGAGAGTGAAAATCCTACAATATATATAAATCCTCTTCTTCTCCCTCCAGCTATGGATAATTAGCAGGACAGACTGGGTTCTATAGCCTTGGATGGCAACCGGTCTAGGAGAAGGATTACTCTGAATTCAAAACCTGCGGAGGGTCGTTTGGGGACGTTGTGGCACGTAGTGCACCAGGTCTCTGTATTCGGCCCTTCAAAAAGTGTGGATGGTCCTGCACGAAGCCATCTCATGTGCTGCTGTCTGTCTGTCGGTTTCCTAGGAACTGATCTGCTTGACCCTCATCCGTCGAATTCGACGGGAGAGTCGAATATGTGTATGTGTGTATTTAAATATGTGTACATACACCCAAGCATGTACATGTTTTAAAGCCTTTTTTTGCATAGTAGTACATGCATGTACACATATTCATGCTCATCGATATATACCTGTGCATATATACATGCACACTAATATACACGCACATACATTTTGATAGATTTTTTTTATATTTATACCTGTGCATACATACCACTATTGATATATACCTATACACATTTATATATGTATATGTTTCTCCTCATTTACACCAGTGCACACAGATACATGCGCGCACACACAGAAAAACACACGCACACACACACACAAACACACACACTGGTGCGATGAGTAAATTGTCTCCATCTTATATTTTTGATTTCGCACATGCGTTTTGTTTGCTACTGAGTTTCTTGACTCAACCGTATAGTAGGGTCAGTTGTCCACCTTCTGTGAGAAAAAATGCACTATGATGCACTTTGGAAACGACATGCTGTACTGCTTGGCATTCGACCCGGAAGCTCTAAACCCAACATTTCAGAGTATTTGGTTTTCAAGCTGAGGACAGTGCAGATAATTCGGAAAAAGTTTGATGATTCTAATAATGATTACGAAGGTACGGCAGCTCCGAAAACTAAACTCTGATCGGAAACCTGGAGTTCGTGGTTAAAGCTAATGACGATTTTATTGAATATAATTTAATCTTTTGTATTTCAAGTTAATTTTTGTGTAATTTTGGTAAATGCCCGTGTTATTTTCATTTTTGCGTAATTTAGGCGAGAATTTATCCATCGCAAACTCTTTAAATAGGTTTAATACTGATATAAAATTTGTCACATAGCTTATTGATATTATGTCCAGCAACCCCATTCCAGAATTTCGTAGACGTAACTCTGCGTAATCGTTCAGTCCACTCGTCAGGAGCTTTCAGTAATTGTCTGCTGATTTTCTCTTTTTCCTTATTTTTATATAAATTTAGAAAAAAATATGCGCTTTTTTATCGTTAGGTTGTTTTTACTCCTTCTT
The DNA here is from genome assembly GCA_903632075.3 of Acanthosepion pharaonis. NCBI lineage: Eukaryota > Metazoa > Mollusca > Cephalopoda > Sepiida > Sepiidae > Acanthosepion > Acanthosepion pharaonis. Next base: position 2,493,637 of record CAHIKZ030002113.1, read on the forward strand.
TGTGTGTGTGTGTGTTTGAGTGTGTGTGTGGACGCCTTGCATGTTTAGAATGTAGGGGTTATTTCTTTTGTTCATGAACGGTGTCCGTGTGTTTATGTATGTGATTGTGTTTTGAATTTATAGCCGTTTCGTGTCCCTTGATATGTTAATTACGGCTCTGTCATACTTTTGGATTATTTATGATGACGTATGATCGTTCCAAACAAAAAACTCATGACCATGGAGCCACGGTGGAGTAATGGATAGCGACTTGGATTGAGGAATCGAAGAGCCGAGTTCGAATTCCAGTCGAATCCATTACATTCACTTACGCGCTAATATACTTGGGAGAGGTGTAAATCATTTTCTTCTCACTCCAGCAGGATAGACTGGGTTCTATAGCCTTGGATGGCAACTGGTCGATGAGAAGGACAACTCTGAATTCAAAAACCTGCGTAGGGTCGTTTTGGAACCTTGTGGCACTTAGTGCACCAGGTCTCTGTATTCGTCCCTTCAAAAAGTGTGGATGGTTCTGCACGAAACCTTCGCTACTATAATGAAATCTCATATGCTTCTGTCTGGCTGTCGGTTTCCTAGGAACTGATCTGCTTGACTCTTATACGTCGAATTCAACGGGAGAGTCGAGTATATATATATGTTGTGTTAATTACGGCTCTGTCATCACCAAATACTTTTTGATTATTTATGATGACGTATGATCGTTCCAAAGAAAAAGGGTCATGACCAATCATAGCTATCCAAGAAGCAATAAAAACCATATAGCCTCAAATAACCTTGCTCTCCCCTTACGAAATGATATGCTTATAGACTCACTTATGTAACTATCAACGAATGAAGAAAAAGTTTATAGACTCACAATCAACGACCAATATTGATATATCTCTTATGCTTACTATATGCTTACAGACTCAAATATAAATGACCAATTTTTACGTATCCAAGAACCTAGTGAAATGACAAAATTACGCAGGTGTAGGCTTTAAGAAGTTTTATTCAACTGAGAATACAAGGTTCTCGTATAGTGTCCTTTTATAGTCCCAGTAAAAATAAATAGCTCTCTTAAAGAGGAGTATAACAAAACAAAGGGTGACTACACTTGATTATTCATAACAGCTAGTAAATGATATTCAAATATAAACAACATGTATTTACCTATCCACCGCCCACTTATTGACTCAACTATTAATGGTCAATATTAACAATCCCTGAACTAAGAAACTCTTTTTGATTAAATTATAAAGGGTCATCATTCACCAATACTAGAACCAAGTAAAAGCTTAAGTGTAATATAGACTCAAATTATAACGATGATTATTTATCTAAACAAAGAATATATATTTACCCTGAAACAATTAAACAATCATTGGCTTCAAATATAAAGAACCAATGTATATCTATCGCTAAACCAAAAACACATCCAGACTGAAATAAAACGACTAATATTTGCTAATTCAAGAACTACATAAATAATTACAGACTGGAACGCAGAAGACAAATATTTACCTATCCATGAATCAAGAAAATGCGTATAGACCCAAATATCCAAGAGCAAAATTAACCTATCACTGGACAACGTAAATGCTTATAGACTTTAATACAAACGATTAATATTTAACTATCAGTGAAACGAAAAAATCTCCAATTGACTCAAATATAAGCACGATAAATTTGTACCTATCTATAAAATAATAAGAACCTTTTTTGTGGTGTCAATGAATACTCCTCTGACACTTTGGTAATGTCAACGAATACTCGTTGTCACTTTCGTAATGCTCGTTGTAGTATAGACTTAGTAACCGCAGATACAACTATAGTACGCCGTTGAACAATACTGATGTAAGACGCCTTGGAATAGCACTCGCACTAATAAGACTTCCTCGATAATACTCGCTTGAATCAGTATAGTGATCCGAAAAAAGAAATATATAATATAGTATAGTGAATACAGTAGAGAATAGCGGTCCGTAAAATATAGAGGATAGACTAGAAATGCAGATCCGTATAGCATAGGGGATAGAATAGAAATGGCGATGAATTTGACGTCACGCCACTTTCTACTTATGCGTTTCCTACATGGTCACGTGCTCTAATTCTACTTAATTCAATAATGGGATCGCCTGTGCTTGCTCACTGGAGATCTATGTTCAAACTCTAGAGTCAGCAGCGGTACTTTCTTCCTATATAATACTCTTAGAGAAACCCTTTGCATCTTAGTGGCTTTGATTACCGAGATTTCCCACGTATAATACGAATTTTTCTAAAAAATAATAAGCAATTTAGGGGGCGTATTATGCACAGCTACACGAGATCTTTGCCGTATAATAAAATAAAAATTATCAAAATCTAAATTAGAACAATATTATTCTAGGTTTAAAGCCATTTTATAAAATAAGAGTAGGAAACTCTGGCCGTAATTAAATTGGAGAAGTACATTTTATAGTGTTTGATTACGAAGAAAGGAGTGCGTAGTATGCTTGAGTAGAAGCATTTTCCAACATTCTTATCGCAATTTTACGTGTGCATATTACGGATGAAGGCGTATTATACATGAGGAATTGCGGTAATATAATCCACGTAAACTGTACTCCACTGTAGTAGAATTAATAAACATTGTTGGTATTAATTTGTGAGTATCTTATTGAGGGATAATCATTATGATCTAGATTCATTTGCATTACAAACATCTTTTATGTTCATATCTGTAGTCATTAGGCTTCTGAAATTTAAACTTTAATTCATTAATGTGAGAGTTGAAGTAACTAATGAGATGGTAAAAGCAAGACGCAGAGGTAATAAATAAACTTCGAGAGAGTGAGTGAGAGAGAGAGAGAGAGAGTGAGAGAAAGTGTGCGAGCGAGTGTGAGAAAGAGGGAGAAAGAGAGAGAGTGTGTGTGTGTCAGTGAGTGTCTGCCAAATTCTGTGTTGCTGAATCTTGCCATTGGGGATATCTTCTTCGAATATGAGTATTGAAAATGGGGGCTTGTATGTCGATTCGATTATCGACCACTGTCACTGGTGGGAAGTATGCATTTCCGTGAGGTATAAATCACACCCCCAAACAACACGTCACACTCCCACTCCAGTCTACACACACACACACACACACACACACACACACACATATATATATATATATATATATATATATATATATATATATATATATATATATATATATATATATGTGTTATGACATGGTCAAAGTCCGGCAATTATTTTAAGGTAATCTTATCTTAAAATAATTGTCGGACTTTGTCCATTTCATCATGTGTGACGTCGTTCGTTTACATTTGGATACGCATCGAGCAGATATGAATGTATGAGAGAAATTCATGGAGAATTGTAATTTAGAAACAGTAAAATCGACCTTGCTGACCGAAAGCTCCTCTGTGGCCGAAACGGTTAAAGGCACCTCAGGCTATATGGCGGTTTCCGTATAGGATACAGGTTCGATTCCTGTCGGAGGTCTCATATTGTCTATAAAAACTTCTCGGACTGTTTCTTATAAACAGAGCATTTACTTAAATATGTGTATCTATAAAATGAACGTATAAACATAAAAATGTCTTAATATATATATGTATATATATAGATAATATTAGTGGAAAATATGCAAAATATATAAATACCCATACCTGTTAAGGTTTAATCTCCTCATACTTACACTCTCTCTAAATTCTATTTTTATTTCCGGAGTGTTTTTTTTTCTGTTTTCTTTTTGAAATTGTAGATCTGATTAATTGGATCGTATTTACGATTCTAATGGAATAAATTATGACCATGGAATATTAGTGTTTAAGTTTTTTTATATTTTATATATATATATATATATATATATATATATATATATATATATATATATATATATATGTATACCCTTGGGAAAGGTATGTATCCTCTTCATCTCCCTCCAGCTATGGGTAAAATAGCAGGACAGACTGGGTTCTATAGCCTTGGATGGCAACTGGTCTAGGAGAAGGACAACTCTGAATTCAAAACCTGCGGAGGGTCGTTTGGGAACCTTGTGGCATGCATTCGGTGCACCAGGTTTCTGTATTCGTCCCTCCAAAAAGTGTGGCTGGTCCTGCACAAGGCCTTCACCACTATAAACAAATCTCATGTGCCGGTGTCGGGATGTCGGTTCCTGGGGACTTATCGGCCTGACCCTCATACGTCGAACCCGACGGGAGAGTCGATTATATATATATATATATATATATATATATATATACTATGTTTATTAATTTCAGTTTTTATATAATTTATTTACCGAAAAGAAAAAAATATTATAAGATCACATCAGAAAATGTATAACAAACTTAATCAAAGCATCTTGTCTGTCATATATAATGAAACTTGCATTAAAAAAGAACTGCTGCCTAAATACAATATATATATATATATATATATATATATATATATATATATATATGGACTTCTTATGATTTACAACAGAGACGAAATGGATACTTTCTGACAATTATACAAATCAACTTTCATGTGAACGCGTCGACTTGTAAATACGTGTGTGTGAGATATATAATCAGCTGATATATACATACGTATTCAATTGCTTATATATCTACCTCATCATTTTACTGTTTTAGACAGTTGTATAAATAGACAGGCTCCACACTACTGGAAGCGCCATCTATTAAGCCGTCTCAGTTGAACAGGATATCTGGAAAATTTGCAACGATCGAATAATATGATGTCTCTTTTTGCCCTACAGTGAACACCCGGCTGAGTCGAATGAGACCAAAGCTGAAAAGTTAGAAAAAAACAAACAAACAAAATAACAAAAAAACAAACAAAAAAACAACCTAAATGAATAAAAGTAAAAAATAGTGGCAGAATTAGAGAACAAACAAAGAAAATGAATTTTAATGTTGCTGATATTTGGCATGGGTTTCCGAAACACGAACAAAGAAAACTTTGGATAACTTAATTCTTTATTGAAAATAACTGTTTGTATAGAATCCATGTTCTTATTCCAAAATTTCGAAGGTAATATCTACGTAAATTCATTGTCTGATATGCGCATGCGTATTCACAAATTAAATGAGCGGGAGAAGAAAAAGAGCACAGACAAGATAAATTGTAAATCTTTGATATTTCAATTTCAAATCATTATGAAGGAAAACATTATTTCTCTTCTTTTATTTTAGGGTGGGAGGCATTATACATTATCTCTGGCGTTTCTCTGAGTCGTTTTCTTCGGTCATTTTATTTCTTTTTCTTTTTTTAAGCAGATGAATTGAAGGCTCTTTGTTCTTTTCTTTCAACAGCTTTGCATTCTGAATCTTTTTTGTCTTTCCCATTTTCTCTTTTTCTTCTATTTTGTCCTTCAATGGATGTTTTTTCCTTTTTCCCTCTATTTATTTCTCTTTATCTATTTCGTATTATTCTTCTTTGTAGCCAGGATTATTTTTGGTTTCTCTACCTGCTTTTCTGTCTCATTTCTCTGTTGTCTTTAAATTGTATCCTCTTTGCTTCCTTCCTTCCTTCTTTCTTTCTTTCTTTCTTTCTTTCTTTCTTTCTTTGTATCGCGATTCTTTCTTTTTAATTTTCTTTCTTTGTATCGCAATTCTTTCTTTTTTCTTTTCTTTCCTTGTATGACATTTCTTTTTTCTTTCTTTCTTTTTTCTTTCTTTCTTTCTTTTTTTCTTTACTTTCTTTCTTTCTTTGTATCGCAATTCTTTCTTTTTTTCTTTTCTTTCTTTCTTTGTATGACATTTCTTTCTTTCTTTCTTTCTTTTTTTTCTTTCTTTCTTTGTATCGCAATTCTTTCTTTTTTCTTTTTCTTTCTTTCTTTGATGTCATTTCCTTCTTTCTTTCTTTCTTTCTTTGTATCGCAATTCTTTCTTTTTTCCTTTCTTTCTTTCTTTCTTTGTATGACATTTCTTTCTTTCTTTCTTTTTTGTATCGCAATTCTTTCTTTTTTTTCTTTTTCTTTCTTTCTTTGATGGCATTTCTTTCTTTCCTTCTATTTTTTATATTTCTTTATTTCCTTGATATTTTTTCTTTCTAATATGAGAGCCTACTTTCTTTCTAAGGATTTTTTTCTTTTTTTCTTAATTCTGCATCCTGTTTTTCTTTTTTTCCTCTTTTTCCTCTATTTTTTTTATCGAAATGATTCTTTTCATTCATTTTTTATTTATCCATTTCTCTCCTTCCTTTTGCATTTTTTCCCAAAGGTTTCTTTAGGATATTTTCTTTTTTCTCTTTTTCTTATTTCTCTTTTTCCCTTTGCTTATTTCTTGTCTTCTTTAAATTCTCCTCTCTTTTTCCTCCTATCACAATTTCATTATTTTCCTTTCTTTATCTCGTTTTAGACTTCATTCATTATTTAACCTTATTGGTTTTCAAGTCTTTCCTTTTCTCCTTGTAACCCTGTTTTTTTCCCAATTTCTTCCGGAAAATTCCTTTTTATATCATTCTAAGTTTGTTTTAATGGATATTTTATTGAAAATAAAACATAAATAAAATAAAATAACCCCAAAATAATAGTTATATTTATATATATATATATATATATATATATATATATATATATATATATATATATATATATATATTGTACTACTCGTACAACCCAAATTTACCCAAGACTAAGTAAATACCGATAGATTCAAATACTAACGGCCAATATTTAAATATCGGCAAACGAAGTAAATAGGTATATACTGAAATATAAATTTCTATTATTTACCTATTACCGAACCAAGAATACACTTGTAGAATCATATATTAGCGAGCCTATCCACGAACCAAGAAAATGCTTATAGATTCTGGAAGAGACGAACAATGTTTACATATCCTAAAATAAAGTAAATATTCTGATACACATATATAAATGACCATTATTTACTTATACATAAATGACCAATATTTATCACGTCCATACTCGCGTATCATGCGACTTTTGAAGACCAAATTTTGAACATAATTTTAAGGGGATTGTATCATACACGAGATATAAAATTAGCATATGTAATGATGGCCCTGGTTACGAAGTTGAACAAAATATATATCCATTTACTGTAGTCAAAAAGTACAGCATGATTATGATAAAACTGAGGTTTTATTTAACTTATCCAATAAAAATGCAAGTAATATTCACAAATTAGTAACGTATTATGAAATATAAACTTAGGGAATATTCGCCTTTTTCTATTGTTTACATTTATAAGATGTTTAGCTATCTCTTTTGGGGTTATTCATGGCTGTACGCTTTTATGCAACAAATACAACAATAACTAACAATACTTTTATCATTCTCTTTTAGTTTTTAACTTATTTAACTAGAAGGTGGGATACAGACAGAGAGAGAGTGTGTGTGTGTGAGAGAGAGAGAGGGAATGAGAGAGAGAGAGAGAGGAAAGACGTTAGTCTATTGTAATTTGGTCTCTTAAAAGGGAACTTGCCTGATCACGAGATACATGACAAAATCATTTATTACAAGTGAAAATTTTGGAAAAAGCACAGCACGTGAAAGCGCATGTTACGTGAGTATATATATATATATATATATATATATATATATATATATATATATATATATATATATATATATATATATATATATATATATATATATATATAAACAGACAAAAATTAAATAAAGTTATGATGATAATAAAATTAGCTAACTGGTTTCGAACCGCGCTCAATAGAGGTAAATGTAGTAAATTATAATAATTATTACTTTTAATTTGTGCTAGTTCTTTTATAAAGCATTGTCATTATATCAAACATTATTTTAGTGTCTGCCAGTGTATTAAAAAGCACTATCATTACATCAAACATTTTTAGAGGTCTCCCCATGCTTTATAAAGCATTGTCATTAATTCAAAACTTACTTAACGTCTGCACGTGTCTTATAAGCACTATAACTACATCAAACATTCTTTTTAGTATCTGCCCGTGTTTTATAAACACTGTCATTACATCATTCATTCTTTTTTCTGTCTGCCCCTGTTTTGTAAAGAACTGTCATTACTTTAATTTTTAGCGCCTTCTTCCCCCCTTTTTTTTTTTTATAAAGCACGATCATTACTTCAGACATGCTTTTTAGTCTCTGTTCCTGTTTTCAAACACATTGCCGTTGCATCTAAAATTCTTTTTCGAATCTCTCCGTGTTTGACATTATTCAAACTTTCTTTTTAGCACCATCCCGTGTTTTATAAAGCACTATCATTATTTCAAACATAGTTTTAATGTCTCCCGGCATTTTATATATCAGCCTAATGGTTTCAGACTTTATTTTATGGAGTCCTCATGTTTGAATAGTCGTTTCGTTTTACATTCTATCTCTGAGACCAAAAAAAAAGCGTCTTGCACCAAAAGACATTATTCCAAATGACGCGGCTCTATGCTATTTTTCTTTTCTATCTTTTACACATTCTAAATTGAAATTTTCCATTTAACTATTTGGCACTGCTACGAACCAATGACACTGGCACACAACTGAGACCTAGGGTTTGTTCTGACCATGTGGATGATTATGATGTTTGCAACACCAGATAGATCTCCGACAACCACATGTGCTAAAAGTTGTAAATATTCTATAGTTTAAATTAATGTATAGCTAATTTCCACTCTCGCCAAAAGTATTTTCAACACATTCCGAAAATCTTCAATGGCAGCTTCAGAAAGTATTCCTAAATTATTATATATGTATAACTAATTAAACGCAGGCAGCGTCAGAATTCATAAAAGCGGAAAATTACCGCGTAAAGGCAATTAATCTTAATTGATGCGGGCCTATAACCCATTAAAGTCGGGGGTCACAATATATAGGTGCGTTTAGGGCAAGGTTTTCTAAATGTTCCTAAACTTTCTTCAGGTTAGTGTTTTTAACTGGAGTTGTTTTTCTCTTAGAGAGGTTACCAATCAAGTCTAGAGATCAAAGTTTGCCCTGCTATATAAACTATAGCTATATAAACTATAACTCCAATAAAAACAGACGGATTCATATCTTTTCAAAAGTAAACATAAGGACCCCAACCAGAATTTGAAATCGGCACGCCGATCACACTTTTCGGGGCCGATATCTATGCTATGAGCAAAATACATTTGAAAATTGAGATATTGTGAATAAATTTTGCCGGGAATTTTTTTTACTTGTATTAGGATGAGATTTAAAGTTTTAGGGTATTATTAATCAATTTTAATTTAGTATTAAGACACACCTAAGATGATTCTGTAATAGACTTTGCACTCAGCCTCCATCAGAGAAACCAGATTCATCAAAGCTTTAACATGATACCCTCCACAGTTTTCAGGGACTGCACCCGATATGTAAACAGTGGTCGATCCAGTTACGCCTAGGTTATTTACAGTCAGGAAAACCGCGTGACATCCCTCACGCGAATAGTAAGGGGATGCAGAATCCACGTTCGGAGAAAACTCCAACGCCACACACCTGCTGGTTGAGAGTAATTGCCAAAGTGTGGTTCTCATAAATCATTAAAATGATAATGTTACAATAAGAGTTTTCGTTAGTTCCTGGTTTAATTAAAACGAAGTAATCGTGTTGTCAATCTCGTAGTACGCGTAATTCATGCGATCAATATACCAAAGGGGGGAGCGATATTTATTTTTAAAACATACCAAGTGTGGCACAACGCCAAAATTGGGAATGAGGAAAAAGGACGGCCTTCATCTGTTTTAACATTAACCTTTGCTAGCCACAAACACTGACCAAAATATATCATAAAATCCCTAAAACCAAAATATCGCATTCTTGTTTAATTTTCTTACTGCCATAAAAAAATCATTGTCTCCATGAAAGTCTTAACTAGTCCTCATATGTAGAATTCATTGTCTGTGGTTGGAGGAGAATAAAACAATAATTTTAAAACAAGCCCCAATGAGAATTTACAATGGAAGAAAACATTTACAAGGAACTAAGCAAAGTAATGTTAGTAATAACCCCTCCCCACACAGCAATCACTAAATGTGGTAGAAACATCACTTAACTGGGTGAAATCAATACGGCACTTTGATAATATAAAAACATTCATTCATCCCAAGCACTTACTCAAACATTCTTTTATTGTGTCTACCCGTGTTAAATAATTTCTCATTTAAACACAACAACAAATACGGAAAGGAAAGGTATCCTGCATCCACCAGTGAACTGACATTACCAAGGAGGAGAACTCGTTATAAAAACCGTCATGTAAATATTTATAGAAAAGACAAAAGGGAAGCCGTGTCAGGCCGGGCGGGAAAATGACTGCTGTCAGGATGACAAGTCAGACTGATTATATTACAGAGTCTTCATTTTTGTTTTGAGAACCAGATCAGATATAGCAGCAATATTAAATGCACTGTAGATGTATAAATATGCAAGATGCATTCTGACGAGAAAAATAGCCTACACGGCAGAGTAAGCCAAACATCCTTGCAGTAGACGTAGCGATTGATTCTCTATAATCGCCCCTGTTTATGTCAGTAAAAAATATGAAATCAAGTAGGCGCAATGAGTTGCTTTGTTAGATGTTAAAAATTAAAATTTACAAGCCATTTCTTGCCCCAGTTAACAACTGATTGAAAGTAATTTTCGAGAGCAGGGGCCAGTTTCTCTTTGATCTATTGGGATTACTATTAAGGCAAGTGTCATCAGTATATATATATATATATATATATATATATATATATATATATATATATATATACATGAAGAAATATAGTCTTAAGTTGTGCTATATTTATTTCAGAGATAGAGCGTGTCTAAATATAAAAGTGAACATAGAAGTCAACACTGTTTCATGCTAGACGCAATCGTCAGACCACCTAGTCCCCATATGTACAATTCATTCGCTGCGGAGGAAGGGCAATAAAACAATAATTTTAAAACTAGCCCCAATGAGTATTTACAATAGAAGAAAAAAACTATTTACAAGGACTAAGCAAAATAACATTAGTAATAACCCCACAACAATATATATAATATATATATATATATATATATATATATATATATATATATATATCGTCCAGGTCCTTAATGAGCTGTGGCCTTTCAACATGATTTCATTAAATGTTAAGAATGATTTGTTAAGAACGAGGGAATGACGTCAAATATACGGGCAGAGAAACCACAGCCTTTGATCTTGTGGAGAAGGTCAGAATGCCAAATCAAGTTAAATTTTCTTCGAGATATCTCTTATCTAAATCTTAATAGACACATTTAGTAAGTATACCGGTGTATTAAACGTTTTAACCGTTCATATATACTACACCCGTCCCATTTTAACGAGAAGAAATACAATATACAGCAGTATATACACGAATGTTAAAGTGTATGGCTCTCAACTTAAATAACGAATCTAGGGACAAAAAAAAGGGAGACATGGGAGACTAAAGAATGTTAATAAAACTTCGTTTGGCATTAAAGACTGACGTAACATAATCTGTCCTCGATTTGGAAAATAATTTTCTCTGTTTATTGAAGGACGGCTGTAATCAAAAGCACGTCCCAATGCAGTAATAAATTGTGGAAAAGAAGATTAGTCCTGATGATCGTTCAGGCAGCTGCATCTCTATAGGACTAATTAGGATTAACATAAAAAAAAATATATAATGTATATTTTGCTAATTTGACATACAGCATTCCTCGAAAGTCAATTTTTAACAAACAAATTTATCCTTTCCTTCTGTAAAGGGATGAAATAATGGCATTATGTTGTCAAGCAACTAAAATGAAATCGCTTATTTTGAACAGAGAAGTAAATTTGGTATCTGTCTATATTTCTGAGATGAGGTATTATGTACACTATTTACATTATTCGGACGATTGTCTTCATCTTTGTCGCCATATTTATTACAACGTTTCGGCCTTTCAGTAGCTGTCTATATTTCTGAGATGAGGTATTATGTACACTATTTACATTATTCGGACTATTGTCCTCATATTTGTCGCCATATTTATTACAACGTTTTGAAAGTCAATTTTTAACAAATAAATTCATCCTTTCCTTCTATAAAAGGATGAAATAATGGCATTATGTTGTCAAACAACGAAAATGAAATCGCTTATTTTGAACAGAGAAGTAAATTTGGTATCTGTCTATATTTCTGAGATGAGGTATTATGTACATTATTTACATTATTCGGACTATTGTCCTCATCTTTGTTGCCATATTTATTACAACATTTCAGCCTTTCAGTATCTGTCTATATTTCTGAGATGTGGTATTATGTACACTATTTACATTATTCGGACTATTGTCCTCATATTTGTCGCCATATTTATTACAACCTTTCGGCTTCTGTGTGCTCCGGCCTTCTTCAGGGGGTTGGAATGTCGAACTGAACCGTTTATTTCGCTCGCTGGGGTAGACTATTCTATTTCCACGTGCCATGTTGAATGGATGTCAGTTATCTCCTGTTAATAATGCCTCTCCAATTTCCTTAACCGGCTATTGAACTCACACTCTTTGGGTCCTGTCACTGCACGTGCCATGTCAAGGACACATGGCACAGTGGATAAAGGTGATAGTTAGATGTAGTGACAGGACCCAAAAAATGTGAGTCCAGTACCTGGTTAAGGCGTTAGAGAACTTGGAGGGGGGAATTAACAAGAGTTAACTGATAACTGATATCCATTAGACATGGCACGTGGAACTAGAACAGTTTACCACAGTGAACGAAATAAAGGGTTCAGTTCGACATTCCAACCACGTGAAGAAGGCCGGAGCGTAAAACGGCCGAAACATTGTGATAAATATGGCCACAAAGATGAGGACAGTAGTCCGAATAATGTAAAAGTACATTTACCCATCATAGAGAACCTTTCCTTCTTCCTATCAGAATGGCTGATGCCTAAATCCACGAGAGCGTCTCTCTATACATGCTTGATCTCACGATTTCCATAGACTTGAGGTGGAACAACTACATTGAATCAATTGCTGCATCTACCGCAAGGATAGTTGGTTCACTATATCGCGCCCGAAGGTTTTTCCCGCCTGAGTCCATCCTTTAGATGTACAAATCAATTATTCATCCTTGCATTGAATACTGCTGCTGTATATGGTGTGGTGTCCGCTGTTCATCCCAAGGTCCTCGACAAAATCCAAAGATGGATATGCATAGGTGATAGGTACAGGTCTGGCATTTCGTCTACAGCCCTTCTCTCACAAATGTGCTGTGGCTTCTCCCTGTCTTTTCTACAAGTATTTTCATGGCAACTGCTCCGACGAGCTACATTACTAGTTCCCAAACTGCAATAATTTAAGCGTGTTATTATGTTGGCATCTCAGTCCCATACCTTCACTGTCGAAACATTTAAATGTAACCACCTCTTCTACTCCAAAAACTTCTTATCTTACGCTTCTCGACGGTAGAACTCCCTTCCTCTTACTTGCATCCCTGATAGCTATAATCTTCAAATATTCAAGTGTAATGTCAATCGACATCTTCTGATGTCATGATATTGAACTCCGACTTTCTTTTTATCCTTTCTTCAAACACCTCTCTTTAATCTTATTCTCACTCTGTGTAACCGCTTGCGTGCTAGTGGCACTGTTGCTTGGGGTGATATGCTTAAAAATGCCTTTATCTGATAGAAGATATGTATCCCTCCACAAAGTCTTCTATGTTTGGTAAAGTTCCAAACACTGATTTATTTCTAACAGCATCAAGAATGAAATGAGAACCTCCAACCTTTTCTTATATTTCTAGACTATGCTCTGCGTGTGTAAAAGTAAAAAAAAAATATACGGGATTTTATCATTTAAACCAAGGGTCCGCCCACCACCGTAGGCCATATCAGGGCCGTGAAGGATTTATGTTCGGCCCGCCAACTAAGCCAATAATTTCTGGGGCAAGTGGCAGAAAAAAATATGCAATGCGACAAATATTTAAATCAAATTTTAATTCTGAATCTACTGCTACAAGAAATATATTTTGCCAATCGGAAAATATAAAATGCAATTAAATAATGCAAAAATGACATCATTATTTGAAAATACATATGGTTGTGAACTGAAATATACTAAAATTACTACTGAGATATAATACAAAAATTACTACTGAAATATAATAAAAATATTTTCCGAGCAAGATTGAGTGATGGCTGCCTGGAGGATGTTTGCTACCTGTCATAGACAAATATCCCCCCACTATGATGCAGAGAAGTAGCCGAACAATAAGAAGAAACAGGTATTTCATTAAATAATTTGCCGTTTCTAACTGTTATCTTGTTATTCCTGCAGTAAAATAGAGAACCTTATTTAAATAATATAACATTAAATTCGTTGTTTTTGATAGAGCGGTCTATGGTCGAGATTTGTTATCATAGCCCTTCTCTCGAGGGCCCATAGCTGTCCTAACTACAGAATGACCTCTATTTTTAAATTCCTATACACTATGTATACTACGCCTCTCAAGAGAGACGCCTCTCAAGAATGGGTCGAATCAAGCCGAGCTTCTCGGCTTGACGGTCGAACTCTCTGCCTTGAGCAGAGAGGAACCCGGACGAGGTTCCGCCGAAGGGCAGAGTCTCGTTCGGGAGGTTGACCAACCCGATCCCGTTTATACGGGTTCTACGGGCATATTTTTGACCGAGCCTACGAGCTCGGGAAACCCACGTAAAAATGGCCTTGTGTCCACATGCAACCCTCGTGGGGGGGGGGGCTAGATACTGAATCAAGCCGAGGCTTCTCGAGCTTGACGGTCGAACTCTCTGCCTCTGAGCAGAGAGGGACCTGGACGAGGTCCGCCGAAGGGCAGAGTCTCGTTCGGGGAGGTTGACCAACCTGATTCTGTTTATACGTGTACGGGCATTTTTTTGGCCGAGCCTACGGGCCTGGGAAACACACGATAAACCCGGCCTTGTGCCACATGCAACCCTCGTGGGGGGTGGCTAGATACCGAATCGAGTCGAGCCGATAGTAGTTCACGGTCGAAAACCAGGCTGACAGTCATACTAACACCTTCCACATCTTGTATTATTATTTCGTGTAATATACCTTCGTTATTTCTTTTCTTGTGTTCGTGTTGTTCTTCCTTGGTCCTAACGGCTGGACCATACCAACAACCGAATCCACCTTACAGAAAACAGCGCTCCAGTTTTACATCCCGCGCGCAGTGTGCCGTCGATGAGGGTGGCATGCTGATGACATCAGTATTCAGAGTTGTAATCAGTATGATCT
This sequence comes from Acanthosepion pharaonis, assembly GCA_903632075.3. NCBI lineage: Eukaryota > Metazoa > Mollusca > Cephalopoda > Sepiida > Sepiidae > Acanthosepion > Acanthosepion pharaonis. The sequence continues at coordinate 2,508,801 of CAHIKZ030002113.1, forward strand.
TGAACAAATTATAAACTTAAGATTAACCTTTAGAATGAAAGTAATGATGTCGCATATCCTGAATGCAACATAAAATTCCAGAATGTGCAATAAAAAAAACCAAAAATATATAAACAGTTCAAATACTTCGGTGTGGGAATCACATGTAGAATAGTTAAGAAGGAAATTCAACATAGAGTACGCTAATAATTCTTAACAATCTACAATGATGTTTCAGGTGAAAGACTAAAAATACTTTCAAGAGTATTAATTCTATAGGTCTTAAAGAAGACACCGATCATGGCGCTATACAATCGCAAACAAAGAACTGTATAAAAAAGAACTTCTGTGATGTCAACGAACTCTCCTTTCCACTTTTGTGATGCCGACGAAAACTCGTTGTCACTTTCGTAATGCTCGTTGTAGTAGAGATTTTGTAATCGCAGATAAAACTATAGTAACGCCGTTGAACCATACTGGTGTCAGACGCCTTCGAATAGCACTCGCTCGAGCACTCGTATTAGCTCGATAATACGCGATCGAATAGTAATCCCTATAGTGATCCGAATAGAGAAATAGTATAGTGAATAGAGTAGAGAATAGCGGCCCATATTGTGATAGAGGAGAAATAATGACCGTTAGTCGTCAGCTACTTTCGACATATATTCGTTTCCTCTATTGTCACGTGGTTTACTTAATTTATTAATGGGATCTCCTGTGTTTGCTCATTGGCGATCTATGTTCAAATTCAAGTGTCGGCAGAGACACTTCATTCGTATATAACAAGAGACATATCGCTAGAAGACATTCAGCTGCAGCAACAACTAAAGTGGATAGCACATGTAACAAGAAGAAAACATATGATAAAGACGTTGATTGTCTATACTAAATTTAACAAAAGTTTAAAGACCCTCCCCACCTTACTAGAAAGAGTTTGGGGATTTCAATTTGGGGTAACGTCTAAGCTGGGCTTTAGTTTGACGGTTCTCTGCTCTTTATTTACATTATACGAGGTTGTCCTGTTGCAGACCGTTCGGGGTGTGCAGTGCTGGTTTTTACAAAGTCATACGGGCATATTTTTGGCTGAGCCAGGCACCACCCGATAAACTACTGAGTCCACAAACAATGTATTAAAAAAATGCGACGAGGTTGAATGAACAGTGAGAGGAAAAGGGTCAATCAACAAGTGCATAAATTATAAACATCAAAGAGATAGCCGGAATAAAATGACAAAGGCGTCTGATGAAAAACATGTGTAATATTTATTAGATGCAAAACAAGGTAGGTATCTCGTGGTCTCGAGATCACGGAGTTGTTCCCCGCCAAAATAGGAAAGCAAGATGAACAAGTTCGGGAAAAAGGGTTTCGTAAGGGGTGAAAAAAAGGAACTCGTTAAACACGAGGTGTAGGTGCGCCACAGATAGAAAGGAGTAAAACTGTGGATTTTTTGGCGGTGTAACCCTGTGTGACTTTTGTGTTTTTTTATCTTTTTTATGTTCAGGTTCAAAGTACAGAGAAAGTTCCGTCGTCTCAAAGTTTGGTCAGGCCTTGAATTAACTGTTGAAAATTTTAACGGATTGATGTGGACGTCTCGCCAAAAGGACGAAGAGTTATTTGCAGTTGGTTGCATCAATCTCGTGGGGGAAGCGAATGGCGAGTCCAGAAGGGACGAAGGATATCTGTTCGTCATCTCGTTCGGGCTAGTAAGATATCCCTGTCTGTATTTAAGATTGACTGACGAGGGATAAAATAAGTCTCTGCTTTTTTGTTGAATACGAAATTTTGCCCACGACTATGCCGTGTGTCTCATGCAACCACGTGAGGGGGGGTTTCTATCAGAAAACGGAGAAGTTCTGACTTGACGGGTCGAACTCTCTGCTTGAGCAAGACGAGAAGTTTGGTACAGTGTGAGGTCGACATTGTTAAATAAGATATTCCGGCCCGCATATGGGTTAAGGGCACGGAACAAAAATGAGTGGCCCGTCTAGTTAGGTCGAAAGATCGGGAGGCAACTCTCTTGCAAACGCTGTTTGTTTGAGACGCCAGGAAACGCGAGGGAAAAGGCAGAAATCTGTTCGGCTGACTTCATCAGCAGGAGCTATATCGACTTTCCTCCTCCAGATTACTGCTACGTCTAGCTGTGAGAGAGAGGGGGGGGTGCGAACAATCGCGCACACACGCACGAGTGTGACGGTCGAAGGTAGGTAAACTCGCGCGCGCGTAAAATGTAGATGGAATTAATGTGTTAATTCCATAGTCCTTATTTTTGTCGCCATATTCATTACGTTTCGACCGTTGCACGCTCCGGCCTTCTACAGGTGGTTGTAATGGCGAACTGAACCCTTTATTTGGGTAGACTGTTCTAGTTCCACGTGCCATGTTTAATGGATGTCAGTTATCAGTTATCTCCTGTTAATTTTACCTCTGAAAGTTCTCCATTATCTTAGTCGGGTATTAAACTCAGACTCTTTGGGTCCTGTCACTGGATCTAACCAACGCCTTTATCCAGTGTGCCATGTGCCCTTGAGGACATCTGTTTATGAATTTCTGGGTATCATAAAACTAATTTCTTCAGCCATCATTTTACCAGGGCTCATATTGCAATATTTGCTGTTAACATTGCATGTTTACCAGAACTCATATTGCAATTTTTTGTTATTATCGTTTTCTTCTGGCACCCATTATTAGTGGTTCCTATACTGTTTTCATTTCTATGCTTTGTCGGTTCAGGCTTATTAAAGTGTTAAGCAAAATGTGAAGAACAGCTTAAATTACGTTGTAGGAAATCTGTAGAATAAAGGAATTATTTTGATTATATAATAGGGCAATTTTATTAATTACATTAGTTACATTATTAGGACAATTGTCCCCATCTTTGTCGCCTTATTAATTACAACGTTACGGCCTTTCAGTATCTGTCTATATTTTTGAGATGAGGTATTATATATACTATTTACATTATTCGAACTATTGTCCGCATCTTTGTCGCCATATTTATTACAATGTTTCGGCCTTTTAGTATCTGTCTATATTTCTGAGATGAGGTATTATGTACACTATTTACATTATTCGGACTATTGTCCTCATCTTTGTCGCCATATTTATTACAATGTTTCGGCCTTTCAGTATCTGTCTATATTTCTGAGATGAGGTATTATGTACAATATTTACATTATTCGAACTATTGTCCGCATCTTTGTCACCATATTTATTACAACGTTTTACAACTAACGCCTTTATCTACTGTGCCATGTGTCCTTGAGTTTATTACTACTGAATAGTGAATTAGGTCTTCACTGGGTGGCCCTCACTTTCGGCCATCTCCACTTGAAAAAATACCTATACTAGAATGAATAATAAGAATGGATTGATAAATATATTTTCCCTATAAATTTGAATATCAACTGACATTAAATTTAACCGTTCAGTCAATGAAATATTTCCTTGTGTGGAAATGGTTAATTTCAACATTATAATTAATCACTTTGAGGATTATCCATTGACGTTTGTACTCCCTACACAAGCGAAACGTTCTGTCGACAAGAATTTATAGTCAGAATTGTGCCAACCACCTATTTTTTGCATTCACTGTTTTCTTACTTGACCTAATCTATTTACTTAGCCGCCAACATCTGCAATACCAAAAAAAAAAAAAGGAATCCTTTTTTTCTCTTCTGTTATTCATTTGTCGGGGGCTGTTGGCCGATTATCTATTTTAAAAGCAACAATAAAAAAATCATTAAATGTTTCTCGTGTTACGAGAATCCCAAACAGTTTTGAGTAAGTTAATTAAAATTCCTGGCGTCGGATCCAACAATCTCTCAAGAGATCTATAATAAGTTGGACACCTACCAAGAACGCGTTCTATTGTTTTGCCTTAAATTCGTTCGACTACCATCAATTTTATTTCTAAATATATCTCAAGGCTCATGCAAAGAAGATTATCACATGTTTAATTACAACAATATAAAAACGACCCAAGCTGAATAACTTCATTACAAACAACCCTCAGCAGACTGTGCCATAGGCATTGAATACATTCTGTAAAATGGTACAATCATATCGGACGAGGCATGTGTTGAAGATAGGAGACTATTGTCTCCGAAATAAACTTTAGTTTAGCGATTTTGTTTGTGAAGAGAAAAGTGCCACAGAAGAGATAAAAAGACGACTTAAAGAGGTCCCTTAAGTTCTATGAAATGACGTACAGCTCGTAGAGAACAGAAGAACTATAAAGTCTTCGAGATAATAACTTTTTCTTTAAGGAAAGAGTTAGAGCTAAGCACAAAAAGCAGCGTCGCAAAACCAAAATAGCCCACAAATGAGAGATATACACCTACAACAGCTGTGGAAAAATATGCCCTGTGTGGGGTTACGCCGGCTCTCGGTGTAGAATTCCTGTCTAAATTTTGTGAACACAAGCCTATCTCCTTTGCCTCTCCCTAACTATCGATCTCTCCTTCTCTATCTCCCTCTCTCTCTTTCTCTCTCTCTCTCGCTATTGTATTACATTTGCTATATTTGGGGGGATGGGTGGTAAATATCTGTGATAGAGTGTGTTTAGATACACAGTATAGCTGTCCATTCGTATTCGAGGATATCCGTCTATTAGGGCAGCTAGCCAATCCCTATTGCAGACGCTAGCTCAAGCACACCCAGATTGCCCACCTGTGGTATATACTGCAGCTATACTGAGCAGACCTTAGTTACAGTTTCTGGGGAAGATCGTGTTATCTAGCGTGATCATACACAGTATGGATATATAAATTAACGCTTCATATTAATTGTCAGTTTCAAGTGTTGGTGCCTCCAAAGATTCCCTTAAAATGACCATACCATGATGACAAAATGCTGTAAACTTAATAAACATATGTAGTATCGCGTAGAAATAGATGACAAAATTGGTGGTAACAATACATCACTCATATCGAAGAAACTGCAAGATTTTCTAAAGTGAAGTTTTAAAAAGTAAATTAAGTAATACAAGATGGAATTCTAGGGCAATATTAACTCATTTGTCATTTATTTTTCTATCAGAGAAAAGAGACTCACTACTCGAAATCTGTAGAATCATCCCAGGCAGATGAGCGGAACACTGGTTTATTGACAAAATCTACAATACAGATGTTTATCAGCTATGTAACAGCATACAGGCTCACAAAAAATGCGTTAACCTCTGTGAAGAGTTTTGGAACCCAGAAAAACTGAAACAAGAAATTCCCAGAACAAATCGATGCCTAGGACGGGCACACAAGTACCTTCAAGAACTTTATGACGTCTTTATAAAGAAGGACAAAGTCCAGCTGGCATATATTTTGTCTAAAAAATTACAATAATTGTATCTTATGCTATAATTAAGATAGATATTCCACCTTCTTCTATAATTGATTGTAGATATCACTTTCTAATTGTACATGTACGTTTGCAGTATTTTCTTTATTTGAAAGTTTATGTTTATATTCCGTGTCCATAAACTATTAAAATCCAATTACATCATCAGCAAATTGAAAAAATAAAGCTTTTACCAGAAATATTTTGATTTTTTTTTTATTGCATATCGTAAAATCGAGTTTTTGGTTTGGGGATAATTTTTTCAAGAACTAAAAACAAATTAATGCCTTTTCTATTACTTTTGAACAAAAGATCATTGATTAATGATATGGAAACATACGGTTACACAAAATCATTCCTAATATATATATATATGTATATGTGTGTGTGTGTGTGTGTGTGTGTGTGTGTGTGTGTGTGTGTGTGTGTGTGTGAAAATTGTATATCTTTATAGCCAAAAATATATATGTATAATTATTTATATATTATATTCTGGTACTTATTAGAAAGCGCTCAATATTCAGAAGATAGAGCTTAACATATTTGTTAAACTACACATCTATCCATGTCCAGTTTATTATATATATATATATATATATATATATATATAAATAGACCTATATAGATAGATAGATAGATAGATATAGAATTTTACATAAGGATAAAACAGTTACTCACGACAAGAGTGAGAAAGAGGTGGAAATGGTTAATTTGAACTTGTCGAATAATGTCTTTGAGGATTATCATTGAGAATATATTATGACCTTATGAAACGTTGGTTGCAGGAATTTGCAGAACAGTCGTTGTGCAGAGCCCTAAAAAAAAATAAAAATAACCAGCGAGGGCGATTGAAGGAGGTTACCAATGCAAGCTTTGATTTGCTTGACCCATCTACATTTGGCTGAAGAAATCGGAGTCATGGAAGAACTAGAAAAAAAAGTGTGGGAAAAAATATTTTAAAAAACATAAAAAGGGGAGATGTTTCTCGGGTTTCATTCAATAAGGGAATATAGAGACAATAGCAATTCAGGGTAGTTCAACTCTTATGGATGGGGTTTGAGAAGTGTTGTCGTATGTGGGTGATCAATGGATGAAAATTTTTTCATTTTCTTATTTTTTATTTTTTGTCCTTTAGTTACCGATTATCATTTACCCAATATAAAAAATTGGCGGTTTTTATTTCCATTTCTAATTCTTATGAATGTAATATCAGATCGTTCTAATTATAGCTTTGAAAAATTTGTAGTGGTGATTCTAATATTAGCGATTTAGATTCATATCGAATAATATTTAACAGATAGTAAATGTGAATATGTTACTTAATTAACTAGTTAACATTTTTTTTTATTTATTTAGGGTACTTTTAATTAGATTAGGTCATCGAATTATTTTAATCAATAGATCAAAATCTGGGAAGGAATTTCAAATAAACAGTACGAGATAATTTTATAATGTACTGTTTCGTAAAAGTAAATTACTGTAAATGGGAGATAGGTTTGGTTTGGTTTATTATGTTTCACGACATATCAACCTCAATGGGTTATTTAATACCGACAAAATGTTTTATTGCTGGTAATATTTTGGTTTTTCCAAAAAAATTTTCTGGTAATATTTTCCTTCAAAATTGTATTGCTGTTAATAAATTTTGGTATAAAAGTATTCCTGGTAATAGTTGGTTGGGACCCTAACGGTGCTATTGTCACCCCGGGTTGGTGGTGGACTTGAGAACACCAGCAATTAAGAGGTGGTTCCACGCTCCTCAAAACCTTCTGATCAGAGGCCTTGCTGCTGGACGTAGTTTATCGTCTTACCCAGGACGCGGATGTAGTTTAATGTCTTACCCAGGACGTTGGGTGATAGGATTTATGTGCGTGTGTCTGTGCATGTGCGTGTAATTATATTTACTACATTTATATGTAGAGGCGTAAACGTACACACATTTTATTTTGAATTTCGTTTCATTAAGTGTATAAGGTTAGACTTAAATATATATAGAATAGTAAGAACAATGATTTTTTAGAAACAGTATTATAAGTAGTAAGTAAGGTTTAGTTATCGAATTATGGAATTAGTATTTAAAACGAAGAAACATTGGATTACACTATGCATATACAAGTCCAGCTTGCCTCGTTATGGATTCTCTTTGCAACGCTATCAAGGAGGCAGCTTGACCTTTTTGGAATCAGTTCGGGGTTGCTGTTTGAGCCGATATGATTCGAAAACTCGTAATCGGTCATGAAGACAGTGCATCACAGTGGATAAAGGCATTAGTTAGATCCAGTGACAAGACCCAAAGAGTATGAGATATGAAAGGATCCAATTGAAATTAAGTAGAATAATGTCTAAATTCAATGGAGCATATATATATATATATATATATATATATATATATATATATATATATATATGTGTGTGTGTGTGTGTGTGTGTGTGTGTGTGTGTGTGAAAATATATAGAAAATAGGAAAGAACTGGTTAGGTAAATAATCCAAAGTTCCTTACTATTTTTGTTATTATTTTTAAAAAATAGTGCTCGATACAAAAGTAAAGCATAAATATAATTATTTATTTAAAAATATGATTCCATAGCTACATAAGAGTTCTCATGTTTCAAAACAAGAGCCGAAAACTTCAATATAATTATTTGAATTAAATTGAATTAAAGTAAGCTCTGGTCCATCTTCAAGCGAAATTTTTTTTTTTTTTTTGGAATAACTTATTTCTGAAATTTACGTGTTTTAATAGTATATTCATAATTGAAATCAAAATTTTCATGGTAACAGCCAGGCGCGGATTGTTTAAAATATGTAGGGGCGAGTAAGTTGTTAATAATACGTATCAGTATAAAGTTACTTTCATAGATGTCAAGTCAGGGTAAGGTGGGGGTGTCTAAATTTGAAACGGAAGATGTTTTCGCCTAGTCTGGTTTACGTGCCTATGGAGATTTATTTATAAGTCCTGGTTAAGTTTTTTTTTTTTAATTAAGTTGTTGTAGTCATCAACAGCCAATTTGTAGAAGTTGCCGGTTTTGTCAGACGTAACTAATATTTTATCAAAATCATTTATGCTTTTAACTATTTGGTCTAGATGTTTTTAGCGATAGAGTAGGACTTATAAAAAAGCTTGCAACAACAACATAAATACGGTTGATATCATAAACAGAGCTAGTTAAAAAAATAACTGATAAATTAAAAATTAGCGATAGAGTAGGTAAACTTTCTGAAAAGGAATGTTACATAACTCTTAAGGACCATAAGCCTGACTTTTTAGAAAACCCTGCAACTAGAATAATTAACCCTACCCGACCCGACATAGGAAAGATCAGCAAAAGGATCCTGGAAAAAATTACCTGCCAAATAAAAAAACAACTTGAATTAAAATTATGGATCAATACTAAAGATGTCATCAATTGGTTTAACTATATTGATGATAAACCGAATTGCACCCTAATACAGTTCTATATCGTGGATTACTACCCATCAATTTCGAAGGATCTATTTACGACTGCCCTGGACTTTGCTGCTGTGTATTCTAACCTGACAAAGGAAGAAACAGATATAATCCTCAGCGCAAAAAAATCCGTCCTCATTCATAATGGGGACCAATGGATAAAAAACAATAACGACCTGTTTGACATCACTATGGGATCATTAGACTCTGCAGAGTCTTCTGACCTTGTTGGTCTTTTAATACTGTACAACTTAACGGCACATCGCGAAATTGATATTAAGGACATCGGACTGTATAGGGATGACGGGCTCATGGTGGTGAGGAGTTCTACTAGTTTTAAGATAGAGAAAATCAGAAAAATTATATTTAGTGAATTTAAAAATCTAAACTTAAAGATAATTGTCTCTTCTAATTTGAAAAGGTTAAACTTCCTCGACGTAACTCTAGACTTATCAAGCAACACATACCAACCTTATGGCAAACCAAATGCTAACCCCTTATATATACATCCGAAGTCAAACCACCCTCCATCCATAATTAAACATATACCCTCATCAATAGAAAATAGAATTAGCATTAACTCCGCCAACAAAGAAATTTTCCAACAACACAATGGATTCTATAACGCTGCCCTAAAAAATAGTGGTTATAAAAATGCAAACATTAACTATAGAGACAATTGTACTGGCCAAAAGAAAAAAAAAAAAAACAGGAAATGAAAAATCATTTGGTATACCTCTCCGTTCAACCAAATGGTTAGTATTAAACTAGGACAGAAATTCTTAGCTCTAATTGATAAACACTTCCCCACCAATAGTAGGCTTAGTAATATATTTAATAAAAACACTCTAACATTGAGTTACAGCTGCACTAAAAATCTAGAAAGTATAATAAAAAACACAATAATAAAATCTTGAACAAACCCCCATGCCTGAATAGTATTAATAAAAACCCTACACTTAAATCAGACAATAACAGTGAAAAATTATGTGATTGTAGAAACCCAGAAGACTGCCCATTAGAAAATAAATGCTGCATCAAATCTGTGGTATACCAATGTACTATATCATCCACTGTGAGTCCTAATACTAATATGATATACATTGGGTCCATACATGCATATAAATATATATATATATATATATATATATATATATATATATATATATATATATATATATATATATATATAGTCATCCATAGAAAGAATGTTTCGCTGTATCACAACTCATCAGTGTGGCCTAGACGTCCGTTTGCCTCTAATTAGGATCGAAACCCAGCTGAATTGGCCTCAGTCGGAGATTCTACCCCGTTGACGCCCGGCTTAGAGGTAGAAGGTATATTTAAGCGTATTTGTTTTTAGATAAACACACAGTGCCTGAGAGAACTCGATTCGGTTTACCGAAGATTCTTTCATTATTATCGGTGATAGTCACTGTTTATAAACTCTCCTGAGAGCTTAACCGAATATAAATTTTTCAGGGGCATATATATTGTCATCCGCTGGCAGACTATTTCGCTGCACCACAGCTCAACAACGTGTCTAGGCGTCCAATTACCTCTAGCTAGGATCGAAAACCGGCTGAATTACATACATAAAATTCATACAAGTAATAGGTTTGGCACTTAGCTGATTGATTTCACCTTCAGTAGAGTTTCGTAGACAGACCCATTAGGAATCACTGCATCCACTCGTCAGTGGGTATCAGTAATTGACTGTTTATACTTCTCAATTTTTTCTTCCTTATATTCACTTTTCATTGGTGCAATTATTTTTCATGATGTATGCCTGTGAGCGTTCATTCACGCGCGCCCATAAATACACCCCCATGTATATATATATATATATATATATATATATATATATATATATATATATATATATATCAAACACTAATATTTCATGAAATATTAGTGTTTGAACATTTTATGTTATGTTCTTGCTCTGTCTTTGACATAGACCTCTACCTGTTTTTTTATTCTCGTAGAAACATATATATATGACCACTAATATTATTATTATTTATTTATCAATCTATCTACATATATATATATATATATGTGTGTGTGTGTGTGTGTGTGTGTGTGTGTGTGTGTGTGTGTGTTTGTTGTGGCGTAATTGTCGTATAGTTAGGCAGCAAGTATTCGTTCGAAGATACTTTATTGAAATCGACCGAAATTGTTTTTTTTTTATTATTACATTTTTCCAGTTTGCGTCCAGGACGTTTGCCAAGCCTATGATATATGTTCAATGTATTGACAAAATATTCACTTCAAGGAAAAAAGAAGTACGGATGCAATAAAAAATTTAAAAGGGCCTTTGAGCAAAAATTACATTTGAATCAGGAATTTAACAGAAACATTTAATTACGTCTTTGTACATTCTGTTATGCATAATTATAATGGTTCACTCGATAAACACATAACACACGCATTCATGCACCTGCATACACAGTCACACACACACACACACTAGGTTATGTTCTCGACTTTTCTAATATCAAATTGAAACCCCGTAAAGATATAACTTCACCATCACAAAGAACAAAATCAACCACTCTAAACTAATGTCTTTTTTCATAAACCTTATTTGATAATGAATTGATAAATATAAACAAAGAGTTGTGAGTTCAGTCCCAGCCACAGCAGTGGTGAAGCAAAAACTTGGAGAGTTCAGTTAAAGGGAAATAACTGAGACATCCGGAAGAAGCATAGCACGCGGAACTAGAACAATCTACCCTGGTGGACAAAATAAGGAGTTCGTTTAAGAATCCCATTCACCTGAAGAAGGTCAGAGCGAAGAACTCCAAAACGTTGTAAATATATCATTAAAGATAAGGATAACAGTTCGAATAATGTAAATACTGTAAATAAATATAAACCAGTTGGTAGTATTTTCTTCAAACCGATGTTGTTGATGAACAAATAAATTATTTTTTAAAGTTTATTTTAGAAAAATTAAACAAAAACAACAATACAGCTAAAACTAAAACAAAATCGTATTTTTTATATTCTGTTGTAAGCGAATGAATTGAAAACAAATTAAAAAAAAAATTAAATTTAAAATTATTCAGTTCATATCACGTAATATTTGTAATAAATAGCTGCTTGTATCAATTAATCTAATAAAAAATTAAAATAAATGACCTAAACTTTATTAATATCACAGAATCTCATTAATAAAATTAATTCGAAAGAATATAATTCATGAAATTATGTAACCTTTAGGTGATTGCATTTCCAAAACTAATAAAAATAAATTCCTACATTAATTAAACAACTAGCACACCGCTTGACTTGCTGCTTATTGAAATTTAGTTTAATTCATAAATACATCGATGATCACATCGCGGTAATGTAAAATATGCCATTGAATTTAAAAAAAAAAAATTGAATTTTTGGTGTATTTTCAAAAAGTATTGCTGGTAATAGTTAACTATTTGTCCATAGCTGGGACCCTAACAGGTGCTACCACCTTGGGTCTGGGTGGACCTGGGAACACCAGTAATTAAGAGGTGGTTCCACGTTCCTCAAAACCTCCTGATTAGAGGCCTTGCTGCTGGACGTAATTTAACGTCTTACTCAGGACGCAGATGTAGTTTAACGTCTTAACCAGGAGGCTTTTAAAAATGGGATTAGTAAGACTAGATGTTTAAATTTGAATTGTAGCACTAATAGCAATTAGAGTTATTTCTTAAAGAAAAACAAGGAAGAAGACAATCAAGACTTCTGACTCTAATTGATAGCAGTAACGTAGCTGTCTAGTAAACTTCGCCATGAATTTAATTAGAACTGGCAATAGCTAAAGTATAAACACGAAAAATCTAATATTACGTAAACAGGAAAAATCGCTCGATGTCAGTAAAACGTATTTGAATATTTATAGAGACACATCTTGGCTATATGAGCAAAATAATTACTATTGATGTTTAAAAAATAAATTCATTCTGTGTGTATAGCATGCGTATTTTTCCAAAAATGGCGTTCTGTAAATTAACCATCTGACTTCTCTTATGGGTTAAATAGAAGGAAATAAAATGGGCGTTCTTGTCTTTTTACAGGAAGAAACACTCCGAAGAGTTGTACTTGTAAATTTTCGCACAGATTGTTAACCACTTCTCTGTTAACTGCCCTTCATAAGTGTCATCTGGCTGTTTTGTTGTTTTTTGGGGTTTTTTTTTCACAAGATTTCAACCCTAAAATGAAGTCATCTTTGCGAGTGGTCTGGCGTAAAATGAAATGCTGGGACCGCCTGTCTAGAATTAACGGTAATGTATACGATATATTGTGTTGGAATAAATGTCCGTGGCATTTTTCAATAGATAGCGTTTTTACATATAGATTCTTTCCACATCTGACTAAAATTTATTATATATACAGTACGAGACAAAAAATGGACTCAACCATAGAAAGTCGATTTTTGTATTTTTACCAAGACAAATAAATAAAATTCGTTGAATGTTGTGGTATTAATGCTGGTTGATGTTTATCTTCATTTTGTACAAATTACCACCTCCAGCTGCTGTGGATGCACCCCATCATTTTTATTGTGTTTAACAGTGCCCGTGGTAGTCACTGGAGTATTCGTTTCACCGGGCGTACACGAAACCCGTATGCGTCCTTCATATCTAGGAGTAAAAGGGGTCTCGTCACTGCACATACCATTTTCCCAATCAGATTTAGTCCATTGTAAATGAGATTGGCACAAGCCAACCGTCCCCATCGAACTTTTTTTACAGATACGTAAGGTCTCTTTTTTATGTATTTGGAAACAATGCCCTTTGCGTCTGTCTTTTCTTGAAGAAACCGCCAAACTAGCGGCTTTAGAAACATCTTGTGCTGTTGTGAATCGATCATTTTTGTAATGACGAACCAAATTTCTATCTTCCCTGTCGGTAGTTTTTAGCGGTCAGCCAGATCCACAACGTTTATGATATGTTCCAGTTTAATTTCTCTTTTTGATTAACTTGTGGACACATTATCAGATTATCCATCTATTCAAAAGTTCACCGCTACCTTACCCGGGTATTGAACTCATACCCTTTGGGTCCTGTCACTGGATCTAACTAACGCCTTTATCCACTGTGCCAGTGAAAACGGGAATTGACAGGAGATAACTGATATCTGACATCCATTAACATGACATGCGGAACTAGAACAGTCTACCCCAGTGAGCGAAATAAAGGGTTCAGTTTGATATACCAACCACATTACGAAGGCTGGAGCGTACAACGGTCGAAAAAGTTGTAATAAATATGGCGACAAAGACGAGGACAATAGTTCGGATAATGTAAATAGTGTACATAATACCTCATCTCAGAAATATAGACAAATATATATATATATATATATATATATATATATATATATATATATATATATATATATAATTATCTGAACACACATAGATACATATATTATTATTATTATTATTATTATTATTATTATTATTATTATTATAAACATGAAATATTACTTTTAAAATAATAATTATAAAAATAATATCGGATTCCCAAAATCCATAAATTATTTAAAATTACTTTGTTTACGTTGTAGTTACACAAGAGAAGTAGCAGACATAACACTCAAAAGCTATTAATGATAGATGTGGATTTTTAAATGGCTTTTCTGGGTCATAATATCGTCTTCTCTTGGCCGGATGGTAATGGGCATATAGTTTCAATGTATTTTCCTTATTGAAAATGGAAATAAAACTTCGATTCCACTCTGAAAACAAATTTTATCTCGTAAAACGCGAGATCTCAGGTCACCCTTACGTTTATTGCTGTCCAGAGGAAAAAGAACAAGCAACTTTCGTCATATGATATTGGTATCATTAATTCCCATGTTGCATTGAAATATATGAGAAAAGATCGATTTTTTAGAAGAGAATTAAGCTTTTAAAATTTTACAATCACCTTCGAGATAGATCAATGACAATATCGAAATATTTTGCATTTACCGACCATTATTGTAAAGGCTACTTTTAATTTCTTCCTTTTAGCTGACTTACACAGCAATTAAGGGGACTAACAATTAATAATGAGTTTATTGGGGTTACGTCCTAATTTCCTCTCCTTTGTTGTAATCTAAATGCTGTATATCATTATTTGCCACTCAATAAAGCACCATTTTCTCTTTTGAAATTGCAAATGGCCGCTTCGGAACAATATGTCTTCTGAAACCGTATAATGTATTTGATTCTTCTCTTTGTATTGTGTCGGAAGATGAATTAGAATCGAGATCATAATCATCGCAGGTCAAGGACACACGGCTTTCTATCATTTATATGCGACCTTCCTGCTGGGCAATTGCCCAATTAAACCATGGGTGACACTAGACGATATATTTGCATTATCCAGTAACCTATTTGGATTCTGATTGAACAAGACGAGTTCTATATTTTAGACTTCTAGGAAAATTTACGTACCTCATTAGGATAAATTCGTGTATTATTATTGACAAAGCAAGTAGCAATTATTGGCGCCTGTTGTTACTAATAGTCATAATAATGGAGTCACCTTTTCTCTTGTAGTTCTTTCTTTATCTACTATAAGAATATAGGATGATCATTGGTGGCTGGCGAATAGTTGCAGCGCAAAGAGAAATTTATTCATGCGATTTCCAAAGGCATTATCTGGACATCAGTGATACTTGCAGACAGTATTTACTTGCAATTCACAAAGGAAATATAGCTCAAGCTTTATGCATCTAAAAAAAAATACACTACAACTACGTGACAGTGAGATTACATCAATTTATTTCTTTAGTGTGGTATTAGATAAAAGAAACACTTTGATCTCACAGAAAATGTGTATAAGGAATATGGAACTGCAGACAGATTTCCGAAAACTAAGTACGAGTTATATATTTATTTTTTTTGCTATTCATAGTCCCAAGAAATATGTTATATCTTTGACTAAATCTGTTTTCAGAAAACTCCATTGTTTCTGGAAAATGTATGAAACAAAATACAAAAACAAAATCAGTATTCAAAAACAAGCAAAGAAATAAGCAAATAAAAACTATAAGCTGAATGCTCCCTGTCGTCATATCCCAAACATTCTGAAAAAAAAAAAAACCCTATTGATTGATTAGCTTCTTAAGGCATATCAACCTTTTGTATTGATAATAATAATTGACTGAAAGAAATGCTGCTAATTAACCCATAGCGGGAGAGTTGGATTCATACCTTCCCCAAAGGTATGAATGCGTAAATTAATATAACGAACTCGACTGGAATTGGAACTCGGCTCACCAATTTCCAATTCTGAGCCGTTATCAAATGCGCCATACACACATCTAAGCCTAACGCGCCTGATATTGCCAAAGAGTCCACCATCTAGATAAGTTGCGAGAAACAGTGTTAAATAAAGTATAAAGAAGCTGTCTACATATGTAGCTCTTATATATTAGTATAGATTCAATTTTGTTACATGCGTCATTAAAAAAATAATTTTACTAGCGGTTAGCAGTACTGCCTTTTGACATATCGCCAAACAAATACATGCACTGAGAAAGAAGCCAGAACGTGACAAAAATGTGATTTTATTAATGTGACCTGTAATTTGAGTAAAAACCGCAACAACTGAAAACAGTTTCTTTTCATTTAAGCAACAACATTCTTTTGAATGTATTAAGTACGCAAATTAACCACAGTGCCAAAAGCAAATATTATTCTTTATAATTAGATCCCGTTAATGAATTCCTGATAAAGAATCTTCCGCAAAGCATAGCGTACGTTACTTTTGCTGACAAGGAAAATATTAAGTTCAAGCAAAACCGACTATAGACAGCTTCAATCCCCTCGATACCGTCTATTAGAAAAGAAATGAACAAAAAAAAAACAAAAAGCAAAAACAAAACAAAACAAAGCAATACAAAAAAATCGCTGAGAATTGCATTTACAATGTATGCAAAAAAAGGTTTAACAAGTGTATATATCAGACTTTATTTTCAGAAATAAATATTTGTCGGGTGGTCTATTTAGAGATACTTGATAAAAATCTATCTATCTATCTATCTATCTATCTATCTATCTATCTATCTATCTCTCTCTCTCTCTCTCTATATATATATATATATATATATATATATATATATATATGGAAAATTCTTCTTGCGGTGTTGTCTTTTTCATCAATACACTATATATATATATATATATATATATATATATATATATCTATCTATCTATACTACTACATCTATCTCTCTCTCTCTCTTTCTCTCTCTCTCTCTCTCTATATATATATATGGTCAAAACGGTCGTTCACTTTATTAAATGGAAAACTCGTTTTTGTGGCGTTCTCATTTTCATCAATACACTTCGTTCCATGTTAAATAAATATTCAAATTTAATTTATAGGCAGATTCTCTTTGTTTTTAATTCAGATTCATTTACAGGTAGGTATTAAAAGAGATTGTTATTGATTCCTGAATTTAAATTAAAATAGCAAATCTCTTGAAAGAAACGCAATGTTTATCTTAGGTAGATTATGCATATACGTTTAGGATATCATGCATACATGCACACACACATATATATATATATTTATATATATATTCATGAATCATTCATACAAAAAACATATATAGAGGTTAATGATTTAAATGGCGAGAATACATCTTCGCAAACAATATCAATAAGATGTATTCTCGCCACTTAAATCCTTAATCTCTATATTTGTTTTTTGTATGAATGATTCATGAATTTATAAATTATAATTTGCACCTTTTATTGAAATATATATATATATATATATATATATATATATATATATATATATATATATATATATATATATATATATATATATATATATATATATATATATATATATATACATATAACTATATATATATATATATATATATATATATATATATATATATATATATATATATATATATGTATAAGGCCTTTCTGTTTAGTTTTTTTTGTAGTATTCCCATTTGTCAGTAAGTTGTCGTGCTTTGGTTTCAAATTTTGCACAGAATGTCCGAAGTTCATGTTTCTGTCTTTGTTTAAGTGCTCTTGATAATCTCAGTCATTTTCAAGAAGTACTGTGATTTCAGTGTGTAAGGCAGAACTCATTTTGCCGCGTCCAGGTATTCTTTGGAATGCTGCAAGTTTGAAATGTCTACAGTGACTTCCATTTCTTTGTCAAAAGATATAGGCTGTTCAAAGAAACATCAGAACTTTGACGAAAATCAACCAGTCGAAGCTTTCATTAAAATATAGTCGATTAATGTTTTAAGTTAAAAAATGTTCACTAATTCCTAGGTTACATTTTCCCATATTTTCTGATTTTTATTTTATATTCTCTCACTCCTTATCCTTCAGTTTTATTGATTTTAGCCCTCTCAGAAATGTACGTAAAAATTATAACTTCGCAATTTGTATGTATTTTCTTCAATTGTCTTTCGATCCAGCATGAATTAGAATTTCAATTTGAGCTGGTTTACGTTGCATAATAAAAAGAGTCGATTTTAGCAGAAACATTTAATTATTAATTGCATCGATTAAAACGCCGAATTGTAATAATATTCCTTCATTGCCATATTATAATTCGATTATATCCAATATAATTTTCTGATTCCAAACTTTTTGTTGCATAGTGTTGTTCTACAACATGTGATCAGCAGTAAACTTCTCTAATTTTTTTGGATATGTCAAACAACTTCAGAATCTGCCATGGCTAGAAAGAGGTGAGTTATTTCCTTTTCTCCCCCTCTTGCTTGGTTGTCTTGTGATTTTTAGCCCTAGCCTGGGCTGCAAAACGCCGGATCCAAGTCTCGACAAATTCTAGTTCATCAAGGCAATTTGAACAGTCTACCGTCGAAGCCATAGTTTGAATATAAGAAACGGTATCGACTCGCGTAGCATGTGACTTTTTAGACCTAATTTTGAAGCTAGTCTTAAGGAGATCAAATCATACACGAGATATAAAATTAGCATATATACTGCTGACCCCGGCTACGTCGTTGACAAAAATATATATTCATTTACTGTAGTCAAAAATTACAGGTGTATTTAAAATAAACCTGGTTTTGCTAAAACTGATATTTTACCTAACTGTATCCAATAATAATGCATATAATATTTGAAGGTGGGTTACTATGATTTATTTGGCTGAAATAGACGCTGAAACAGTCGTTTTTTTCTGATTTCATTAAAATTTTCAGACCAATAACAGATTCGTTTGTTTTGGATATAAGAGTCTAGGAAACTTTCAATTGTTTATAGTAATGTTATGTTCAATTTTAAGGTCTAATTTAAAACCAAATTACGATCCTTTCTGTTTGTGATATCGTTTCATATTTCTCGTTACAAACCCTGCACGACGTACCATACGCCTTTTCAAAACTTATATCGCATACAGTTGACGTTTTTATTTTTTTAATCAATTCACGAGCCTACTACAAGTGAAAGAAAAAGAAAAAATACATTCCAAGGAACGGGAAATCCAATCCTAAACAGGAATCAAGTGATACTCCTGTACAAAAGAGCGGGGAGGAGTCTGAACCGTCCGATACGCGAATCTGTACCAATTTGTTATAACAACAACAACCAGGATGAGGATTATTGTTAAATACCCAGAAAATCAGAAAGGATTTATAAAATAATGAATCGTAACCTTTTATTGGCGTTTCTCCTCACAAACAGCAGCGAGTATCATTTTAGTTGTATAATCGACTTGCCTGGAACGAAGCGATAAAAAAAAAACAACCTTAGAATGTCGGTACTTAGAGTCCCATGCGTTAACGCACTCACTAAATTCTGAGTGGTTGATTTTGAAATTATTTTATTAATAATGTATTACTGCCATAAAAAGACAAAATTTATTTTTTATTACCACTCATAATGATAATCGATAAAAGGTAAAATAGGGCTCTTATGGTCTGTTCTAAAATTAAGTAGGATTATGAACTTGGATTTATTACTACTGTTTTCTATAGCAATGCCTATCTATTGGGTAATAATTAAGAATAAAATTGTTGAATTCAATAAAGTTAAACCTGCTATATTACAAAGATATCCTGTGTACCTGCACCTTCCATGGCTGGGTAATATCAGTTAAGCAGGTTTCTGTAGCAGTTTGATATTCTTACTTTAACGCTGACACTCGTGTGGTTTTCTCTGCTAAGCCTGTCTCTTCGTCCATGCATAAGGACGTTCTCCTTCCACATAATAATAGTTCTTTAATTTATTCATTTCAATGTAGTTGTGGTTCGTACTACGTAGGAAGAATGACTCAGAGGCTGGATGTCAGAATAAAGCAACACGTTCTACCGTGAATCCGCAATCATAAGTACAATCTTTCAGACATTTTGTTCAATACGTATGAGTCCTCTATCGTGGAACAGCTAATAAGTAGCCATAATTGTGCTACTAGTTTCGTTTGCCATTGTTTGCAAGTCCCACTCGAATTACCACTTTAAAGTGTTGGGGGCCATTTATATTTAATCGTTGAAGACCTCTCTGTATAAACAGAAAGGCTTCGTACTGCACCTTCAAATAATTTCCATCTAAGCAATATATTTTTCTTTCAATACATATTGTCCATCTTTTTAGTGATAATTCTGTTTAATTTATTAACTTCGATTTAGCTCTGTTGAGCGAGTTTCGAAACCGGTTAGCAAGCCCGTTTTTCAGTTTTACGTTTTAACTATTATCATCATGACTGCTAATATAAATAATTTTTGTCTTTTTATGGCAGTCATAAAGTTTTGGACCAGAAAACATATCTTTATTAATATATTATGTGTAAGTTCTGTCGACTTTGGCATTGAGGCCTCATTATATTTGAAATAATGTTAAACTTTAGCTCATAATTTATTATTTGTACAATTATTCAGGATAATCCTCGCCCCCTTTAACTTTCTAATTTTCTGTCTTGGATTAACAAGATGCCTCACATGTCTCACATAGGATTTCATTTTCAAGTCTTTTTTTTCATTTGTATTTTGACTGTCATAGCTGAAGCTCATAATTTATTATTTGTACAGGCACACACGCGCAGACATATATATATATATATATATATATATATATATATATATATATATATATATATATATATATATGCCTTGCGTAACAGAGGAATTGTCTAAATTGGGTAATAGTAGGATTGTCCAATTGTTAGATTATGTTTTGAAACATTGTATCTTAGAAATGATTAAAGATATCTTACTGGAATTCTCCGATGTTATAACATTATTGGACTATACTTCGAGCAATAAGAATATATAATTACTCTCCATGCTTAACAGGAGAATCGTAATCAAATGAATCATACACCAAAATGTTCATCATTAATTAATCATAGGTATAGATCGGAAGCTCATGAAGGATTAATTTAAAGTTCATATATATATATATATATATATATATATATATATATATATATATATATATATATTATTCCAGGGATATTTTCTAACTTATTTAAGATAACCTCGCTCCCTCTAACTTTCTAATTTTCTGTCCTGGAGTAACAAGGTACCTTATATGTCTCACATAGGATTTCATTTTCAAGTCCTTTTTTTCATTTGTATTTTGACTGTCATAGCTGAAACTCCTCTCTCTCTCGTACCAAACGTTTTATGGATTGAGTTGTATCTTTTCTAATTGATTTCTTTATCTGTAAGTTTAAATGATGATGTCTTTCTGCTGTGACTTCCTGATCCATTTTTACTCTCTACTCTTCCCACTTTTTTAAACTTATTCTCTTGATGGTTCTTGAATGGACTTTGAAGATGGAAACCAGAATTTGAATCTTTGGTAGCATTACAGAAAGCCAGAATGATCTTTTGTCGCTCAACATTGCTTATTTCGGAAGAGATTAAGGCTGACACAAAACGAGTTTAACCTATTCTATTTCTAGCTGAATAGCTCAAAGGGTTTTTCTGTGGGTTTTATGAAAAATGGTATCAAGATGTCTAAACTGAAAACCTGGACAAAAGGTTTTGTATTTTTTTTAGATATTAAACATTTTGTAGGATAGCCAATTATGCTGTTAAACGATTTAGAAAATTTTGCTGTCACACCCATATTTATGATCAAAAATATATTTTTAAAGTATGCAATATTAGTGGGTAAATGTGCTCAATAACTTTGCGCAAAGATGCAAATGGACACAAGCCAACTATAATTGGCAACAGTGCGCTTCATGCTTGAACTTCTATGTGTGTCTGTATGTGTTCCCATTCATGCATGTTGGCTGTGAGAGTTGAGTATTTTATCCAGACAAGGAAGAGTATATAATCATTTATACGGCGAACAGCCATTTTATATTTGAAAGTTTGTCGCAAGCAATTATCTGCATTTCTCACATTAAACTAAGATTATCAAGTTTTCTTTTTGTTGTAAAGTTCAATTTTTGCATTTCTACATCAGTTGGATTGTAGAACTGAAGGATTTTCCCAGATACTTTTTGGAACAAAATTCTTCTCAGAGACTTTCTTTATGTTTTTTTTTCTCATCAGTTCGTAATTCGCTAAATTTCGTGAACTTTATGAACTCATAACAGAATGAGAAAGATAAAGAAACAGAAAAACACTTTCATTATTTTAGTTGGAAAGTAAGTAAAGTAGTCCATCTCAGTCATTTCGCTGGTGTTGAAAGGTTAGTGCATGCGCCTGAGGCCTGATAACATAGTAATGTGTTCGGCTGGATACGCGAGTGAAATTAGTATCATTTTTTTTCTGGTTCTTCTTTGTAACTTTCTATTTATTAGACATCCGACTGCTGAATTCTTCTTTTCATTCCATCACCATTTCTCAATCTGTAAATATATACTTATATATCTACCCATTTTTTCTTCACTATCTCTCCTGCTAGCGAATTCATTATATAACTCTATGGATTTGAAAGTCAGCTTGGTAGCTTTGACGGCTGTGTATATCGTCATGGGCGTGTTTACGATGGTGAAGACGTTGCAAAACCATGATTTCCAATGCATCAGGCCTGCTACGTTGGAGTTACAAATTTATCTATCCATATAGTGTGTTGAGTTATAAATAATGTCGGTTTTCTTCGGAACAAGTTCTAATGACTAAAGTAATTATACGTGGCAGTTAAATTTGGATTCAGTTATTGAATCATTTACGGCTTATCAACCCTTTTCGGGTTATTTAGAGCCAGAAAATACTTTTAGGTTGTAGTAAACGTTTTCTAGATAACAATGATCTGTTGATACAGGGAGAAAAAGAAGAGACGTAACTTCTTAAAGTTATTTACGTGTAAGAGAATATATATATATATATATATATATATATATATATATATATATATATATATATATATATATATGTATGTGAAAATATATAGAAAATAGGAAGGAACTGGTTAGGTAAATAATCCAAAGTCCCTAAGTATTTTAGTTATTATTTTTTAAAAAATAGTGCTCGATACAAAAGTAGAGCATAAATATAATTATTTATTTAAAAATATGATTCCAAATCGCTACATAAGAGGTCTCATGTTTCAAAACTAGAGCCGAAAACTTCAATATAATCCTTTAAATTAAATTGAGTTGAAAGTAAAATGGGCTCCGTTCCATCCTCAAGCGAAATTTTTGTTGGAATAACGTATATCTGAAATTTACTTGTTTTAAAATTGAAATCAAAATCCCCATGGTAACAGCTATGGTGACTTTTCCAAATTGGGTAGGCGAGTGTAGGGTGTTCATATTGAGCAGCGGCACAGAGATACCCCCAAGGTGTCAAGTCGGGGAAAGGTGGGGGTGTCAAAAATGAAACGGAAGATGTATTGGCCGTCGTCCAGTTTGATTGTCTATGGAGATTTATTTATTTATTTTATTTTATTTTATTATGAAAGGGAATTGTGCATATAAAAAAAAAAAAAAAAAAAGGAAAACTTTCGTAACGTTTAGTTTTTTGACGACTTCATAAAGGGTTATCTTATATGTAAGGTATTTAAACTACTAATTTAGGCTATGGATTATGAAGTGTGTTATGTAGTATGCATGTTTGTAGTTAATTATTCCTACTATGAATCTGATGATTGGGCTATTTGTTAAACAAGTTATATAATTTTTTTTTTTTTTATCTAATAATTCAAACCAAAAATCTGATGATGCCCACAAAAAACTGCCAACTCGCGTCTATTATTTAATAGATTATTATTATTTAGAAGTTTAATGATGTGCAATTTTTCATGGAGGCACAAAGGGCATGGGTCATCCCAAGCTTTACATATTCTGGCCTTGTCAATGATTTTCCATTTAACTTTTGGTGTCTTATTTGTTTCCTTCAGGTGCCAAAAATATTTTGATAGTGAAGTCTGATTTCGTTTGTTTATATTATTAAAGGAGCACTTATGCTGCCTCCATCTATCTTTAAAATTATTCTTCGTGGACCCAATGTATATCATATTAGTGCTAGGGCTCTCTGTGGATGAAATAGTACATTGGTATACCACAGAATTAATACAACATTTATTTTCTAATGGGCAGTCTTCTGGGTTTCTACTGTTGCATAATTTTTCCCTTTTATCGTCTGATTTAAGTGAAGAGTTTTTATTAATACTGTTTTGGCATGGGGGTTTGTTCAAGATCTTATTATTGTGTTTTTTTATTATGCGTTCAAGATTATCAGAGCAGCTGTAGCTCAATTTTAGGGTGTTCTTATTGAATATATTACTAAGCTTACTATTGGTGGGGAAGTGTTTATTAATTAGAGCTAAGAATTTCTGTCCTAGTTTAATACTAACTCTTTGGTTGAACGGAGGGGTATACCAAATGATATTTCTTTTCCTGTTTTTTTCCTATGTCCAGTGTAATTTTCTCTGTAGTTAATGTTAGCATTTTTATAACCACTATTTTTAAGGCGGTGTTTAACTACAAACATGCATACTACATAACACACTTCATAATCCATAGCCTAAATTAGTAGTTTAAATACCTTACATATAAGATAACCCTTTATGAAGTCGTCAAAAAACTAAACGTTACGAAAGTTTTCCTTTTTTTTTCTTTTTTTTTTTATATGCACAATTCCCTTTCATAATAAAATAAAATAAAATAAATAAATAAATCTCCATAGACAATCAAACTGGACGACGGCCAATACATCTTCCGTTTCATTTTTGACACCCCCACCTTTCCCCGACTTGACACCTTGGGGGTATCTCTGTGCCGCTGCTCAATATGAACACCCTACACTCGCCTACCCAATTTGGAAAAGTCACCATAGCTGTTACCATGGGGATTTTGATTTCAATTTTAAAACAAGTAAATTTCAGATATACGTTATTCCAACAAAAATTTCGCTTGAGGATGGAACGGAGCCCATTTTACTTTCAACTCAATTTAATTTAAAGGATTATATTGAAGTTTTCGGCTCTAGTTTTGAAACATGAGACCTCTTATGTAGCGATTTGGAATCATATTTTTAAATAAATATTTTTAAATAAATATATATATATATATATATATATATATATATAAAACTCGAAAGAAATTTGAACTCGGTTCTTCGATTGGCGCGCTCCGGCTTTCGCTATACGTTCCGGCCTTCTTCAGGTAATTGGAATCTCGAATTGAAGAATTTATTTCGTCAACCGATATAGATTATTCTAGTTCCACATGTGATGTCTCTTCCGGGTGTTTCACTGTCAGTTTTCTCATCAAGGACACATGGCCCAGTGGATGAAATCGTTGGTTGAATTCAGTGATATCATCGAAAGATTTGTGAGTTCACTACCTGGCTACAACTTTCCAATCCTGTCGTTGGTAATCAAAATATTCAACCTCAAATAAATATCCCCGACTCACCAAACTATATAGAAATAGCTGCAGCAATCTTTTCATTTTCTCAGTGTCCAGCGATATTCTACGTATTGTTATTCAGTCCTCATCCCAGGGACGATAATGAGAACCATTCTCCCTTCCAAATCTCATCTGCCAAAATAGGTTATCCTATTTGGACATGGATTCAGCTATGCTGTATTTCATTGGAAACAAATAAGTACTGAAATTAAGGTAATATCGGTACTCGTTAATAGCAGTTAATGCTGGATCATCCACTTACAGATGGAAAAGAACTTGAGACAAGAGAACTGTGGCTTTACAGAAGAAAGGTGACAATGCAATAAAATGAACGCGTGAACACCGATGAAGTTTTATAAAAAAATGGAATACAAAAGGACACTTATATGGAGTATTAATATCAGAAAACCGAAGTACTTCCGGTTCCAAAAATTTCGGATAAAAGAGTCTCAACTTGTATTACTCCGACGTTTCGGTTTGTCTGTTGTACGTCGTACATCAGGTAAACAATCTTTATCGAAGACAGGAATTCTATTTATATCCAAGAAGTCTGTGACGAGTCTGTTAAAGACAAAAAGGATAAGCAACAGGAAAAAATTAAGGACAAGGATAGTGATACGATAAACTTATTTTAGCCAAATATTA
>CAHIKZ030002113.1:2540000-2592500 GCA_903632075.3 Acanthosepion pharaonis
TATTTTGAGATGTACGGCATGTTAGGGTCACTTGACGTGAAATGATTCCTGGATCGTTACAACATTAGAATGTTTTTTTCGCGGTCAGGCAATGCATAGTTTGTGGCGCCACAAATCCTGTCCCATCGACGCGACGACAAGCAGGATCAAATTTGTATGACTCGGCTGCTTTCGGTCTGGAAACACAATCTGATACAGCCGTGCAGCCTCAGGTTCATTACAATTCGTGCGGCCGATTGTAAAACCATATCTGCCTGATCACGATATGAATATCTTGCCATTGTTACACGAAAACTTCCTCATTTAACTATCTACCCCTACCTTAAACACTGAAAACAGACTAGCCTCAAATGTAGACAAATGTCAAATGTAACCCAGTCTATATAGCAACATAGCGCCATCTACTGTAAATTTGCTATAGTAGTAATAAAAACTTTCTAAATAGAGCACACCAGAACTCATCTTCTCGACTACTCTTCCTTAAAGAACTTAATAACGTTAAACAAACACTAATCAACAACGGCTTCCCTAACTACCTTATAGACCACCAAATTAGACTATTCCTCCGCAAAGCAAGTAATAACGATAGCGAACACACAGCCACAAACCACATACACATTTATTACAAAAATCAAATGCATATTAATTACAAACAAGACGAATCTTCTCTAAGACATATTATAAAGAAATATACTACTCCTATTGATCCGAATAAAAAAATTAAATTTATTATCTATTATAAAATATTGAAGACAGCCAACTTTATCCTCAAAAATAACAACACAACAACTAAGTCAAAATTACAAAGAACGAACATTATCTATGAGTTCAAATGTCCCTTAAGGAACTATTTTCCTCATCAAACCGGACTCATAAATAATTACATCGGTTACACAACCACATGCTTATCCAGACGTCTTACGTTACATCTATCCGATCACAGCTCCATTAGAACCCATTTAAAAAAACACACATATTTACCCGATTCCATTAGGAATATACTAGCAGAAAACACAAATATATTAACTGCGTCCACCTGCAAAAAAAGACTAAAGATAATGGAATCTTTAATAATAATAAAAAAGAAAAAGCCAATTCTTAACAATATTTACGAACAAAGCCACAATGTGCTAACCGTATTCGAAAATTAAAAACATCCCCACCACACACTTATACATACACAGAACGCACACACTCAATTAAGCTGAAAAATCGAATCTTTCTTTATAATGGCTAAAGGTATAGCCGAAAGCACTCGGAAATATAAAACATTTGGACAGTTCTTACACCCTTTGTCCAGAAAAAGAAAGCTCTTGTCAGAACACAAGAAAAATTATATAAAAAGCTTAACCGTAGTACCTTGTCTGTCGTTTTAATGAAACATGCATAAAGGAAGGATTTCTACCTAAATATACAATATATATATATATATATATATATATATATATATATATATATATATATATATATTGACCATTAATATTATCAATAGCTATATCTATCTATCTATCTATCTCTATATATATATATATATACGTTCTAATATATCTTGTAAGCAAAACTTAAATATAAACATCTTATACATATTAACAAATGTAATACACTAATACATGCCCTATCGTAGAGATATCCACATATAAAAATATATAAATATATGCGTCCATACATACATGAATATACGTAAGAATAGGCTTATATGTTATTGCAATTTATATCAACATATTAAAAATCATATAAAAATATAATTAATACACCAATATAAACATGTATCCAAATCTATTCATAAAATATAATATAAAATAAATGAATTAAAACAATTATATATATATATATATATATATATATATATATATATATATATATATATATATATATATGCAAAAAAATTCTGCATATTTTATATCAGTAAACATTTTACCTCCTGCTTCCATTGAGCACGGTTTTATTAGCACTAGTGCTGACTAACTGTGCGTGTGTGTTTGTACTTTTGTAAAGTGTGTATGTTTATGTGTATGTGTGTGTATTTGTGAGTTCGTGCCTGTATGTTTAGTAGACATTACGTTTGGTCTCTTTTCGTACGTTACTACGGGAACCTTTCCATAAATACGCCGTTAATTTTAGATAAACTTGCGTAAGATTCTTTAAGAATGGATTCCATAAATTTGGTGAAGCATTATAGTTGGTAATATCGTTATTAGTAGGCCCTCAAGTACTTTCGATGTAAAGATTTATGTTCGTTTTCAGTTAGGGTGACATTCGTGAGATCAAAGTTATGGCTAGTTTTGTTCTTGTGTATTACGAGCGAGTTTAAAAGGTTGTCTGAACGTAAATCTCTTTTATGTTCGCAGATAGGGGCTTTTAGATCTCGTATGATTAGCTTTTAGATTAGAAGTGCAAGAAACTAGACAACACAGATAGCACTTCTAACAACAACTACAACACAAAAATCATAATCCTACCCACTATCACTCTTTCTTCAAAACCTGTAAATAAATTAATAGGACTAATACTACCACGTTCAAGACAATCAGAGCTATAATTAAGAAGAAAAATATGTTCAACTAGATTTTAGATGCCGGTATTAATCAAATGAATAGTGTATAATGTAAAAACATTTATAATAGAGATCAAGAAATCAAAAAGCCATGTAGATCGTCTAATGGACTCGCCGTGCATTATCAAAGATTTCTGTACGTATTACCCAGTGTCGTTGATTGTATTTCCGGTATTTCGTCTGCGGTCGTCTCGTACGTATGTTGTTCCCGTGTAGAAATCTTGTTCATGCATAATTCGTCGTGATCCAGTGTTTGATTCTGGTGATGCTCATTTATCTGTCCTTATTCGCTGGCAGACACCCAGCCAATGAAAAAAAAAAATCCCTTCAGTACAGTTCAGTATTTTGGATGCGGATTCTGTAGTGTCATTTAAGAAAGTTCGAAAAGATATGGTGTCGACCAGAAGTTTGTCGAGCCCGTAATTTTGAGTGGTTTATTTCCGCATCATCCTCAGGACTGAAATAAGTAAAATGTTTATTTTCAAATATATTAAATATTAGTCTGTTGGTTTTAGCAAACAGCCAATGAATTCTCTTATGACAAAATCATTAATGACGTTGTCATGCTCAGATCATATTCAAGATTAAGGATTACGTGTTCAAATTCCCCCAGGGGTTCTTTCTTTGTTTCTCATCAACACTGCTTGTTTAACGTTTTTAGAATAACAGTGTGGTAATTATAATAACTTCAACCATTCCATATGACGAACAAAGACTTGTTGAAAATTAATATAATGCTAATGCTTCATATATAATATTTACATTGCTCGGATTAGCATCCTCATCTTTGTTGCCATATTTATCACAATGTTTCGGCCATTGTACGCTCTGGCCTTCTTCAGGTGGTTCGAATGTCGAACTGAAGCATTTATTTCGCTCGCTGGAGTAGACTGTTCTAATTCCACGTGCCATGTCAGATGGATGTTAGTTATCAGTTATCTCCTGTTAATTCCTCTCACTAAGTTCTCCACCGCCTTAACCAGGTATTGAACTCACACTCTTTGGGTCCTGTCACTGGATCTAACTAACGTCTTTATCCACTGTGCCATGTGTCCTCAAGCACATTCCAACCACATGAAGAAGGCCGAAACGTTGTAATAAATATGGCGACAAAGATGAGGACAATCGTCCGAATAATGTAAATAGTGTGCATAATACCTCATCTCAGAAATATAGACAGATACTGAAAGGCCGAAACGTTGTGATAAATATGGCGACAAAGATGAGGACAATCGTCCGAATAATGTAAAAAGTTTATATATACCTCATCTCAGAAATATAGACAACTGTTTCATAGATTTCGTGACAATCAAATCATCATAGTACTTTCAATAATTCTGAAATCTTATGGCCAAATTATATTACAGGATGAGTAGCCTCTATTCATTGCTCCACTTTGAGACACTGTGGGGTAATGGATAGCGACTCGGAATGCGGGATCGGGGAGCCGAGTTCGAATTCCAGTCGAATCCATTACATTCGTTACGTGCTTATACCCCTGGGAAAGGTATGAATCCTTTTTTTCTCTCCCCCACCCAGCTATGGCTAAATAGCAGGGCAGACCGGTTTTTATAGCCTTGGATGGCAGCTGGAAGAAAGAAATGGCAACCTATTGCTCGAAAAAATCTGCCTCGTCAGTCATGTACCGAAAGATACATGATCGCCTACGCGTGTATCACGCATGGCATATAACTGACTGATCCTTTATTCGAAATTCTAAAATCTCAAAACCTCCAAAATCCGAAAGTTTTCAGGTCCTGATATGTCTTGCCTCAAATCCAAAATTTCAGATGTTGGCGCCAATTTTTTTTTTTTTTTTTTTTTAGTGATCGTCACTGCAACACCTTCGTTCGAGGTTTACTTACCAAGTGTTTTGTGATAAGTAAAGATATTCAAAATGTCAAAAAGTTCTGCATTTATCTATCTTTGTAGTGATCATGTGTTTTTGTAAACGTGACACATTCATTTATCCACTTCAAAATCCGTGTGAGGATTACATGTCTAACGACATTACCTGTGTCTGCATGGAGACAACATTTGTTGAATTTTATATAAAAGTACTTTCGGAGAATATTTATAACCTGTGTTATGAAATGTAAAGGGATATCGTATTTATGCTTAGATTCCTTTCCGAAGCTGCCCGATTTTGTAGATGCTATCTATAAATAAATTGGCCTTTATTCCAAAATCACAAAATAACAGAAAAGCGATTCCAATAATTTCGGATAGGGGAGTCTCTACTTGTATTATTTCTACGTTTCGGTTTGTCTACTTTACGTCTATTTAAGAGAACTGTGGCTCTACAGAAGAAAGGTGAGAATAAAAATAAAATGAACACGTGAACAACGATGAAATTTTATAAAAAAAAGTGGGATATAAAAGGACACTTATATGGAGTATTAATATCAAAAAACCGAAGTACTTCCGGTTCCAAAAAATTCGGATAAAAGAGTCTCAACTTTTATTACTCCAACGTTTCGGTTTGTCTGTTGTACGTCGTACATCAGGTAAACAATCGTTATCGAAGACAGGAATTATATTTATATCCAAGAACTCTGTGACGAGTCTGTTAAAGTGAAAAATGATAAGCAACAGGAAAAAATTAAGGACAAGGATATTGATACGATAAACTTATTTTAGCAAAATATTAAATGTAACACAGATGGTTCTATAATTTCTATAAACGGGATTAATCTCCAATCATGTCGTTGATAAGCAAAGTAGTCAACCAGACAATTATTATCCCTAACTCAACAAATCATATAGAAATAGTTGCTACACTTTTTATCATTTTCTCACTGTCCAGCGATGTTCTATGTATTGTTATTCGGATCTCATCCCGGGGACGCTACTGTGAACCATTCTTCCTTAAAGATCACATCTGCCAAAATATTTTATCCTATTTGGATATAGTTTCCCTATTTTCATCAGGTATGATGTAATTCATTGAGTACTGAAATTTGTGTAATATCGGTAGTCCTATATAGCAGTGAATGCTGGACGATCTCCTTACAGATGGAAAAGGGACGTGAGACAAGAGAACTCAGGCTATACAAAAGAAGGAGGAGAATACTATAAAATGAACACGTGAACAACGACGAAGTTTTATAAAAAAAGTGGAATTTCCACGGCAGATAATGAGAAAAGAGGGTTTGATAAATTTGTTCCTCACAGGACATATGGAAGCAACGCTGGACTGAGGAAAACAGCGCATAGTCTCCCTAATGAGCTTTTGTAAACGGTTGGCAGACAGGAATTATGAGATATAAAAAAGTTTAAAAAACAACATTACTCGGGGCTACTCCTTAAGGACAGAAATTGTGGAGAGCCATGACCACTCATGTTTTTAATGGACACGTCACGTCGAAGAAAAAATATTCCGTTACTTCTCAGATATGGTAATCGCATTCTTCTTCTCTGCATTAAAACACTGATTTATATAGAAAGGTCTCCAGTTTAAATTTTTCAACAGTTTGGGTAATTCTCGGGTATTAAGTTCTGCACAGGACTAATTCTAAACGTTGAATTAAAAAAAAAAAAACTCTTTATTTAACTAATTGTGATATTGTTGTGGTAAACCCTTTTACAGTATAATAAACTCTTCCTCCTCTCATAAATACAAACTGCGAGAGTCGGATACTGGTGGAAGAGTGGGAATTGATGTGGAGTAGTAGACGCAGTGCTAATCTACTTTTTTTTTAAAGCATTACGTCCCAAGCAAGGCAGGAAGCCACAAGGATGCAGGGGTTTGCAGAAGATTTGGAGCAAGAGCAGATAGGAGTGATAGGAGAAAGGATGAGGAGAAGGATAGTGGTTAGATCAAGGTAACTGGAGATGTCGATTGTTTACTAACACTATTGTTTTCTATATATATTCAATATACTTTTTTTCAACTGACCTTCGTCTTCCGTGTCTTTCTTTCTGGCCCCTAAAAAGGCCACAACAGATATCACGGCAATAATGTAGTTCAATGATTTTTGCTAGCCCATAGCTAATGGAGCGCGCTAAGAAATAATTGACAGCAACTATGTGATAATCTTCAGCAGAATTCTTTCTCTTGTTTCAATTATTTCCAGAATTTCCAGCATTATGTCATATTTATAATTATAATGATTATTAAGCAATACTATTAACAATACTTTATTCTTTACACTCAGTAACCCCATTGCGTCGAAGTTACTATATTGCCTTGCTAAAGAGGAAATGATTAAGAAAAGATTGAGTGTTTACAGCATTTTTCGCTGCAACTAAATTGATATTAATTCACGTCAATCATTCCTCTATTTCTTTAATATTCAGTCGGGTCCAACCATGTGTCCTCTTTATCTCTCTTTTTGTCCAGCTCGTCATCTCTCTTTTTGATCACCTCTTCACCTTTCTTTTTGTTTATTTCTTTACCTCTCTTTTTGTTAACATTTTCTCCTCTCTTTTGTTCACCTATCCAACTCTGTTTCGCTTCTGCTTATGTCTTCACCTCACTTTTTTGCTCACCGCATCACCCCTGTTTTTCTCCACTTCTTCACATCTCTTTCTGTTGTTTTTGTCACCTCTCTTTTGCTAACATATTGACCACTCTTTTTTCACCTCGCTTTTTGTCAATTTTTTCACCTCACTTTTTATTCACCTCTTCTCCTCCCTTTCTTTTTGATTTCTTCGCCTCCCTTTTGTCCACGTATTGACTTCTTTTTTGCTCACCTCTTCACCTTTCTTTTGCCCACGTATTGACCTCACTTTTTGCTCACCTCTTCAGCTCCTATTACTCCACGTATTGACCTCTCTTTTTGCTCACCTCTTCACCTCTCTATTGTTCCCGTATTGACCTCTCTTTTTGCTCACCTCTTCACCTCTCTACTGTTCGTGTATTGACCTCTCTTTTTCCTCACCTCTTCACCTCTCTTTTGTCCACGTATTGACCTCTCTTTTTGCTTACCACTTCACCTCTCTTTTGTCCACGTATTGTCCTATTTTTTGCTCACCTCTTCACATCTCTATTGTTCTCGTTTGACCTCTCGTTTTGCTCACCTCTTTTTAGTTCACGTATTGACCTCTCTTTTTGCTCACCTCTTCAGCTCTTTTTAGTCCACGTATTGACCTCTCTTTTTGCTCACCTATTCACCTCTCTATTGTCCACGTATTGTCCTCTCTTTTTGCTCACCTCTTCAGGTCTTTTTAGTCCAGGTATTGCCCTCTCTTTTTGCTCCCCTCTTGTGTTGTCCTTTTTTTCACCTCACATTTTATTCACCTCTTCTCCTCTCTTTTAGTTCACCTATTCTCTCTTTTTATTCATTTCTTCACCTCTTTTTTTGCTCACCACTTCACCTCTCTTTTTTCCACTTCGTCGCCTCTCTTTTTTTCCTCTGGCTTACTTCACCTTGAACTAATCCTAAGACTTGACCCAAAGAGTTGTGAGTTCAATACGTGGTCACAGAAGAGATAAACTAAATCTCGGAGTGTCGATTTACGAAAGGGAAATAACTGAAATTCAGATATCTGTAAATGGCATGGTACTTGCAACTAGAACAATCTACCGCGGCTTACGAAATAAAGGGTTCGGTTCAGAATATTAACTGAAGAAGGAAGGAATATCCAATGGACGAAACGTCGTGAATATATTAATAACGGTGAGGACAAAATTTCGAACATTGTAAATAATGTAAATAGTTACAATATCTGATTCCAGATACATAGACAGAAATGTTTAAATACTCCTTTTTAACATTATTGAAAATATTATTGAAAAATATTATTGAAAAAGATTATTGAGAACATTAAAATGATATTGTCGAAGTCAAGGATTCTGCTTATTTTCTAACATAACACTGTCTCTTTATTATTATTATTATTATCATTATTATTATTATTATTATTATTTTCTTTGATTTCTGGCGTTTACACATTTCTTTCCGGGTCCCGCCCAGGGACCTAAGGTTAGAAATGGCATCACGACACTTTCCACTAAAAAAAAAAAAATTAAATTACATAGATAAAGCCCTTCGTAAGGTGTGGACTGTACTTGTCAGAACAATTTTTTGTATCTCCTTGAGACATGGACTTCCAGGAATCCCTTCAATTAGTCTACGGCAATCTTTTCCAACCAGTCCTAGGGCTCCAACTACAACAGGGATTGTTGATGTTCCCATATGCCACATTTTCGAGATTTCTATTTCAAGGTCCTTGTACTTTGACAACTTTTTGAATATCTTTAAAGATACATTGCAGTCAGCAGGGACTGCCATATCAATAAGGAGGCACCGTTTTTGTTTGTGGTCTTTAATAACAATATCTGGTCGGTTGGCCTTGATTGTTCTGTCAGTGTGTATTGTGTAGTCCCATAGAATTGTAACAGGTCCTATCTCCGTAACCGGGTCTGGTTGGTGTTCATACCAGTTTCTTTAAGTTTTCTTCCCGTAGAAGTTGCAGATTTTCCAGTGCAGATATTGGCCCACTCTGTCATGTCGGGTTTTATATTCAGTGGGTGCCAACACCGTGCAACCTGATACAAGATGATCAATCGTTTCTGGATATTTATCACAGAATCTGCATTTTGGGCTGACACAGTATTTTAGTATATGTGCTTGATAATTCCTAGTTAGCAAGCATTGGTCCTGCGCAGCAAGGATAAAACCTTCAGTTTCCGCTTTCAACCCTGAACTACGTAGCCATTGATGGGTACGGGTTTTGTCTACGTCAGCTTGTTTGGTACGGGCAGAGTATTGGCCATGAAGCGGTTTATCTTGCCATCGCTTCTGTATCTGGTCGGTTGCATTCGTCTTTGCTGTCTTTTTTAGGTATTTTGCAGTTTCAGCCGGTGCATTGTGCTGTAGTTGCATCTCTACGCCCATTTGAAACTCGATTTTGAATTTGTTGGCTTCTTTCATTACGGAGTAAAGACGCTTACTACTTTCATGTTCCTTGACGCATACCATCATCCAGTCTTCTGTAGTTTCCAGATATCTTTGGAGGCCAATTGTTGTAGTTTTGTAGGACAGTTCTAGTTGAACTAATCCTCTGCCTCACTTCGGATCTGAGCACATACAGACAATCAACATCAGCTTTGGGATGATGCATGCGATAGCAAGTGAGAAGTTTTTATCGTTTTGGCGTCCATTCGCTTAATTTCAGCTATGGTCCAGTTAAGGACATTAAAGCTGTATTGCACCACAGGGACAGCCAATGTGTTTATGGCTGATATCCTGTTTTTGAGTTTAGCTCAGTATTTAGTACCAGACGTACACACCTGTAGTACTCTTTTCTTATTTTTTCCTTCATTTGGGGGTGTTGTATGTCATCCCCTTCGCTAATTCCTAGGTACTTATAAGCTTCATCATGCTCCAGTTCCCTAATCTTTGTGACAAAATCTAAATCTATTAAGGGTGTTTCTGAAATTCTACCTTTCTTGAAAGTTACTTTTGCACATTTATCTAATCCGAAGTCCATACCTATGTCGTCACTGAAGTATTTTAAAATATTGAGGAGGCCTTTCAACTCATTGTCGTCTTTGGCAAAGAGTTTGAAATCATCCATGTAGAGTAGGTGATTGAATATTTTCTTATTTATTTTGTAACCATAGCTACTGTTGTTCAGTTCATGCGTAGGAGGGATTAAGGATAAACAAAACAGAAGGGGTGACAGAGAGTCTCCTTGAATGATTCCACGTCGGATATTCAGACGGTTGGATATGGCAGTGCCCCCGGTGTGACTAAGGTATAGTTTGGTGTTCCACATTCCCATGCTGTGCTTAAGGAAATTTAATACCACAGGGGAGACTTTGTACATTTCCAAAGTCTTAAGGATCCAAGAATGTGGAACATTATCAAATGCTTTACGATAATCAATCCACGCTGCACTTAGATTCCTGCGTCGTCTCCTGCAATTTTCCAGGATCATTTTATTTATCAGAAGTTGATCTTTGCAGCCATATGAACCTCTTCTGCATCCCTTCTGTTCCAGCGGGAGAATGCTGTTTGTTTCGAGAAAGGAATAAGTACGATTCGTCAGTACAGACGTGATCAACTTATACGTTGTGGAGAGACATGTTATCGGTCTATAATTTTTCGGGTTGTCTGTTTCAGTTATTTTTGGTATGAGGTGTGTAATACCTTCAGTAATCCATTCCGGGATTTTATTGGGATTATTTACAAGCGTTGATAATGTTTTTGCAAGAATTTCATGGGTAGATGTGAGATGATACAGCCAGAAATTGGGCAACTTATCATTTCCTGGGGATTTCCATTTTTGGGATTTCGTTAGAGCTTGCCTAACATCATCTGTGGATATATTTTCCCATTCTTGCAGAGGTGTATCCAGCAGTCGTTCTTCTTCACGCCGTATCCATTCTGCATTTGTGTTATATTCCTTTGGGCTGCTCCAGATATTTTCCCAAAAAATGTCTGTACATTATCAATCGATGGTGGCCTTTCGACATGTATAGGTGTTTTTCCAATTTTCCTGTAAAATTTCTTAAGATCTGTTCGAATATTTTATTTTGGCGATAGAACCTACAACGTTTTTCGTATCGTCTTGTTTCTCTGCGCCTTTAGCTGAAGTTTCTGCTTCAGCATTTCCTTGATTGATGGAATATCAAATTTAATGTTATATTTCCGCTTGATCTTTTTTGAATTTACGTGTGGAAATATTAGGGTTTCTGGTGAGCTTATCTCATATAGAAAGCTCACATCTGATTTGTTTTATTTCTCGAATCAGTTTGGTTTTCCAAGCTGGTTCTCTGTGTCTGTTAATTTTATTTATTGTCCTGACTCCAAGCTTCCGAGTCGCTGCTAAAGCTGTTGCGTATATGACGTTGTTAACTTCTGTGATGTTTCCCGGTGGTTTATCTGTTAACAGTGTTTCCAGAGCAGCATTGTATATTTTCACGATGTGCTTGTTGGGATTCTTCATATGGATTTTCGGGAGCTGGTCTCTGTCTGACAATTGTATGAAAGTTACTCTGCTGAGTACTTGGATGACGTCATTTTTCGCTTCGGTGATTTCAGCTTCGTGGTTTTCAAGGAATTCTAACTTATTGTCACTGAGGATGACTCCAGGTACATTTTCTGGAGGACTGTAGGTTGTGTTTAATTTAGAGTCATTTCCTGGGAGATTTCGTATTTCATTCGCTTCAGCGTCCACCTCATCCTCTGTTGCATTCCTTATTTCTACATTCGTCTCAATAGAGTTTGAGTGATGGGTCATAGTATTTTGTCTTTTATCTAATTTTATCGTATCTATTTCTGCCTTTGAGAGTCTGTTGTTTCGCATGATATCCCTACGGACATTGGCAAGCATGTTTGGATTGAGGTTAGGTCTTATATCATTTCCCACCGTACTTCTCCATATTTGGTATGTTTGATTGGTGGTGTTCTTTGCTGGGTTTTCGAGTGCAGTGAAGAAGGATGTCATGACTTGTCGATACTCTTCGCGGCTCCATTTCATTCGTTTACTTTTTATTAGTCGATTTGGTATTGAGTCACTTTGTCCAAGGTTGGCAATAATCCGGTTTTGGTGACCAAGTGTCTTTTCGTGTGTGGAAGAGTTTGTTCCAGTGGCAGACTTTTCGTCGTCAGACTGGTTCCTCTCTGAGGGACGCGGCCCTTGTTGTCCCGGTTGACGGCCGATCTGGTATGAAATACTATTCGTATTCATTGAAATTGGCAGAGATGCGTTTTAACCTTGACCGCCAAGGGCTAATTATGTACAGGTTACCAGCTTTAGGACGAGTCTCGAAGAAGATCCAAGAGCACGCCCAAACAATGAGATTGTGGATTTATTAATATAACGAAGGTAGAGTAGTTCATAAGAGTTTATGGTATTCAGTAGGGTAGACGATACTAAGTTTTAACTTACTATAAGTCGGAGTGACCACTCAGGAGGGTAAATAGATTTTAGTGTATAGACTTGAAAAAAAAAAAACAATATGATCCCTGTCAATGCGGATACATACACATATAAATTATATATATATATATATATATATATATATATATATATATATATATATATATATATATATATACAAGGAGAGAGGGAGATACAGATATTAGTAAACATGTACACATATATGCAACGACAGAGATATGGGATGCCTAAAGTAAGAGGAAAAAAAAAATTGAAAAATGGACACGGATGTCCGCTTATGGTCGTGGCGGGGGGAATTGAAATATAAGTTAAAACAAAAAAAAGGAAAGGAAAAGGGTACTGAAAAAGAAAGAATTAACTTGAGTCAAAAGAATTTACAATCATATCAAACTACAGGAAAAGTATCATTCAAAATGCTACATTTACCATTTCTTACAATTTCGGAGCATGGCAAAAGTGACTTTCCACAAATGTTCAATTTTCCGTCGCCAACGACAGATACTTATCAAATTTTATGGGGAAGGCTGGACTTATACTACAGATTGGGTGGGGGTGATATCTAAGAATTCATTAAACAAAGGGGTAGAAGCAGAGCAGTAAATGTCATACTTTTCCGGTCATCTCTCAAACTACTAGGCGCTAAAAGATATATTTTTAAATTTTCACTCAAAGACATGATCGTCAAAGGTCAGAACATTGTAGGAAAATTACACCTGTAGCCATGAAAAAAAATGCAATATGATCTCTGTCAATGCGGATACATACACATATAAATTAATATATATATATATATATATATATATATATATATATATATATATATATATATATATATACAAGGGAGAGAGAGAGAGACAGATATTAGTAAACATGTACACAACGACAGAGATATGGGATATTATTATTATTATTATTATTATTATTATTATTATTATTTGTGCAATTAATTTTTCCATATGTTTCTCTTTCTTTTTGCTTACCTGACACAACGACTCTGCCATAAAGTTAATACGTCGTTTCTGGAGCGTTAGTTATATTTATTGATGCCCAGTACAAATAAACTCAGCAACAATCGATGGTAACTGACGACAGATGGCCTATAAAAAAGCGCTTGCTTGTTCGGCCAAGAAAAAACCAGGTCCATATTTCTTATCTTCTGTTATCTGAGACGAACTCGCATTTTAAACATTGGCTAACCAACCAGGCATAATATTTATGGTGGCCAATAATTGCTAGTGTCATTTTCTTTTCCCTGAGGATATACGAACAATTTTAATTTTAACATTAATAAGCATCATATATGTGCAACATGATTCCGTTATTTAATGAAAGAAGCTGCGAGAACACATAGCACACTGGGGAAAAGTGTTGGTTAGATCCAGTGACAGAACCCAAAGAGTGTGAGTTCAATACCCGGTTAAGGAACTTGGAGAGAGGAATTAACAGGAGATAACTGACATCCATTAAACATGGCACGTGGAACTAGAACAGTCTATCACAGTGAGCGAAATAAAGTGTTCAGTTCGACATTTCAACCACCTGAAGAAGGCCGGAGCGTAAAACCGCCGAAACGTTGCAATAAATATGTCAACCAAGATGTGCACAATAGTCCGAATAATGTAAATAGTGTACAAAATACCTCATCTCAGAAATATAGACAGATACTGACAGGCCGAAATGTTGCAATAATTATGGCGACAAAGATGAGGACAATAGTCCAAATAATGTAAATAGTGTACATAATACCTCATCTCAGAAATATAAACAGATACTGAAAGGCCGAAATGTTGTAATAAATATGGCGACAAAGATGAGGACAATAGTCCGAATAATGTAAATAGTCTACATAATGCCTCATCTCAGAAATATAGGCAGATACTGAAGAAGCTGCAAATCAAAAAGTCTGACAGAAGGCCACACTAATAGTGAATCCAGAGGGGGTAAAGCCCAACGGAATAGAAATGGGTTCCAAAACGGGCTTACTGGCGACTATATTACGGCGAATCAAGACATATTGATATTAACTAAATTCGACAATGAGCCATGAGTTTTGGGAATTCACTATAGAAATAATCGAGCTTAATCGTTATCGGTCTGGTCCATGTATAAGATGGGTTCAAATTCCGTTCTTAATTGTTACATTAACTTTCGCACGCATGACATTGGAAAAGGTAAAACAATACGCATGCATGGGTTAAATATAAATGTACACTCAGCTCTTTAGCAAACTACCAAAATTAAAAAAAAACTTTTTCTCCAAGCCTTTAACCAATCATTTTAGGATGTAGTCGATCGTTGTTTTCCAACGGTTCCTGATTTTGCTATTCTCAGAAATCATCTTGTTTGGCCCGTATCCCTT
Source organism: Acanthosepion pharaonis (assembly GCA_903632075.3). Taxonomy (NCBI): domain Eukaryota; kingdom Metazoa; phylum Mollusca; class Cephalopoda; order Sepiida; family Sepiidae; genus Acanthosepion; species Acanthosepion pharaonis. The sequence continues at coordinate 2,554,769 of CAHIKZ030002113.1, forward strand.
CAATGCGTTGGTGATCACGGCTCTCACCCATTTCCTATATTTTTAGCTCTTTGTATCCGTTGTATTTTTTGCTATATCTCTCTATTTCCAGGACGTACGGATTGGGCAAATAACTAAAACACCAGCGAAGGGAGAGCCAAGAAGAATATTAATAGAAATGAAAGTTTTAGTAATACTTAAATAAATCTCATGTGTGAAGCGCCAGTGTAGATTTTAATAACAAATTTTGACCCACTGAAAAAATAATACTATAAACTATATTGTAAATATTACGAGAAAATACCGCTTACTACATATTACATATTATTTATTATAATCTAACCCTTTTATAGTGTGTAGTATTATTTATTATATTGAAGCTTTATTACATAAAAATTGAAACAACGATAAAGAAAACGCTTCAATGTGGCATTTAAATCTAACGGATTGTGGTAATAATGGATTATCTATCCCTTCCATTAATCCGGTAAACCCAGGATTTATTATACGAAATGAAATAAATAGATTTGGAATATTCTCTTTTGTTGTCAGATATCAAAATATGTTTCTGTAATCTTGAAAAAAGGTAATGTCAGTATCGAAACCTGTTACCATTTAAGCATTTTCATGGAACAAATCTAACATCTATCAATCTACCATCCACCCGCGCATTGAATATCACTGCTACATCTCGTCTGGTAATCCTCTTCTATATCTCGAGATTCTCGATAAATGGTCAGTAATATTACCAGTTCCATGATTCACGCTCTCAAAAGAGAATAGCCCATTATTTATTAGGTATTTCCTGGGCGTAAAGTTCGGCCGAACTAACAAAGGTACCAATGAAAGAAGGGCCAAGCAGAATATTAATAGTGCTTTTAGTTTTAGTAATATTTAAATAAATCTCTTTCGCAAGGGTACTAGCACGTAAGTCAAGGGATCCGACTGGAATTCGACGATTCCTCAATCCGAGCCGCTATCCATTACTCCACAGTACCTCCTCAGTACTCTTGGGAAACGTATGAATACTCTTCTCTCCTACCAGCTATGGGTAAAATAGCAGGACAGACTGGGTTCTATAGCCTTGGATGACAAACGGTCTAGAAAAAGGAAACTATCTGAATTCAAATCCGGCCTTGGGCTCCGTCACGCTCTATAGAAACACTACTTCTACTGCGGCTCCAGTACACATGATGCCTCTACCTCTTACGGGTCACGAGCTAAAAAAAAGCTCATATCTGAGATCATGGGGCGCCATAGTAAATTTTATATATAATTTTGGCTCACTAAAAATTAATGCTATGAACTACATTGTAAATATGACAAAAAAATTCCACATACTACATATTACTTATTTTATCTTAATCTAATTCTTTTATATTGTGCCGTATTATTTATTATTAGGAAGCGTAATTACATAAAAACTTGAAATAATGATAAAGAACGACATTCAATGTGTAAAATTTTATAAGCTTTCTTTTCTAATTATATGCACTCGAAATTTCAAATCACTTTCTGATGGTAACTATAAGTGTCACTTTCATTTCATTTTCTTTAAAGTTTCGTTGCTGCTCAAATATCAGTCGGTTTTATTCTCAATATCCCTCTGTAGTACCAATTTTTTTGTTTTTTCAAGTCTCTCACCTGTTAGGAGATTGTCCAGAATTCACTGAGATAGAAGAGGGCTGATATTACGTATCAATTAAGTACTATTTTCTTTTCATTCTATAAAGCCATTTTCCTTTTTCATAATAATTTACTTAAATTTTGAAAAACATCTTTCGCTATCAAAATGCGTCTTCAGATTTCGGCGTTACACTTTCCAGATATTTAATGGATAGAGGAAATAATATATATATATATATATATATATATATTCATATATATATATATATTAATGTTCAGTAATAGTCTTTCTTAACTTCTCTTTTCTGGACTTATATATATATATATATATATATATATATATATATATATATATATATATATATATATATATATATATATCAATTGACACTAAGTTGAAGAGCGAGCAGCTACAATTTGTTTCACGCTTGAATGCAAACTTCCTTTCAACAAGATTGTCCCCAGTGAGCACATATACATTTACATACTCTCTATCTCTGAGCATATTAACTCCTAAATAGAGCACAGATTAAAACTGTATTTTTTTCAGTTAAGGACACATGGCACAGTTGATAAAAGCGTTTGATAGATCTAGTGACAGGACCCAAAGAGTGAGAGTTCAATACCTGGTTAAAGCGGTGGAGAACTTAGAGAGGGTTTTTAACAGGAGATAACTGATAATTGCACGTGGAACTAAAACAGTCTACGAAATAAAGGGTTCAACTCGTCATTCCAATCACTTGAAGGCCGGAGTGTACAACGACCGAAACATTGTAATAAATATGGCCACAAAGATGACAATAGTCGAATAGTGTACATAATAACTCATCTCATAAATATATACATTTTTAATGTTATGATTTGAACATTTAAAACGCATCATAAATTATAAAATAAATTATATAAAATAACCGACAATAAAAAAATTGATCTTATCGGAGTACTTTCTTTCTTTAGTATAACTTTGCTAATAACAATTTATGGCCTGCACGCCTTAGATATTGAACCTATGTCGTAGTGCAATGCATTATTGCAAATATATAAAGTAAGCTTTATAGCAAAATAGATCATTAGTTTTTATTTTATTATAAGAAATTATAAGTCTTCTCTGGTAAGGAGTAAATATAGTTTTATGGTATGTTATATTTGTGGGGCAAAGTGCTCCATATCAGAGATATCGCATGTAAATATAAAATATAATTATCTGTCCCAAGGAAGTTTGTAACAGGACGCAGGATCACCATTCAGTTTGCTGTCTGTCGCTTTCCAAACTGCTGTCAGATTATTGTTTGGGCTACTAATATTAATTTTACACACACACACACACACACACACACACACACACACACACACACACACACACACACATATATATATATATATATATAAGTTTACACTGAGGTGAAGAGCGAGCGGCGACAATATCTCGCTTGTGGCACTCTCTTCTGGCCTCTTGCTTCCTAGATATCTTTGACCTTCAAAAATTTAAAACCAATGCCAAAATTTATCTTCTGTTTTCTTAAAACCTGTTCTTTTATTGTTTTCTAAATAACCCTAGAACACTAACCATCAATTAGTTACACTATTAACAATGGGTATATCATACCCGATTTTGAAAATATAAAAAAAATATTAGGCACTTTAAAATTTGTACTTTGAGTTAATATTAATAGGAACGGTTATTTAGATAAGAAAATCAGGTACTGAAAATTGTAATTAAAAATAATTTATGCTGGGTACTATATACCCATGTTTAGTGTTCTAGGGTTAATACTGTTTTTTCTTCTTTTTCTCATTTTCTTTCACACTCTTAGCGAAACGATTAAAACTATGCAAGTAGAAAATTCTCATAATATATGATATACAAAAATATAATAATAAACATGTAATTAAATATATAGAACTGTTTTAATTATGATAATTTCCTTAAAATACCATTTCATAAGGGACTCAAATTCTCTCAAGGAAATATTTTGATGGTGTAATTTGTGTTCTACGGCGTGGCAACCTTTTGCAGGTTATTTAAAGCCAGACAATGTTTTTAGATTCCAAGAAATTTGTTTTGAGACAATAATGCTTTAGTGATTCAAGTCTTTTTTAATCCATAGCTGGTGGTGATGAGCTGGATTCATAACTTCCCAAACGTTATTTGCGCGTATGCTAATATGAGGAACAATACAAGTATTAGAACCATTAACCCTTACACAACCCGCACATCCTAGCTTACACTTCCCGGTATTTCAAAACCGTAAAACATCTAGTTATTGACCAGGCTCAACTTGTTTGATTTCGGTGAGTGTACGAGACCCCCGTGTTTTGGAATCGATATAAGTAAAATGTCTTGGCCTGTCTAGTATCGGTTATCATTATAACTAAACCATATAATACAAGCTGTGAATCTATTATAGAAATTATTATAAATTTCCTCCAGCAAAGTATAATACTTCTGTACAAATGAATTGTTAATCATATTACTATAGAAACAAGAAGTTAAATATTCAGAGACCAAGTATTCAGTAACTTTTCCTGATGAAATAGAACTTTTTGTATAGACACTATTCGCCGTTTTTATATCTGGTGCTAAAGAATGGATTAAATCACATAAAAATATCGAATTATCCCTTCCGGGTTAGATAATCATACAAAGACGACGTAAATCATTTTTGTTTGCTGTTTCTTTTACGAAAAATCTGACATTCCTTTCTCGTTTTTTTTTTCCGAATACTAGATTTCGAACTTTGACTTATCGCATTCAAACTGAAATCTGCGTTCGCTTCTCTTTCTTTTTGTTTTTAACTCGTCTTACATTTCCGGTATGCGAGATTTTTTTCTTCAACATCCAACAGAAATTATCGTTTGAGATGTCCTCCATTTTGTTGATGACGTCAGTCGCGAATGTCATTAAGGCAATCTCTGATTCACAAGTTTACTTGTTTCAAACAATTGAAATGAAACCGGGGAAAAAAGGCTTTTATTCATATTTTGGTTATGGTAAAAAGGAAAGTATTGATTGGATATGATAGTTTTTAGTTCAGTTTTTTTTTTTTTTTTATTGAATTATGATTATTCGATTATTTTTGGTACAGATGTTTTTTGTTTTAATTTACTCAGTCATATAGACGCCAAAGTTGTTGCAGTCGGAATTATCCTTATTAATTTCAACGCTACAATCAATAACCTCATCATCACCGACTTCATATTTTGTTCGCATAACCACAACCTGACTGATGACCCTTCACATCATCATCATGTTTAACAGTTCTACATCGTCTAATATCTTTACTATCAGTTTTATAATCTTCTCAAATTCTCATCTTTTCTTTCTTTTTCTTTGCTTCAGCTATTTTGTCTCTCCCCTTGCTTCTACAACCCTAACGTGTGGCAAACGTCGCCATCTTTACTACCATCTTATTCATTTGTATCATTTGCCTTCTTTCTCTTTTTCGTTTACTTTTGGATATCTTTCTTTTTTTCCTTTTTCAGATTCATTTCTTAATTCCTAATCCTTCTCGTCTTCCTTTTTCATCGTATTTTCTCTTCATTACAATGATATTATTAATTTTCTCCTAAATACAGTACGAGTTCTGATCAAAAAGTATTGGGATTGGCGCTATAAAAAGAAAACTACAACAAATATCAATTCAGCATTTAATCTCCTTCGAAGCAGCCCCCTTCTGACGACACACTTTATCTAGCATGGTTCTCATTGCTGGAAGCATTCTTTGAACGCCTTGTATATAGACAGCGAGCAATTTCTTTGTCGCATTCTCTTGGATTTCCTCGACGTTTTGAAATCTTGTGGGATTTCATTTTTGGAATGAGGAAAACGTCTCAAAGTGCAAAATTTGGGAATATGTTGGTTGTTGTCTGACCTGGAAATAATGTCACGGGCCAAAAATGTCTGCACAAGCTTTGCTGAAGGGTAACTGCCATTCTGCCTTTTTCCGACGAACAGCATCTCACTAACGCTTCAACGCGTCACAGTAATAATCCCTGTTTACTTTCTGAACAGGTGGAGCAGACTCATTAAGAACAATTAAGCCGAAGAAGATTCTCAACAGTGTTTTCCCCTTTTTTCGACTCCTTCGTACTTCTTTCTTTTGCATAGAGAAGACTGAGGTTTGCTTTCGCGGTCATCGAACAGATACACGATTTGTTAGAACCATTTACAAAAAAAGATTTTTGCGATGGTGTGAAACGACCACACTCTATACACTTTATTTCTATAAAGAACGGAAGTGATCGAGAACGTTATAATTTAGTGTACATGATTGGCAGATTCAATCGATGACTTTACTTTGCGTATTTTAGCTCCGTTACTATTCAACCGTCCCGATACGTTTTTGTTCAGGCCTCGTATACAATGCTCTATTATTGCTAAATTGTTAAAATAAAATTAAAACGGACTACACTAGTCAAGGATTAATTATAATTCTTGCACTCTGCCTTAATTTTATTTTTGAAAATATTTTATCACGAAAATCATCACCTTTAACTTTATTATTCCTTTCTGTTGTACGTGTAAGAATAAATATTATTACAAATATTTTGATTTTTACTCTCTGTAAAAAACTTAAATTTGTTTGCGAAAGCATTATTAATAGCAGCATTGCTTTTCTTATCGGGGAAATATAATTGCTTTTCAAATATTGATAATATTTTTGGCCTTAAAATTTAAGTGTATTTTTATTTATTGAGCAACGCCTTTGGAAAAACCAACAAACGCGTTTAGCGAAATAATAAACTTCAGAATGGAAAATAAACTTCAGAATGTAAAAGAATGTAGAGATAGTTTATTGACTCTCCCCATATATGGTACTAAATCATGGGTAATTACTACCTGTAATAATCTACCAGGTATAATCTAATAAATCTCTCCATTCGAAAGTATTACGAAAATGGCTGATCATTATTCGAACATTTGAATTGGGTGTGTCCTTCAACTTCCATGCTAAGGATTTTTTTTTAGAAATTGTTTTTATAGTGTTGGATTCTAAACACAACTTTCGAAGATGAGGAGTGAATTCTTCTGCTCGTTGAGAACTATGGCATTTCCTTCCTTAAAAATATTTGCTAAGGGAAAACAGAACGCCCAGTCTGTTTTTTTTTTACATCATTTCAGCCCAAGGCCATAAAAGAAAATACAAGGCAAGAGTTTACTGTGTTTCAACCCCCCGCCACCCCGCAAAAAAAAAAAACAGAAGTATAAATTATCACGGATCTATGAGACAAAATATAACAGTTGATATTGCATAGTTGACAGAAAAGTAAAAATCTGAAATGCTAGAAGAAATTATTGGTGTAGAACTTACGCTTACAACTGGTGATTTAAACACTGAAATCATGGGAACTATCTGCCAATCCAGTACTACACTTCGATTCGTAAATTTGACGCACCAAAGAGAAAAACTGATTTGAAAAATTACCATAAAAGTGTTTATAGAAAAGGCTCGAAATGGAGCTACGTTACAACGTTGGAAAATGACAAGTGGAGTTGTCAAATCAGTATGAATAATATTCCAGATTCTTCTTTTAACTTAGTCAAGAATCTCTACATATATAACAGAAGATTCAGTATATATTTGCTAGCAATATTCAACTTACAGACGAATGCTAGATTTATAAATGTGCAAAATAAATTTTCTAGCACTACATGTAAAGGCAGAATATGTGTATACCTTGGAGGTTAGCATTAGTCATACAGAGTGAAGGCAAAACAGAACAGTTTTATTTTGGTGGCATTAAAATTAAAAAAAGCCATTTAACAATTATTTGAGTTAACAACAAATTGAAAATTATTTTTGAGATCAGCTGCCAACTTTATTTTATCGAACCTATCAGATTTAGTATTAAGACAGGAGTAAATATTGTGTCATTAGCATAGATAGTATGTCCAAGGAGGACGCATGTATTTACACACAAAGATCTGGGTAGAAGGGCCGTCCCAAAAACATTTATTGCACAATTTTATACGAAAGATTGAATCAAATTAAAGAAACGGTGAGAAATATAATTTATAAATGTTGAAGCAGAACAGCATAGCAAACACTGTCAAACATATTCGCGGTTGTCTAAGCGAGCGAAATAAAGGGTTCACTTCGACATTCCCACCACCTGAATAAGGCCGAAGAGTACAACGACCGAAACGTTGTGATAAATATGGCAAAAATGATGGGATGATAGCCCAAGCAATGTAAAAAGTGTACATAATACCTCAACTCAGAAATATAGACAGGAAATTGTAACATTTTATATGAGTTGCTGTGTTGAGGTAGAACGGTGGCCTTTTGGAGATATATTTATATGGACATTTTCTTCATAGACTGAAATGTTGTTTACCAAAATAATAGTAAGTATAACAGTAAGTAACTAATGAGGATGTACAAATTCGAAGGACACTGTTGTAAACGTCGTTGGTTGTTGGTTTGATAAAAGTATGTCTTGGTGTTTATGTTTAAGGTCGGGCGACGAAGCTTTGCGCTCTTGTAATCCGAGCATTTAACGCGTGTATCGCTTTAATTGGGCCTTAGTCTAATGGTTGTGACTTTGTGTGCATTGGCATCTCTTCACAATCAAGTTTTAGGCACGCAGCTTATTTATAAACAAAGAAGAAATATGGAAGGACAAAAAAAAAAAGAAAAATGTTTTTTTTTTTAGTATAGTTGTCATTATGTGCTTCCTGCTATATTCTCTTAAAGAGAAGCGCGTGCTAATTAAATGGAAATATGAAATTTCGGGTGAAGTGAAAATGGCAAATGTGACAGACTTCTTTGGATTATGCAGGAAATTAAACAGGGAAGAGAAAAAAAAGGGTCGTGATTTTATTGAAAACTATAGAAAAGAACAAATAAAAATTAATCTGTACATAAAAAAACAATAAAATGGCAAAAGCTATTTGACGAATTAAAGAAAATATCGTAGTATCTTAAAACATGTCTGAATGAAAAAGGAAAAAAAAGCGTTAAATAAAAACGATAATTATTAAAAAATAAAGTTCAGAAAGAAATTTCTAAATAATTGAAAAAAAAGAAATAAATTTGCAATATTTTTAGAGGAAAACAGAAGTTACAAAACTAAATATAAAATCACCTCTGCAGGATCGAAATAGTGATACAAGCAGTTATTTGAATAACCCAGCACTGCAACATCATCCAGATACTTTATATTTTGAGAACATTAGTTATCGGTATAATGTTTTTAATATTCAATTATCAAAAGCCAACACCATGCGATTTTAAATTCTGGTTTCGATCTCTCTTTCAACTCTCAAACATAAGATCACATACAGGGTGTATCAAAAATACTTTCACAAATTCTGCGGTTTAGTTTCTCTCACCAAAACAAGGAAAATGTCTATATAAACATATGTGCACAAATCCTTCGTTTTTGAGTTATCAAGTTTAAAGAAAGTTTAAGGTGGCGCTATTCTGCCACGTAGAGTTACATTTTTCATACATGTACATTTTTGGCTAGTCTGTTTTCAACGTTTAACGTTTATAGTAGCGAGTTAATTGAGAAGGGTTCATTTAAAAAATGGCAGGATAATCATATCGTGAGGAGACAGATACGATTTTTACATACGGCCGCGCGAATGGTAATGAGGCTGCTTGTCTGTATCAGATTGTGTTTCCAGACAGAAGGCAACCGACTTATCAAACCTTTGCTGCTATTTACCACTGCGATGCTAAGACGGGATGCGTGACACCACTAACTATAGATCAATGAAGACTGATCCCCGCTCGTACGTACCAGCACACGTCTAGTAGCCTTAGTATGTCGCACCTCTTATAGTAACGCATTGAGGGTACATCAAGAGAATCTCCTGTATCGTTATCATTTGCACCGTGTGCAGGGTCTTTCGCCATCTGATCATTCCCCACGGGAGAACTTTTGCCGATGATTTATTGCTCAAACTACCGATCCCTTGTTTGTCTCTTCATTCTTGCTTACGGATGAGGCAACATTTGAAAGAGATAGAATAACAAATTTACGAAACCAACATTTGTGGGTAGATCGGAACCCCCATTGTCCAATACAGGCTAGACACCAGCATCAGATTAAGATTAATGTGTGGGCTGGAATTGTATGTGACTGTATGGCAGGCTCATATGTTCTCCCAGCATATCTTACAGGAGATGTCTAGAGGTACTTTATTTTGAACACACTTCCAGACCTGCTAGAGGATATACCCCTGCTAATACGAAAACGCGTTTGGTTCATGCATGATGTTACACGCGATTCACAGGCTTACAATTAAGATGGATAGGTAGAGGATGGACCTTCACGTTCCCCTCACCTCAATCCTTTGGATTTTATCTGTGGGGCCACCTAAAACAAATGGTTTATGCAACAAATATTAACAATGCAGAAACGCTTCAACATGTCACTGGTGGTTGCGAAAATATTCGACATCCTGTGGAAGTATTTGAAAGCATCCGCCAGTCAATGATCTGACGGGTGCATATGTAGAAGCAAGCTGAGAACATTTTTAACATTTGATATGAGTTGCTGATTTGTGGCACAACTTTAACCTTTTGGATATATGTTTACATGAACATTTTACCTTATACATGTGTTATGGACCCAAAGTATTTTTGATACACCCTGTATAATTAATATATGGGTGGGATTGAAACTCAACTCCCTGGTCAACAAAAGTGTATTCTTCTGATTTTGAATATCATTCTCGTGAAGGGTTTGTCTAGCAAAGATAGAACTTTCAATCTGCCTTGTTATAAAAAACAACAAAACAACTTAATCAGTACATTAAAAGGAATAAAATGATGATAAATATTTTAAAAATCGAAGAAAATATTCCAATATCTTAAATCATCGCTCTGTGAAAAAGGAAGAAATTGTAAAAAAAATAATTAATGATTATTAAAAATGATATTGGAAATGCAAAGAAAAAAATTCGAATTATTCGAAAAAATAATAAACCTACAACAATTGAATCACAATCGCGCCGGAGAAAGGAGTTATCTCCCTTACCTTGAAAGATTAACCTACTGATGAATCAAGTTCAAAATTCAATTTTTCAAACCAATAAAATACTTGCCGTGAAACGAATTTTCATCTAATTTTATTTTTATTTAATGACCTTCAGTATAATTTGTAGGTTTTCCTCTGTCATACATAACACGTCTGAAATTATGTCCGCTACAAACCCAAATCGATTGATAACCCATCAAATCCATAAATCACTCGACGAGAAATTGTTTAAGATGGATAGCTAACAAAATAAGATCTTCGTTTATTAAGTGTACCTTAATAAATATGAAAGCCAACTGTATAATGTTATTAATGCACGTGATAAGTGCATGAAATTAACGAAATCAGTTTTTGAAGTATTTACTTCCTACCAAGTTTGCACATCGAACTTTGTAGGCACGAAGAAGCATAAGATCAAAATAAAATTATAAAATTGCTACCTACTTACTAAAATCTACATTTGTATCGAATTCTCTCCTATCGAAAATGAAGTACTGCTAACATATATGAACAAGTGGTGCACAATTCTCGTTTTCCAATTTCGATAGAATCCAAAAGCGTATCCGTGTCTTTGTGGATTTTTTTCCATCCTACCGAACCGTCTCTCATAGATCGATGGAAAGAGCTCCCACGAACAATATTAGTTCCACCGTTCTAACAATCACAGCTAAAACCCACTTTGTGTATGAGAAAATGAGGAAAAACTATCCCTTTGGGTACAAAATTGAATGGGTTTGAAAAAAAAAATCAAATAATCGCAAACAAAAATGAATTTTTGAGTAGTAGAGAAATTACTGTTAGAATTAATCGTTCAAAAACGGTTATTAACAACTTTTTATCACATATGGAAGAATATGGCGCCAAGAAAAGAGCCGAAAAAAAGCAAGAAATTAAGTGACATGGATGTCAGAGCGATCAAAAAAGAAGCCTAGCAATGCTGTTACATCGTGTTCCAAGATCCAGGCAACTTTTGGAGATTCAGGGAAAGACTAACGTCTATACGCCACTATTCAACTTTATTTGAGCATCGTCGCATTCGTGGCCGAGAAGCACGTCGAATATGACGAGAGTTTCAACTTGCCATGGGGTCGCGCGCGTTGGGTTCAGGCTAACCATTAATATAAAAAAGACGAATTTTATGTATATATACCATCCACGGCAGAGCTATGCTGGTCCTAACAGCTATGTTCCTGGTCAAAAGAGCGTTTGTCTACCTTGAAAGTAACCTCGCTAGTGATGACTCTTTGTATGTCGATATCAATCTTCGTTAAACTGAAAAAAAACTCTTTGTTCAGAGAGAAACATCAGACTCAACACAAAGATGAATGTCTATCAATTTTGCCTCCTGGCTATTCTCCTGTACTCTTCCGAGGCATGGACAATATTTCGCCATCATGTCAAAACTACAGAATATGTCTTAGGTGTATTTTAAGGATCAAAGAAACAGTCTTTTACACCCGACACATTTGGTCTGCCACAGACCCAAAAACCCAGCATTGAGAAACTGTTCACTCGTAATCCGTTACGCTCAGATAAGCACCTCTAGAGAAGATTTTCTTTCTCGGATAATATAATTCTTATTATCAGAGCAGGTATATCTCTCACGTTGAAATGTTAGTATATCAAAATCTTTTTGTTTCATTTCCGGGTGAGTATTTGTTTCATTAAAAAAAGATAACATCTAGCCAAAAAGCAAACTTGTAAAAAGATGATCTCTAAAAAAAATAATATACGAATTAATCGTAAAATAAAGTAAGGTAAAAATAAACAAAGAATAAAAAATGTAAAAAAAAAAAAAACGGAAGCAGTCGTCCTTCAACATCCAGATTAGAAGAAAATATGTAAAATGTCTGTAATTTTTTATTTCGTAACAAGTGTGTAAAAGTTCAGCTTTATGTGGTAAATTTGCAAAATGTTCTCGATTGAGTATATTACTACCCCACCGTATCAGCCAAGGTTTAAATAAAAAGCTGAACATTTTGTGGGTAATTTTAAGAGAACTTTTAAAAAAGCAAGTAATAAAAATTATGCGAAGAAGCAAAATAAAAATTCTTAAGATTATACCAGATAACGCCAAATCCCAATACACGACAGGCATGTCACCGGCAGAATTGATGTTCGTACGAAAAAATGAATTCCGTTTTTGACAAGTTGTTACCAGGTAAAAAACGAATAAGAACGGTTAACCAAAAGGACACAAGGTTTTTTCAAAATAGCGTTTTTCAGAGTATATAAAACAAGCGTTTTTCAGGGTATATAAAAATGCAAAAGAAATATGGGAAGAGGGCGTATTAAGGTCACGACTAGGAAAAAATGATACATATGATGAAAGGAAAAATGGGAACACAAACGCTATTAAAATGAGTTAAAGAAAAAGTTACCTGAAAAAAAAAGACCTACAAGAAAGGAAGAGCCTATGCAAGTACTATATATTTTTGATGTACCAGCACCCAGTAAATTGATTGAACGTTCAGGTAGGATTACCAGAAAAAGTAAACGCACGAAAAACAAAAAGTTAACCCATAACGAAAGAAATACAAAGCTCAGCGGAGAACTCTCCAGAAAGAGGAGGGGTTAATAATAAAGAATAAAAAAAATATTTACTTGTGAAAAAAAACTCTCCAAATTGGGGTTGTTTTGGAGTCAAGAAGACTTCCCCGGTAACAGAAATGAACTAGGCAAGACGCTTTAAATAAAGAGCTCAATGTCAGTCAGTAGAGTTCTGTTGGAATCAGTCGGGACATAGTAATTATAACTGCTAGGAGTGAGTTATTGCAGTTTCTTAAAAGGATAATAATATTCAACCCAAAATTGCAAAATATAGTCTCTTTAGAAGGCAAAAAGATACAAAGATTTACAAATTATTCTTAAAATTAATCAGGTTTCTACTAAAAGCAAGTAGCCTCACTATAATGGATGTAACACATTTTATATTGTATATCTATGTAGTTTGTCCTCTTCGTTTTGTCGTGCAATATCTGTGGATCGTGTCTTTAAAGATCTCTGCAGGGAGCTTCGTGAATGTCGTTGGATTTATCTTTTAAAGTGAGCTAGAGCCATGAGGCAGAATCGATGACATCTTTCTTATCTTCGTCTTGAAACTCCACATGTTTAAATATTTGAAGTTCTTTCATCGGATTGTTCTGAACTCTGATCTAGCCAATGTCGCCGAGTTACAGAATGTGCATCAAGTGCTTAACTGCATTCATTGCTTTGACTACAGTTTCCGTTGCTACGTAATTTGAATGTCAGTCTGACCTGATATCTATAACCAATTTTTTTTTCTAATCCGATTTGAATGCACCTTATTGTCTGCAAAACTAACATAACAACAACAATTCTAATTGCCTCACCTCTTTCTTATTAAAATATCACCAAGCAATTGTAATCAAGATGCTTCTTACAAAGATTCGTTGAATCGAGCCAGGTTAAAAATGAACAACTCATTTTATAAATAACTGTTTTATTTTTAATTATTTAACCCCAGGCAAGGCGATAAAGCCACTAAGACTCAAGAGTTTACTAAGATTGAAAGTTATTGGGAAAGAGAATTATTAAGAGAGTAAAATAAAAGAACAGGATTCAATGAGGCAGACGATGGTGCTTGACAGTGCAACATATTTGAAACTCAAATTTGACTGAAAAGTAAGAAGCCGGAAGAGAGTTATAACAATATTTATTTCTTTTAAACAAAGTATCTATAAACAAAAAAAAAAAAAATTTTTTTTTTTTCATTTTCTTCATGCTATCCTCTGCCAGCCGCAATGATGGAGAAGGCATTATCTTGAACCATCCCCAGTGAGACACTCTGCAAGAGACACTCCATTTCGCGAGGCTGGTCCCTTAATCGAGACGCAGTTGCGCCAATCCTCCGAAGGAACGTCACCAAAGGAGGGCCAATAACCCCAAAAGCTTCTACTGCCACTGGATTAAAAATAAATCTGTCTGTAAGAGAAGATATTTTTGATCTCCGCATCCCGTGGGACAGACCCCGACGTTCCTTTACACAAGGGAGAAGTGCGATAGTAGAAACAACTATCGTTTACACTATTAATATTCGGACTATTGTCCTCAACTTTGTTGTTGATCTTATAACAACGTTTCGGTCGTTGTGCTCTCCGGCCTTCTACAGGTGTAAATCAATCTGGGTAACCTACAGGGAATTCTGAACTGAACCGCTTACATAATCTACAGGGGTTGACTGTTCTCGTTTCACTGCCTATGTCTAGTTCATATTTTTGGGTACTCCTCAGTTATGGCTCACCCGTTTTCGCTGAGTTCAAGTCCACACGTCCCGTTTCAGAGATTGAACTCACAATCATTCTGCTACCAAATTCTTCAACCAACGCCTTAACCATTTGAGTCCTGACCACCGCTTTACCTGTGGTAAAAAAATGAAGTAATGGCTAGCTACCGGTTGAACAGTGGTAGAGAAAAGTTACTTCATGCCCAGCCACAGATTGAACGGTGAATAAACACTTGCAAATATTTTTATATCTACTGTGAAATATTACAAATCAATTATTTGCGAATTTTGACTCAGGATCTCAGACAGAAGGGTTAAAATTGTTCAAGAACGCAGAGCTCAAAGAGTTAATTCACTAAGCCATTTTTCCTTGGGATAGGAACTGTTAGCGGAGAATTTACGGGTACATCTAGCAAATTTAACTTGCTGGATCAAAAGATGTCCAAAAGGTTATTTCTTTATTGTTCAATGCTTTTAGGATTTTCTTTAAAATGTCGTCTTTTATTGAAACGTGAGAAAATCTATATCATAGTCTATATCATATATCAGCTACGACAATAATTTTTTGTTGTTTACGTAAAGAATTTATTGAAACAAAGTAAGTTCAATTGATCATTGAGGATAATTCCAGAATAAAGTAACTATAAACAATTTTTTTCTATCCTCTGCTAGCCACAATGATGGAGAATGCATTAACTCGAACCATCGCCAGTGAGACACGCTGCAAGAGCCACTCCGTTTCGCGAGGTTCGTCCCTTAATCGATACACAATCGCGCCAATCCTCCGAAGGAACGCCATCGAACGAGGGCCAATAACCCCTGAAGTCTCCACTGCCACAGGAGTAAAAAACAAGTCCATCAGTAAGAGAAGAATATTTAACTATTTTTTTTTTTATTTCTGCGTCCCGGGCGACGGACCCCGGCTCAACCGCGGACCTGATCAAATTAGGGCCGAAAATGTATTCACACAGGTCGCATCCCAAATCAACGTCTTACCCATTTTAAAAGGGAATATGGTAATACCATCCGGCCGATTTCCATCACCGCGGTCGAGGCCTACGGGTTCGATTTGGGAAGGGAACCCAGCTGCATCCAAACCTCTTTTGATGATGTCGTTTATTGATGCATGCCGTGGAAAACGGCACTACGACGACAGAAGAGAGGATGCAAACCATACTCCTCGATGGAAGCGCCACATCTGCATCCGTAACGCTCACATAATTTGAGTACAAGACGGATCGCGACTCCGACCCGAGTACACTCATCATCTAGAAGGGTACCGGTAGATGAAGATTGAAGCAGATAAAGACGCGAATATGACGCAATCTAGGTTCTAACACCTAAACTATTCAGATAACCTGATGAATATTTATTAGGGTTCTTAAATTTTAAAAAAATTGAGTAACTGTCAAATAGATATTTATTGCAAATTAAAACCATCACATTCACGTTGATAAAGTCCGTTAAATGGCGAAACTCGGTGGCTAAACACTAAGTATATTTTCCTCTTGTCTTTTCATTCATTTAGTCTCTTTTACAGATATACGCAATCTCAGATTATTGACACACACACACAAACACACACACACACAAACACACACACACACACATATATATATATATATATATATATATATATATATACAAACACATACACACGCACACAGATATATATATGTATAGTAAATGTTATCTAATATCTTATTTTTAAATATCAATTGCCTTTAGAAGAGTATTTTTAAGTATGATTTTGTATTTTGAATATAACTTTATCCGTATAATTTAAGTTTTTTTTTTTTTAAAAAAAGGAACCTTTTTATTCCTCTCTTGGTTTCAAATTAACATTCTTGATCTAAACCCAATTTAACATCATAAGGTTATTATCCGAGTTTAATTTTATATTTTCGCTTTAAGACTAACACCATTCACCCTCCCCCACCACTGTCTACTACCTTTCGTCTGACTGAAACATTGAAATGGAGAAATTCTTTATTAGTTTTTCGACGTTTTTTATGTAGCAGTCACAGTAAAATTTCTAATTCAGACACGAACTCAGTCCATACCGGGGTTGAATAAGCCCATTTTCCATATAGGCTAATTTTGGAATCTATTGTGTTCTATATATATATATATATATATCAGTTGAAAAGAAAGCAGTGAAAGTATGCTGCAGCTTCTGAAAGTCAATAACAGATACTTGCATGTAAAGGAAACGACTTTCCCCTGGGAGTAAATCATGTTATTTTGTTCTGTTTGTATCACTGATAAATAATGATTATCCTTTGCCGTTTCGTGATGAAAGACCGTGTATTTTGCGTAATAGAGCCAAGCAATGAGTCTGAAAATGTGACCAGTGTTACGATTTACACCTTCAATACAAGAGCTCGTAATTGGAATTGTTTTGCCTTTGCAGTAGCCGAAATAGGCCAGAGATAACGGCCAACCAAAAAAAAAGGAATAGAAAAGATCCTAGGAATAAAAGAGAGTGACAAGTAGGCAAGAGAATATCGAAAAAGAAATGAAAAAGAATTAACGGAGAATGAAAAAAAAAAGAATGAAATGCAT
The DNA here is from genome assembly GCA_903632075.3 of Acanthosepion pharaonis. NCBI lineage: Eukaryota > Metazoa > Mollusca > Cephalopoda > Sepiida > Sepiidae > Acanthosepion > Acanthosepion pharaonis. The sequence goes on from CAHIKZ030002113.1 coordinate 2,572,176, forward strand.
AAATAAAAGATCAAATATAGGAAGGATAACAGAGAAGTAATTGGTAAAGAAAGTTCTAATGAAATATAAACAAAGGAGGTTGAGGGAAAATATCTTAAAAGAAGGAAATAAAGAAAGGGTAACAAAGAGTGAAGAAAATTAAAAAAAATAAACAAAGAAAGAAAGAAAGAAAGGAAAACAAAGTGAGGAGGGAAATGAAGAGTAACAGTGTGAAGGGAAATGAAGAGAAACAGAGTGAGAAATAAATAAAGAGAAACAATGTGAGGGGAAATAAAGAGGGACAGAGTGACACAGATATAAAGCGAAATAAAGTGACAAGAGAAATGAAAGAGAAATAGGATGAGGAGGAAATTAAAGATAAAAGAAGAAAATAAAAGGGAAAATGAAAAGTAGATAAAGAAAGAGATAAAGGAAAAAAATAAAACGAAAGAATGAGAAGCAATTTATAATTCTTGTGAAAAATTGAAGGAAAGGAGAATGTAAAAAATAAATGGACAGATCGAATGAAAAGAAAGATAAAGCGGGTTAAACATAAAAGAAAGAAAACAGAGAGAAAAGAAAGAAACAAAAGAAGTGAGACAAAAAGAGTAAAAAAAAGAATTGCCAAATAGAAAAGCGTTATGCATGTTTGCATCGGAAATTGGGGAAAAAGAAAACAGAAAAGATAGATGAGTGAACCAATTCCAGAGAGAATGAACCAACGGAAGAACAACAAAAATAACCCTCTGTTCGATCCTGTTTTTTTCAAAATCGAAATAATTTAACTTCGATTTCTATAAGAAATGTATATTGCTAATACCTTACACAATTCAACAATTTTCTGCATTTCTTTCAAACAACGTACACCACTTCGGAAATTAGTATCCTAATGTAGGGAGAGACGATGTTTGCATGGCCGTGTAAAAAATGGAGAATGGAATTTCGCAGCGCGTTCAGTGCCTCAGAATACACACTAAGATGCAACTTTTCCTTTTTTCGCTGTTTTATTTTGGTTTTAGTATTTTATTTTTTAGTATATTTGTACCAAAAATTAAATTTGACTTCTTCACAAGCTGTTGATAGTTCAACTAGAACCTAGTTTGTAGGCGAAAATACAAGTATTAAGAAACACATCTCTACTGATAATGCCGTTAACGAACCCAATTCCTTAGCTGGAAGAGTTCTTCAGGACAATATTCTTTTATTTCGAGCAAAATCTGAAATTGCAATTTATTTTTTTTTTTTTTTTTGTTCATTCTATAGGACCAACGGCTAGAATCTGATCAATGTCTTTTATCCTTCAAATATGTGTCCAGATTATCTTCTTTTCAAGTACGTTGAATTTGTTCTTCTTGAAATTTTTTCTTCGACTTTTCCAATTTTTATAATCCCATCAATGGAATTGGCATTTTCTTCATATTTACAGGCTGCATATATCACGTGAAGCCAACGCTTCAATCAATCCATGCCCGATCAAAGAATGAAAGCAACGTCAATCCCTGTCAATATCTAGGTGGGTAACCGTTTAGAAATACCAAGTGCTGTAACCATATAGTTGGCTTTAGCGATATAGACTCGCCATTTCTTCAAAGTATTCCATGTATATATTCGCCATTGCTGGTGATAATGGCGAGCCCATTGCTAAGCCCTCATCCTGTCGATATATGTGAGATCCCATTCTGAAGTGTGTTGTTTGTGTACAGAAAGTCAACATCTCCATCAGATTATCTATTGGAATACTGGTCCGCTCCTCTAGGGAAGAGTCAGAGGTTAATCTATCTCTGACTACTGAGAGTGCCTCCTCCGTGGGTACCTTGGTGAACAGATTCACCACGTCCAAGCTCACCATCTGGTTGGATACGATGGGAGCATCTTTGATTATTTCCACGAAGTGGGCGGAGTTTCGGACATATGAAGGAGATCAATGGGTCAATTATATCTACAAGGAAGCGACTCAGAGGGTGGCACAATATGGGAACCAGTAATAAGGAGTGCCAGAGAAAAGCAATGATAACAAAGTTGCAATATGAACTCTGGTAAAGACATGCAATGATAACAGCAAAAATTGCAATATGAGCACTGGTAAAATGATGCTGAAAACATTAGGTTTATAATACTCAGAAGTTAATACCCAGATGTCCTCAAGTCATGGCACAGTGGATAAAGGCGTTGGTTAGATCCAGTGACAGACCCAAAGAAGGTGAGTTCAATTCCTGGTTAAGGCAGTGGAGAACTTTCAGAGGAAAATTAGCAGGAAATAACTGATAACTGACATCCATCAAACATGGCACGTGGAATTAGAACAGTCTACCCCAGTGATCGAAATAAAGGGTTCAGTTCGAAATTCCAACCACCTGAAGAAGGCCGGAGCATACAACGGCCGAAACGTTGTGACAAATATGGCGACAAAGATGAGGACAATAGTCCGACTAATGTAAATACAGTAAAAAATCAATTAGTTAAGCAATCCATTCGACTGGTAATCCGAAAACCGTCTCATCTTACAAGTATTTGCTATTTATTTGATTCTGCCACAAGTCTTTTTATTTGATTAATAAATTCGCTATAGCTTTTATTTGTTGCTACTTAAACAAAGCCCATGATCTCAACTCAGAACTCAAATAGAACTCTTACATATAATACGCCGCTAAAGATGCTAGAAAAATTATCGTTTCCCTCTATTCATCCATTAACTACCTGATACCTTTTGCTAATATTTACCTTTACAAGAACCGATTCAATCCGAGAATTGAGTATTGCTGCTATTGGACAGGATCTCTTCAGTCTTCAGTTTCTGGTCTCGATAGAAACCAAAAGCGTCTCTGCGTCCTTGTGGGGGACGAATTATTTTTCAACCCTCAATACTTTTCTCACAGACGAACCTTCACAACCATTTCGCTGATCTCTCGATATTTTCATATAAAATGTTCAGACAGGACTACATTCCTTACTTCCACCAGTTCTAAGCTTCGTGTCTATGACCCTGTTGTGGCCTGTTTAGGGGCCAGAAAGAAAGACACGGAAGACGAAGGACGGTTGAAAAAAGTATATTGAAGAACAAAAGGGTTAGTAATAAGTAGATTAGCACTGCGTCTACTACTCCACTTCACTTCACACTCTGCGCTTCCGCCCGACTCTCGCAGTTTGTATTCATGAGAGAAGAAAGAGTTCATTCTACTGTAAGAGGGTTTACCACAACAGACCCTCATTCGCTTTTCATTCAACTGGTGAGATGCAAGTTCCATTCGAGATGCTTCATCCCACGATGCTCTGTTTTGGGGAACCGACTCTCAAGATGTTTCTTCGATTGCTACAATCTTAACATCTTCAAGTCTAGGGTCAACCGTTATCTTCATCACATATCCCCCCAAAACGGTACCTCTTATTCTGTTATACTCTGCCTCGAATGGCTCTTGAACATTATAGTAAAAAATGAGAGCTTCAGATTTAAATGCAACCATGCCTTAAATCCTATCTGACTCAGAGGTTGAGTAATCAGATTTAAATCCCGACTTAAAGTCTCTTATTCGTTTCACTTACAGTTAAACACCGGATAATGAAAATACTTCAAGGATTCTGGTTTAATTATTAGAATGAATCATAGACTGACATTCAATCTAAAATTCACTGGAGAATGTAATTTCTATAATCTCAGAGAAATAATTTTCACACTGCACATGGGCACGTCGGTGTAATGGTTAACAAACAGATCTCACTAGATCAGTTACTACTAGGTGCTCCATACTTTCGGACTTGTTCAACATGATAACTAGGCTTTGTAAATTACTATCGAGCACTTCGACATGGTAATGGTCAGCAAGGTTGCCTCGCTAGATCAAATACTACTCAGTAGTGAGCTTGAACCTCACTGGGTGTCCCATGCTTTCGGTCATGTGTCACATCAAAGCTACGCTTAGAAAATCATTTAATGGTACTTCGACATGGTCTTTAGCAAGCTTACTTCGCTAGATCAATTAAAACTGTTTAGTGACTTCGATCCGCACTGGGTGCTCCATTCTTTTCGCCTTGTGTTACCTCTAAAGTACACTCATTAAATTTATATTGTACACTTTGGTCTGGTTTAATGGTTATTGGATCCCTACTTACGACTCAGTACTTAGTTAAATCCTAACTTGGTGCTGCATACATAAAGCCTTGTGCCACAACAAAGCTTCACTTAGTAAATTACTTTTAGGCACTTCGACGTGGTGCAATGGTTAACAGGCTTATCTTGCTTGTTCTCTTTTGTTAGAGTAGTGAGTTAAATCCTTAGATGCTCCAAACATTCAGCCTTGTGCCACAATTAATTTAATTTCGCTAGATCACTTACGACTGAATAGTGAGTTCGAAGCCCACTGGGTGACAGTTACTTTTTTGCCTTGGGACACTTCTAAAGTATTCTTATTAAATTATTATTTTAATACTGCGCCTATGTAACAGTGGACTTATCCAAAATAAATAGATTTAAATATTAAAATAAATAATTAAAAACATTTTTTTTTTGAAAAAATAAACCATTTCTGAAAAGGTCAGTTTTAATCATTCGAATTTAAATATATTTCCGCCAATTTTCAGTAATTTTTTAAGCTAATCTCCATTAATGAAATTTTTTATTATAATTTACATCTGGCCATCGATGTTTTAAGCATCGATTTTTTAAAAAAATATTGAAAGCTAAATACAAATTAAGATATATTTTTCGTCAAAATGGTGAGGAAAACAAAAGTTAACAGTCATAAAGATGCTATCTTATAGAATTAGTTTGAAGAAAAAAACATCAAATGAATCTTTCTAACAAGATAACCGACATTCTTTTGATTGATAATTATTAATATTTTTAGTAATATTAATACACATTTAAATTCTTTAATACTCGAATATTTCTTACATAATTTCATTTTCCTCGTAGTACATATATACGTAAATTGAAATCAATTTCTAATAATATTATATAATATCAACAATACGAAATAATGTATTCTCCAGTGTTCATATATATATATATATATATATATATATATATATATATATATGGATAGATAGATAGATTTTAACTTTTCCAGTCCTGAAGGAAAAAATCATTTCTATGTCACCCTATCGCTCATGTTTAATTCTTCCTTCTTTCTTTTCTTTTCCCACTCCTCTCACTCTCCTCTTACCTGCCCCCTCTCTATCTCTCTCTGTCTCTTTTCTCTCCCGATAATTTTTTAAAACGTTATATTGAAAATTTACTCTTTTTCTCTCTCTCTCTTATATATATATATATATATATATATATATATATATATATATATTTCAATAGCATTCTCATATGCATTGACAAGCTTCATTGTATCCTTATTAAAGAAAGACAGATAATTTGCCATGTTGATAAGTATTCAATTATTCCGATTAATTTCTATATTAGCACGATGTCATCATCAGGTTGTTGTGTTTTCTAAGACAAACATTGTTATGTTCATCATTTTTCTGAGACGAAATTGTTCTGTTCTCGTGAAAATTAATTTTTTTACATGTGAAGTAAAAAACGCCATGGTTATGTACAGTACGATTTAATTTTTATGTTGTAAACGTCAGGGGAGTTAACTAAGTTATGAAATGTCTAAATATACTCTAGAATTGACCACTTTGACATTCAAAGCTCATATGACAAAAATATACCCTAATTTCGTCCGGTTCCACGCACGCACTTCCGGTATGCCATATAAAAAAAAATACTAGGGTCATATAACATCTGTAACCAATTACAAAAATTGTCCACACGGTTTTCGCAGCAGTCGTTTCTGTGGCATGACATTAAGCCGATGATGATTTCGCCCCCGGATGCAGATCCTATCAAGTTGGCATTAGCGAGGAACCCATGGGAGAAAACATTAATTGTATGTAACGAGCTACACGACTACAGGCCATTGAAAGCGACACCATGTCTCTTCCATCAACAGCGTTGTCTTCGGTCAACAACATCAGCAGTATTAAAAATAACTCTCCACTATTAGCAATAGAGTTTATTACAGTATTTAAACATTTTACAGGTACTTGAATTTTAGCATTCTCGCAGAGATTATCATTGATCTTTCATTGACAAGAAAAGCAGCCGACAGTTATGCAACTGTCTTGTTTGTCTGTTTTCTTATAGAATTCAACACTTGTAGTTCATGTCTGTCGACACGCGACAATTCAACTTCAAACGACGTCCGTAAACACCATCTATGTAATAAATAGTCTTGAATTGTTATTACGACAATTTTAGAAATTATTTTACGACATATACAATTGGAATAACTGTCTAATTAACGGATTAAAAGTAAAGAACATAGCCTGCGAAATGCTGTGTATCATTGCACGTTGAAATTTTATGCATTTTGTTTGTGAATATTAGTCTATTACACGTACTTCCACTCTTTTGCAGAAAAAAATAGCATGATGAAAAAATGCCCCAAACTCAATAAAAACAAAGTTTTCTCATTAAAATATTCATTTTATTATTAAGAAGAAAGACCAGAGTATTTCTTATTACTTTTTGAAATACTTTAATCCTTTCTATAACGCTCGAAATTGTGGTTAAAAATCTTGTTTTGTTTACGTTAGCGGCCGCCGTAATAAGAACGATTAGTTTTTTTTTTCGCTTTTTCCGATAAAAAACACACTGATTTGTGAATTCTTGCAAAAATCAAATAATTGTCGGATTTTAATGAAACTTTTATGACATATTGAGAAATGATAAAAATTATATTTGAACTGTTGCTTTTATAAAATCTTGGTAAAAAATATTTTTCTTTACATATGATACGACTCACTTAATTTCATGAAATTTCTAGAAATTCACTATTTAGTGTGGGGATTATTTTATTAGTTAAAAGCAGGACACCTTGGATAATGTAAATCATCAATTTTGTTTCATTTTTTACAAAAGTTACCCATTTCACCGAAAATCTGTCTGAATTCTAAAATAAAAATACAATAAAACTATGACATTATTTAATAACCAAAACTTTTAATTGTTTTGATGAATAAAATTTATTAAGGAAACTACTGTCTTAAGAAGAAAATTCTTTCGATGAATAATTAATTTTTACAAGAATTGTTTTCATTTATTAAAATTTTAATTAAATAATTTATAATATTAAAAATAGTTTAAACTTTTACATTACTTCAGGGCGGTGGTTTGGTGAAATTTTTAAGTGAAAAATACATTTACGAATCACAAGTTGAAAAGCTCATAATAGTCGTTTGTACCCAAATATTTGTTAAAAATTATAAAAAAAAACACAGTGTTTAAACGTTTCAATATCTAACTATGGTAAGACATAAAAGATATTATGCTTTAAAAGGTCACGTGATTTAAGAGATGTCTGGCCCTCTGTAATTCTTTCAATTTCATTATGTTTCATTATAAGCGTCTTTGAAAATCATCCCTTGAAAATTTCAAAGTAAGTTTTACTTTTTTTAATTACTATTTCACTAAATATGTTTATTTTATGTATTTATTTTAGTTTGGGTCATACTTCAATTAAGTAATATTTTGTTTTGTTTGTATACTTAAGAACCTAAAGACGAAACTCAAATTTTATAAAGGACCTTGAAATGTAACTATAGGTCAATAAAATATTAAATAATTGCTCAAAATAAGTTAATTTGTAAAAATTACTAGGTAGTTAAAAACAAAATTTAAAAAAAATGCGTTCACTTAGTTTCGTAAATTTATGTCAATTCTGGTCATCCATAAGTGCTGTCATCACCTCGTAACTTATCGATACGTCAATAAAGATAGAAGAAAAACAGAGCCTGTCGTTAAGAAATTATTGTATATATCTTTTTATGCAATAAATAAGTAATATTTATTTAAAATTTGATTAATTTAAATTTAATTTTGCTTATTTTACTCAAATACCGTATCAAAAATGTATATTTTATTTTTGAAGATTTTTTAAAAAGGATAAATTTGTTTGTTTACAAATTTCTTAACATTAAAAAAAATAGTCGCTTGTAAGAAGATTTTCTGAAATAGACCAAAAAGTTGAGATTCCGATCTATATAATTACTATTTGAAATACACCGGAATATTTTAGTTAGTGGAAATAGTAAATTCAATCATTTAGCTTTCGATTAAAGTTAAAATGAAATCTAATTCATTTTAAAACATTGGTATCGAAAATACAGTGGGCGTACCTAGTCTATTATTATGAGCATAATTTGGATTTGTTCTCATTTGGATTAAAATCATTGTCGGATCACTGGTTATACAATTTTTTTCTGGTGAGGAGAGTAGCTAGATAACCCTAAGGATTAAAGCAACATAGCAAATGATATATCACACTTAGTTCTAATTTTATACCAGTCAGCCATTACTCGCCCCGTTTCCAGTGAATCCAAGTCCCCAGACACTGATCTCGCAATTACTATATCGTAGAAATTCACGAAGCATCACGTTAATCGACCAGGCTATTATCCAGTATCCCGAGTAAAGTGTAACCCCCCCCCTACCAAAAAAAAAAAAAAACAAAAAACAAAAAAACTAAACATGACAGCTTGTTTTACTTACGTCAAGGGCTATCTGAAAATATTTTAAAAACCTATGGACTATCATGACAATATTAAGAAGCAGCTCGACCTTAACGAGAATTCTATGTCGAGTCAAGACGAACACAGAGAACATGATTCAAGAAAAGTGGGTATTCTGTCTTTTGCAAATCGGGACAAGAGGCTAGTGTTTCTGAATTTGGTGAAAAAGTAATTATAAGTTCAAACACGAGGCCGACCAATGTGTATTTGAACTCAATGGAAACAGGGAAAACTCTAACTAAGCAATACTAAATAAAAACGAGATAGACAAGATGGGAAGGCGCAACGGTCGAAACAACAAAGATGAGGATAATGGAATAATAATTCATCATTTTATAAACTCAGACAAAACTTTTTGAGAAGCTTTATTTCTTTCTTTGTGTATTTTTTCAATTTTTTATAACTTTTGTTGGTTTAACTAAATTTCAAGATTTGACACACCTCATTTTACTTAAAGTTTGCATTTTTCACTATTGAAATATTTTTTTTTGTTTGTTTTAACAAAGAAAAGTTTACTTTGAAAGTTTCTTTTGACAATATTCGTGGGTCGCTGGTTTTGGGGATGATGAGTGTGGTAACTCCATCCGATAAAGCCTGAACTAATCAATTTGATAGGATTCACTCAGGCATTGCATCGAGTGTATTGGCTGCAGAACAGATCAGACATACTTGTCCATTCCAGGCGGATTGTCCTTAGCAAATTGCATTTCTTTTTGTTTTTTCACCATTGCCGCGAGTAGCAGTAACAAATAAGTATAAAGGGACTTAAGTATGCTGCATTGGATTAACGAATAGATTAACAAGTTTTGAAAGACATGAAAAATAAGAAGACAATTCAATCGTACAAATCAGTCTCCTTTCTTGTATTTCAGTCCTATATTCTCTCTATATAATTACTGTGCAAGTTTCTGCGTGTATATATTTAGAGATGTACTAACATATATTTCTACAAATTTTCATATATATATATATATATATATATATATATATATATATATATATATATTATTATTTTAAAAAAAAACTACTTTGTTAAAAAATATGATTCCTTTTAAAAAAAAATAATTATAATTTAAGCTCTACTTCTGTATGGAGCATTGTTTTTTAAAAAAAAAAAAAAAATACTAAAGAACTCTGGATTATTTACCTAACGTGTTTTATCCTATTTTCCTACATATATGCACACACACACACACACACACACACACACACACACACACACACACACACACACACACACACACACATGTATTTAATTATTTAAAAAATATGATTCTTTCGCTACATAAGAGTTCTCATGTTTCAATGACAAGAGCCAGAAACCTCAATATAATTATTAAAATGAAATTGAATTAAAGTATCAAGCCCAGTTTCGTCCTCAAATTCGTAAAAGTCTACTACAGCCATCGATGTGTTTATACCTAAACCTAAACTTACCTCTGTCGCTTTTCTCTAACCAATAAATCTATCGATCTATCAATCAATCAATTTCATTCTGTTCTTACCTATCTATCTATCTATCTATCTATCTATCTATCTATCTATCTATCTATCTATCTATACATTTGGAACTAATTTTCAGACAAGAGCCACATACCCGTCCTATGAACAGAGAAATGTAAATTGTCCTATATGCCCTCCAAAACTTCTTGTATGAACAACATTTGAAGCAAGGCAACTTTTTTCTAAAAATTTTTTTGAATTTCATTCTCTGGACATACTTACATAGATTTATGAGACACTTAGTGTTTTCACCTTTACTTTGGCTGTGCAAATCTATCTATCTATCTATCTATCTCTCTATCTATCTATCTATCTATCTATCTATCTATCTATCTATCTATTTATCTATCTCATTCTGTTAGTATCTATCTCATTCTGCTAATATCTATTTATTTTTGTTTATATCTATCAAGCTCTTTACTTTTGTTCATTTCTATCTATCTATCTATCTATCTATCTATCTATCTATCTATCTCTACATTGATGCATTTTGAACTAACTTTCAAATAAGAACTATATGCCCGTCCTACCAACAGAGAAAAGTAAATTGTCCTATATACCCTCCAAAATATTCTGTATGAACAACATTTGCAGCAAGACATCTTTTTTCTAAAATTCTTCTATAATTTCCTTTTCTGGACATAGCTACATAGATTTATAAGAAACTTATTTTTTGCACCTGTCCTCTAGGGTGTGCAAATTTGTCGTAAGAATTAGTATTTCACTTGCATTTTTATACTTGAGTTAATCAATGAAATAGAAAGACAGTTCAACCTCAGCAATTTGATACAACAGGTAAAATTATTGAATATAGTGTAACGTATTTAACAAAACTTTTGTACACTTTTACATATCTGTTTTCCTTTTGTTTATTTTTAGTTATTCAAGCCACACTGACATTAGTAGTGGAGTTGATAACATTTTTGTCTATTTACATATAAACAAGATACTTATGAAAAATTATCTATTAATCTATCTATCTATGTAATGAGGATGCCAACGGTGAAAGTGTTAAATTTGAAGACAACTCCCATATTTTGTACGTTAAGTTCAAGTGCAGACGCGTTGATTCCATTTTGATGATTTACGCTGTTTATCTAATAATTTTGTCTTTGCTCTGTTAAGTAAATACTATTAATGAACAGATGAATAACTCTCTGTCTGGTTAAACATATATACGTGGGTATACTGATAAGCTTCAAATTGAGAAATTTTCAGGACACCCACCTCTGTATCATATACAGTAGAAGTCCTCATATCTGAGAAGTTCAGAGTAGTTCCGATGACATTTTCTGAGGACGGGATCTGATATAATGTGGCATTTGTAATATAATTATAACTTGACAAAACACAAGAACTTATCATGGTATATGAAAAAATTAAGTGTCTCTCGAAAGAAAATATTAATTTACAATGTTTAATATTCAATAAGCTTTTAGGAAAGTTGGCTCCCTGTGCCGCGCCAGGAAATTCAAATCTACAAATCAACCATTCGCCCTTGCATGGAGTATTGATGCCATATATGGTCTAGAGCCCCTTCTGTTTGCCTCGGGGTTCTTGATAAGATCCAGAGATGGATATGCAATATATTTGGCCCTGATCTGGCATCTCGTCTGCAGTCGCTCTCTCACAGACGTGCCGTCGCCTCTCCCTGTCTTTTGTACAAATACTTTCATGGTAATTGCTCCGATGAGCTGCTTTCGCTGGTTCCCAGACTTCATGAATTCAAGCGTCCTACGAGGCTGGCATCTCGCTGACACCCTTTCACTGTTGAAACTGTGAAATGTAGCCGTCTCTTCTACTCCAATAGCTTCATGTCTCGCACCTCTCGCCTGTGGAACTCCCTTCCCTATTTCCCTGATAGCTTTAATCTCCAACTATTCAAATGTAATGTCAATCGACATCTTCAGTTGCCTTGAACTATCCTTCTCCTCATCCTTTCCTCTATCATTCCTACCTGCTCTCGCTCCAAATCCTCTGTAACCCCTTGCGTGGCAGTGGCTTCCTGCCTTGCTTGGGGGAAATGATTAAAAAAAAAAAAGCTTTATTTTCAATTGCCTTTCTTATTTCTTTTTTCATTTCGCTTACTTTTCGCTGTTTTATTTTTTTAAAGTAAGTCACTTTTGCGAATTAAGTGCTCTTGTACAGTCTGGACTACTAATCATTTTTTTTCTGTCCATTAATTTGAACTTTCTCTAGTAAGTCCTAGTCTTCATATTTTCAGCATTAATGAAGGAATTTCTGTATTTCTTGACAATCCAAATCATTTTGAAGCAATTGTACACTTGAATTCTTCTGTAATAAATCAGCGTCTTCATTTATCCATTCTTTTAAGTGAGAATATTCAGTAGATCCTCTTCAAGCGCAAGTTTTCCTGTTTCGTTCAGATTGTGCAATCCTTCTTTGTTAATTTGCAAATTCAACGAATTAGGTGCTTCGTCCAGTTTTTCAATAATCTCTCATTTCTGACGTACTGTGAAATAATTTCTTCTCCTTTTCCTTTCAGTTTCTTTTGTGAGGCTCGAGTCCTTTTTTTATGTTTAAACTTTTAGACTATCGCCACCTTACTTAATATGCGGAAACTAAAAACCGACAAAATTTATTTTGACTTACTGTCATTGACATTTCCTGAAAAAAAAAACAAAAAACAGAGGAGCGAAAATCCCCGAAGAAAAATTAATAAAATTCTTTTGTAAGCAAACCTAAAATCGTGAATAAAATGTTACCATGGTCTTCAATCATAAAAACATAATTTGTTGCCAAAATATACAAACGGACGTGCATAGAAAAATTCACAGAGTAAGGCGCTCGGCCTGTGTTTGACGATAAACTACATCCGGCAGCAAGACCACGATTTGAGGTTTTGAAAAGCGTGGAACCACCGCTTAATTACTATTGTTCCCAGGTCCACCTTAACCATGTGTGATAGTACCTGTTATGATCTCAGCTATGGTCAAATAGTGAAACTCCAAACTGGGGTTAAAATATTATGTAAATAAAAAAAAAATACCTTTTTGTAGTACAAATATGAGCAAAAAATTTTCATAGTAAAAAAAAAAATACCAGCAATAAACATTTTCATAGAAATAAATTAGTAGTAATACATTTTTGAACAAAAAATATCAATTACGAAAGCTCAAAGAACATGAAATTTTGGTATTAAATGGACCTTAAGGAATTGATATGCGTTAAACAAATTAAACGAAACTAAAACACACACACACACACACACACACACACACACACACACACACACACACACACACACACACACACACACACACACTCTTATATATGTTTGAGTGGGTATATTAAAAGTAATTAAATGTTCACTTATCTCTCCCTACTCGGAGTTTTGCAGAGATTCAGTTCATTCATGAGAAGATTTGAGAGTAAAACTGAATTTATTGTCAGATGTCATTTTTCTTAAAAGAAAAAAAATATAATTTCTTTAAAAATAGAAATTTATTCATAGGAACCATTTTTTAGAAGAAAAGTATAATTTCTCTGAAACAATTTAACATTATTTTCATAGGCCGTGACGAGTGAATGTCATCACAACGAAAGTAGGATAATATAAATTGATTCCAAGCGGCTTAATATTCGTTTTTAATGTGTATTTGTTATGGAGTTGTTTCACAGTAGAGACTTGTATTTGTACTAAGTCGGTCCTAAAATGGGTTCGACGTACAAAACGTTAGGAACTTCATATAATAGGTATGACGCATAGTAAATCTAGTTGTGGTCGCTGATACTTTTAGTGCCCGACTAACGGTCGTCCGGCATCGACTGACTGAGCGACAATATTCAGTCACCCCCCCACCCCACGAGGGTGTCATGTGGCACAAGACCTTTTTAACGTGGGATCTCCGAGCCCGTGGGCTCGGCCAAAAATATGCCCATTGAACCCGTATAAACGGGTTCAGGGTCGGTTTATGTCCCCGAAAGAGAATCCGCCCTTCGGCGTAGCCTCCTTCGGGTTCCTCCCCACCCGAAGGCAGAGAGTTCAACCGATCAGCCGGTCCACTGACTGAGCGACCCATTGAGTTACTACTACTACTCCTACTTATCATAGGTGGGAGAGTCCATTAACTATAGAATAGGTGTTTTCCACTATAACAGTATTTTTTTTCAATTTGAATTTTCTTCATCATGTGGTTTTCTATTTTGTGATGAATTTATTTTTTAATTTAATCTTTAAGTAGAACGGGAGACTTGAGAAATAAAAACAACGCTAGAAAAAGTTACGTGAAACACGACGCTTAAAATCTATCAAAGAAAACGCGAAATCAGAATCTTTTATGGATAATAGCGAATATAATCTGTAAACATTCAGAGGACATTGGACAATGCAACACTTTCAAGAAACTGGAAGAAATCGTCCGAACCTTACAAATATTAAATAAAATTTCGTTGGGGAGGGGATAAAAATTTCTTACTATAGCTTTTAAATTAGGCATTTTGAACGTATATATAAATATATACAAAAGTATTAAACAAATGGAAAGGGAGATAAGCAACAAAATACTCCCCGTAAAGTGGTGGATCGAAAAAAAATATAACGTGGTAAATAAAAAATATAACGACAAAAAAAACAACTAATTTTTTCTCCTCGATTAGCCCTAAAGAGCGAGGAGTAATAACCACTTAGCCCTTTTTTGTCATTATTTTTTGTTGTTTTATTTTTCGATCCACCACATTGTGATGAATACTTTTTCCCTTTCTCATATCTTTGCTCTTATTCCCTTTATGTCTTTTCATTTGGTTATGTATTCTTTTCAAACATTCTTGTTTAAAACTTTAACAAATATAAAATTCTTAAACAAACAGCTTCCAATAGTGTTAAAACAACCCTGATGACACAAACCTCCATTAATATGTGTGGAAAAATTAATAAAATTGAGTAACGTTTTTCTCTTTTTAATTTGTGTGCATTTTATTATACACCCTTGAGCAAATTAATTGAAACAATCGCTTTAGTTTCTTTTTTCTACCATACGATCAGTTTTAGACCCACTGGAGTGACAGGGTGTAATCGATTTCTATTTTTCCTCAGAATAGGTCATTTGCAATGGTGTGAAGTAATATGAATCTATTATCGGGGTGTATGATGAATTTTTTATCAGTTTTAGACCCACTGGAGTGACAGGGTGTAATCGATTTCTATTTTTTCCTCAGAATAGGTCATTTGCAATGGTGTGAAGTAATATGAATCTATTATCGGGGTGTATGATGAATTTTTTATGGCCTTGAAAAATATTGCATCATCCACGATTGCATCAGATTTCTATCACTCCCAAACGCTATTGTCTCGCATATCGATTAGTTGTCCTACAGTCATTGTCTGCGATGGATGTTACTGTAAGGAAGCATACGAAAATTGTAACGCTGCACGAAAACACTGGCACGCCTTACCAGTGGGCAAAGCAAAGTACTATAGATTGGACTGGAAACGTTCCTCATTTAAATTCAATCGGGAATCTGTGGTCAGTCTTCAAGAAACGATTTTTGTGGAATGGTCGAATGAAGTACTAACATCGGCACTGAGTCATGTTTGATAGAAAAAATATGGAAAAAGCAAATAATAATGGAATTATTGGTATTATTTCAAATAATTTGCACAAGGGTGTATGTTGGCCTCATTATGAGGATGTACACTTGCTATATTTTATACTAATTAATTTTATGAAAGTGACTTCTGATTAGAATATGATTTGAAACGTTGCATTTAGCTCGATAGTGCAAAGTTGTATCGAAAATCCTATATACGTTTCTTTTTTGAAAATTCACCTTACAGTAAGGTTCACCCTGTACAAGACCGCTTGGGGTAGAGGGTTATGTAAAGAGGTATGCAGATAGGAGGGGAAGAAAGTTAATTCTACTCTTGAACCAGTTAAGATTGTAGTGATTTCAGAAATAGACTCTTGGGAGTGCAGTGTTTTGCAGGAAGAAGCTCTTTGAGGGTAACGTACTTTTCGCTGATGAAATACGGAGGGAATATCGGCGATTTGTTAATATGTAAGTGGCATGGCGTATTCTAGCCGTGAAGGTTATACCTGGCTGAACCAAGAAATGAAGTGCGTCCGAGCACTTTGCATGGTAGTAGCGATAGAGCATGGGGAGAGGCGCCATGTCCCGCCTGTGTGAGAGAGATTGGAGAGTGAAAAATAATTCTTCACCAACAAGGACGCGGAGGCGCTTTTGAAGACTGGAAAGTGCGGACAGGGCAGCCCCCGTTCAAATATGGCAACAGTACTCCATTGTCGGTTTGATCAAGGCCTTATAAAAGTAAAGGATAGGATGAGGAGTCAGGTACTTACTGGAACGGTATGAAAAGACTATCATTTTATATATATCTTTAGCAAAGGTTTGTATATAAGAGTTCCACTTGAGGTCGGGTGTGATTGACGCCCTGTTTTCTGTCACGTACGGGGGCCAGTTAAGTCGTTACCAGGTACGTTACGCCATAGTACCTCATAAATAATAGACTATTCCAGTTTTATCTCGAGGAAATACGGAAATATTCATATCTGAAATGATGTTTAGTTTTAGTAAGAATGAAGAAATAGGGTTTTGATTATTTGACTTTTTACGACTTATGACCCCTGTGGGTCATTTGAAGCTGAAGCCTATTCTAGATTCTGAGAATAATTTGCGGGAGGGGGCGGCTGAATATGACGTTAATAATTTTATTTTCGATAATAACAATGCACTTTTCCAGATACATCGCCTACTATTTAACCCATAAATTTGGGAAGATGGATTTTTACCTTTTCTAAGATTATTTGTGTGTATGTGAATTTAACCTACTTGTATTCGAACTCGGCTGTCCGATTTCATTCCGAGCCTTTATATATATATATATATATATATATATATATATATATAAACCTCTGCACATCTAAATTGTGCTGCAAAAAAAAAAACAACAACAAAAAACGAAAAACAGGAAATTTGGTACACTTCATTTAATTGTGGGAATTTTTGCTACAGTTATTTCAAATAAAAGCAAAGGATATAAATTTAATAGCTTAAAACAGAATAAAAACACAAATGGAGCGAAGGTTAGATGTGGCACAAGGCCGAAAGTATGGGGCATCCAATGAAGATCGAACTCAGTTTTCAGTACTAACTGACCTAGCAAGACAAGCTTGCTAACCATTACACCACGCCGAGGTACCCCACTTTGTTATTTTCCAAACGTAGCTTAGATGTGGCACAAAGCCGAAAGTAGGGGCACCCAGTGAGGATCGAACTCAGTTTTCAGTAGTAATTGTTCTAGCGAGAGAAACTTGCTAAACTTTACACCACGTCGAGACGCCCAAACACAAATGTTGTATATGGTGTTCAAACTATAAAAAGTTATTTTTTTTATATGTTAGTTAATTTTTTTTCATCGTATAAGAAATCTAAAATTTCCTGATTTTTGTGGGGTACTCTGTATAAGAAGGAAAGAAAGAAAAAATGAAAGAAAGAACATAGAGGAAGCGATAAAACTTCTATGAAATCGATAAACTAGTCAATTTCAGTTTTATTTGTACCCTCTTACTTCTTTAAATTCTTTTCTCTATTCACATATATGCTTGTTATTGTAATATTTCATTAAAAATGTTAAACTCAAATAGGAGAATTTCCATGGATAATCTACAGCTTTGGAACTCTCAAGGAACTTATTCAATTCAAGAATTAATATTCATCAGAAAATTCAAATAGACAAACGCTGACTTTTTCTCGGGTTTTACTATATATTTTTTTCTCAGCGTTGTTTACTGACTTCCAAAGTTTTCTCTTGTTCTTTCCATTTCTCATTTCAAGCTTCTCTGCGTCAAACAGAAAATATTGACGCCAGCGGCTACTGAACAAGGTAACAGCCGTAAAGAACAAAGACAGGCTAATATTGCAACTACGAAAACAGTTTAATAATCTTCCAGAAACAACATAAAAGATCTAAATAAGAAAACGTGTTATGATCTGAACAAATATGGCTGACGAGTTCGCCACCCTTTTTTTGTGTCAGATCTTTCGTGCTCAAACTGCAAAAAAGAAAAAAAAAAGCTGTTTTGTTGTGAAACAAACGTTTCGCTTTGAATATGTCTTTCAAAGCTAGTCTCGACGTTGGCCGACACCAAGGCAAGATAATCAATGAATAAACTCCACCTATAAAAACCAAAAAAACAAAAAAAAATTGGCTAACACAATTACTCACACATACTTCCAGTATATTTATATCCACAAGGAAACAAATCTCTACAACGTATACCTGCAAGAATATTGATCAAATGTTGATTTTATTATGTTCAATAAAATATATATGATAAAAGCATATTTGCAGTAAAAATTAAAAAAGAAAAAAAAGAAATATATATATATATATATATATATATATATATATATATATATATATATGTATGTATGTATATTCTTGCTGTTCTAACCTTAATAGTGCGGATGGTAATAATGATAAATTTATAGTACTTGAGGCTCTGTAAAAGTTACAAAATGGATATTAATAGCAACGGCTTACGTAAGTGAAATGTATTATGCAAAAAAAAAAAAAAACTACCTGCAGTTTCTAAATATTGATTAAAGATATAATTTATAAAAAGAACCTATGTAGTCAGTTTTGTTATTCGGTAGACAGCCAGAGACTTTTGTTTCGAAAGTTGTCTAACATCGTCTGGACAATACAACTTTTTATTTTTATTTTTTACATCCTCCTCGGCGATATATTTATAGTTTTCTCGTCCGAAAACAAGAAAATGACCGAATATTTAGAACAAAGATGCCACAAAACATTCCATTAAATAAATGTTGTTGCTCAGATACCTAACCGCTTATTCTAACTCCCCAAAACCATACTCGATAGAGTTCAAAAGCGTCTGCGCGGCCCTGTGAGTGATGAATGATTTTCTATCACACAAACCCTTTCCGATTGACTAATATTTGCGAGCTGCCCTATCGATACTTACATATTATGTGTTCTGATCAGCTACATTCCTTAGACCCAAAACCATTGACCTTTACAACTGGAACCCACCATACCACGTCCACATGCGTGAATCATCCACATTTCCTTTGTATTCCTACGACAAGAAGTAAATTCTATTCGGCTGGCTTCTTGCCAAGAATCGTTGTTATGTCATGTTTTCCATATGGAAATAGTTTTGATCTCTTCAACGCTAGATTTAACCGTCATCTTCGCTTCATAGACACATGAATTTTAATTCTTGCCATTTCTTACGCTCACACAAAACCACGCAGCAACGCTCTAGATTGAGAGTCTTTTGGGCCTAGTATTCGTTGAATATTTATAACGAAAAAACATTCTATCTCCGTGAAACACTTTTTTGCATGTTTGTCTCTCAGATTCTGAATTTGTTGATGAGTTTGATCTTCACTGGCTGTATTAAACTCGTGCACTAGTTCCGGCATTTTAATAATAGTATTTATCGACGACTAAAAATAAAATCAGAACTAATGTCCTTTATAAAGGCATGGATCCATATACTCTACACACTATCTATATCACAGAATAGACAAGGCGTTCAAGCTTGCTTTAGCAAGCAGCCTAGGAACAGAAAAACGCTAAATTCAAACCGTGAAGGTGACAAGGAGAAATCGTTTCGCAAGCGTGTACACACAGACCCAGTACATTTACTTTCTCATTAGCCATTATTTACTGCGTACTTAGAAGATAGTTAAATGTGTTTAAGTTTACTTACAGATACAAAAATCAGATATTATTTAAAATAATCTCCCCACAACTATGGGTTAATTAGTAGAGTAGGTTGGGTTCTTTGGCCTTTGATCTAGCCATTCTAATAGAAGGTCAATACTGAAGTAAAAAGTTGCGACTGAACACATCAACTGTAATCTGATTATGACAACTGATGACCAGAGAGTGATACTCGTAATGTATATGTGACAATCACTACCATCTTTCTGAGTTCATGTAATATCTTACATGAAAGTGACAAGCTAAATTTATCAAGTGGTCATTCTCAAAATCGAGCAGACAACCATTACGCACACATACAAACACACACACATATCTGCCTATATTTTTGAGAAGAGGTATTATCTACACTATTTACATTATTCGGATTATTATCCTTAATTTGTCGCCTTAGCCGGCAAATTTCTTTTCCTGTTCCTCAAGGACACATGGCATAGTGGATAAAGGCGTTGGTTAGATCCAGTGACAAGACCCAAAGAGCGTGAGTTCAATACCTGGTTAAGCAGTGTAGAACTTTGAGAGGGGATTTAACAGGAGATAACTGA
>CAHIKZ030002113.1:2597500-2672705 GCA_903632075.3 Acanthosepion pharaonis
CGACAATTTCTGCAGCCACATCAGCCCTTGTATCTGGCCTCCTAACTCCACAGACTGCAAGCAGCTTGATTCATATGCGTGGGGCGCAATTGAGCGAGAGACCAACAAAGCTCCTTGTAACACCAAAGATGAACTGAAGGCAAGGATTATGGCAGCATTTACCAGATTAAGCAAGGATACCGTCCAGAAGAGTTGTTGGGGATTACTGATTTGTCTGGAGACAGTGATTGAAATCAATGTCGATTTTATTGACATAATTTAGTCTTTAGTATTTCAATATATTTTTGTGTAATTTCGGTAAATATATCTGTTAAAATGAGACGTCAGTGTTATTTTCATTTTTGCGTCATTTAGACGACAATTTATCCATCGTATATTTGGCAGCAGGCTTTCTTCTTTCTCAAACACATGTACCCAAAAAATGGAATGTTTAAAGAAAAAGGAATAATGTTCGATTACTAAGAGATTCCATTAATTCCTCAGAAATTAAAATTATGCAATTTAACGTACGTCAGTGTGAGCCGGAGTTTTGCCATAACCGTGATTAACGTATAATTAGAAAAAAATAAAAATGTTGACATCTTTATTGACACACAGAAACAGACATATAAGACAAGATAAATGGAGCATGTTAGATTAATAAACATTTCGTATTTGTTCTTCACCTTATCATTCTGTTGTTCCGATTCCTTATCCAAATATATATATATATATATATATATATATATATATATATATATATATGTATTTAAATTATTTGTAAAACCGAGAGAATGATTGCCGGTTGACTAAAAGAACACTTGATAAAAAGAAGTACAACCAATAAAAAAAAGTAAAATTAAAAAGACCAAAAACATCCACCTCCGTAAATCGTAATAAACCGAATTCTATATCTAAGTGACAGGGGCACCCGGAGGCGGTGTGATCGTTAGCAAGCTTCTCTCGCTAGAAAAATTACGACTGAGTAGTGAGTTTGATGCTCACTGGGTGCCCTATACTTTCGGCCTTGAGCCACATCTAAGCTACACTTGGAAAATCACTATATCTAAGGGACAGCTATCTGAACGCTAAGGAGATAATCGGGCAACCAGTTCCGATCATTTGATGATAGCGCTTGAGTCTCTCTCTCTCTCTCTCTCTCTCTCTCTCTCTCTCTATCTATCTATCTATCTATCTATCTATCTTCTCTCCCTGCAGGCGTTGTATTGTAACGGCCAGGGTTCGATTCCCAGTAGTGGATGCGTACCGCTAAAGAGTCCGAAAAATGGCGAAACGGATATACAGTCCATTTTTTTTGAAGAGTCTTGCTCTAGACTCGATTAATTATTATATATATATATATATATATATATATATATATATATATATATATATATGTGTGTGTGTGTGTGTGTTACAAAATATAGTTTAAAAGTATGCTTGATATATTTATAGGTTAAAGTGCTCAATATCAGGAATAGAGTGTATGTAAATATGAAAGAAAAATCAACAAACAAAGGACAGGATGTTACGATTGCTCTTTTATTATCTATCTATCTACATACATATATATATATATATATATATATATATATATATATATATATATATATATATGATATGATATGATATGAAAAATTAGGAACAAATTTTTGTGATGTGTTTCATCCATTAGCATTTCATCGGACACTGGGATGAAACCCGTCACAAAACTTTTTCCAATTTGTCATACTGTTTGTTGATAAATGAAATTATACAAAATTATAGATAGTTATGTCATATATATATATATATATAATTATTTATTTAAAAATATGATTCCAAATCCTTCATAAGAGGTCTCATGTTTTAAAACTAGAGCCGAAAACTTCAATACAATCCTTTAAATTAAATTGAGTTGAAAGTAAAATGGCTCGTTCCATCCTCAAGCGAAATTTTTGTTGGAATAACGTATATCTGAAATTTACTTGTTTTAAAAGTGAAATCAAAGTCCCCATGGTAACAGCTATGGTGAATTTTCTAAATTGGGTAGAGGCGAGTGTGGGGTGTTTATATTGTGAGCGGTATAGAGATACTTTCAAGGTGTCAAGTCGGGGAAAGGTAAACAAAAATTTCGGAAGATGTAATAGTAGTTTGATTGTATTTAATTATCCGATTTATTTTATTTATTTTATTATGGGGTGTCAAAAATGAAACGGAAGATGTTGTTGGCCATCGTCTAGTTTGATTGTCTATGGAATGTTTTATTTATTTATTTTATTTTATTTTATTATGAAAGGTAATTGTGCATATTAAAAAAAAAAAAGGAAAACTTTCGTAACGTTTATTCTTTTTTTGACTTCATAAAGGGTTATCTTATATACTAAACATATTTAAACTACTAATTTAGGCTATGGATTATGCCAAAAAATATTTTGATAGTGAAGTATATGTTTGTTATTATTATTTATGCTGCCTCCATCTATCTTTAAAAATTATTGTGGACCCAATGTATATCTGATGATTGGCATGAAATAGTTTGTTTACAAGTTATATATTTTTTTTTTAGTCTTAATAATTCAAATTTTATCGTCTGATTTAATGCCTACAAAAATAATTTTTTTTTTTTTATTTAATAATTCAAACCAAAATTTAAGTTTTTAATAATGGAAAAATAAATTTTCAAAAACAAAAGTGTAATTTTTTGGGTCATCCCATAGCTTTACATATTTTATTATTGGCTAATTCTATTTTCAATTAATAATGTTTATTTATTTTGGAGGATGGTTTCATTATGTATAAACATTTGGTTTTTCTATGATTTTCCTTGTGTTGCCTGGTAAGTCAAATTTAATAACCTTTTTTTTAAGAATATTTTGATAAAGTTTTTTTTTTAAATTTTCTAAATATAATTTTTTGTTTATATTTTTAGAACTCCTCTCCAAAGCCTGGGTCTCTTATGCCCTCCATCTATCTTTAAAAATTCTTCGTATTGGTCCCCAATGTATATCACCTTCGAATTAACTCTCTCTGTGGATGAAAGGGTTATTGGTATAATTACAGAACACACTGGACATAGGAAAAAAACAGGAAAATAAAAATCATTTTATTCCGTTCAACCAAATGGTTAGTATTAAACTAGGAAAATTCTTTCTAATTTAAACACTTCACCAATAGTAAGCTTAGTAATATATTCAATAAGAACACCCTAAAATTGAGCTACAGCTTCTGATAATCTTTCAATAACAGTTGCATGCCAAAACATTTTCCATTTTATCGTCTGATTTAATTGTATACCAATGTACTATTTCATCCACAGAGAGCCCTAGCACTATTATTTTATATAATGGGTCCACGAAGAATAATTTTAAAGATAGATGGGGGGTTTCTCCTTTAATAATATAAAACAAACGAAATCAGACTTCACTATCAAAATTTTTTTGGCACCTGAAGAAACAAATAAGACACCAAATGTTAAATGGAAAATCATTGACAAGGCCAGAATATGTAAAGCTTGGGATGACCCATGCCCTTTGTGCTCCATGAAAAATTACATCATTAAACTTCTAAATAATTAATCTATTAAATAATAGACACGAGTTAACGGTTTTTTGTAGGCATCATCAGATTTTTGGTTTGAATTATTAGATAAAAAAAAATTATATAACTTGTTTAACAAACAGCCCAATCATCAGATTCATAGTAGGAATAATTAACTACAAACATGCATACTACATAACACACTTCATTTAGCCTAAATTAGTAGTTTAAATTTCCATATAAGATAACCCTTTTATGAAGTCGTCAAAACTAAACGTTACGAAAGTTTTTTTTTTTTTTTTATATTTCCCTTTCATAATAAAATAAAATAAAAATAAATAAATAAATTCCATAGACAATCAAACTAGACGATGGCCAATACATTTCCGTTTCATTTTTTGACACCTCCACCTTTTCCCCGACTTGACACCTTGAAAGTATCTCTATACCGCTACTCAATATAAACACCCTACACTCGCCTATTCCAATTTAGAAAATTCACCATAGCTGTTACCATGGGGATTTTGATTTCACTTTTAAAACAAGTAAATTTCAGATATACGTTATTCCAACAAAAATTTCGCTTGAGGATGGAACGGGAGCCCATTTTACTTTCAACTCAATTTAATTTAAAGGATTATATTGAAGTTTTCGGCTCTAGTTTTGAAACATGAGACCTCTTATGTAGTGATTTGGAATCATATTTTTAAATAAATAATTATATTTATGCTCTACTTTTGTATCGAGCACTATTTTTAAAAAAATAACTAAAATACTAAGGGACTTTGGATTATTTACCTAACTAGTTCCTTCCTATTTTCTATATATTTTCACACACACACACACACACATATATATATATATATATATATATATATATATATATATATATATATATATATATATATATAAGTTTTTTATTCCTAAACATAAACACTGTTTTCTATAATTATAACAAATTTGAAACTATACAATTATTATGATGAAATAACCTCGTCCAGGTAATATATGTACTGCTGTCTTTAATGTAACGCATGACCCCATCCTTTGCCCGCAATTAAGAGGTGCATTTGTGCTGTGGTACGTCCCAAAATTAGGAACGACTGAGCTATTATTTATTCTCCTAATGTTTACCCGATACAACGCCCAGAAGGCACACGAGGTAGAGGCTTACTGAAGGAGTATATTGTGTCAACGATAAAAGTTAGAGATACAGTTGATGAGGATATGTGGGTAAGATAACGTTTAACAGTTTAAGAGTTGAACAGGATAACAAGCATCCTCTTGGGAGTCGATTCCAAGAAGCAACAGTTCCTGGGAAAAAAAAAAAACAATCCGAGTGGATCTTAATCCACACCAAAAGAAATCGAAGTATATGTGACTCGTTCAGATTAATGTACGCGGCTTGGCGAGGCTTAGCTCGTAGGGTTATATTTCCGGGAATTCTTATAACGATAGAATAGCGAGGTGCTTGCAATGTTTCATCTGTGCGAAAGCGACTGCATGTTGAAAAAGAAAATTGATCACACAGGTTAACGCTTTTGAACTCTATCCCGAAAGTGAATAATGGGTAGCTGCAACCAATATAAAGTACAACCTTATCGCACTGATCTTGCCCTTGTAAGGTTGTAGCGTTGTAGTAGGAATCAGATACTTACTGGAGTGATATAGGAAACTGGCCATTTTCCAAGCCACTTTAGCAATGGGTAATATCTACGAGATATAAGAAGTATAGTATGGTAAATTATTAATTTCACTATCAGATGTTAGCATTCTCATTAGACGCAGTTTTATATTAGTCCCCTTATCTTCTTAGATTATCAGGTAATTGCAGTGTGAATAGTTAAAAAATACTGGCTTGTTAATATTTAAAATTTAATGTGACACTTTTAAAAATCTAACTGAACACAGGTCTAGTCTCTTCGCTAGAATTTCAGAAATAATGTTACCAACAATTCTCTCCTTTTGTAGCGAAACAAGTAGAGGCAAACATGTTAGATTACTCCTCTAATCTCATCTTTCGGATACTGTGTATTTGTCTCTAGCTATCTAGGATACGAGATTAGAACAGTTATCCGTTTGTTTCTGTTATCAGAATGGGTAGGTCGCTTTATAGTGAGTAGGCAAGACTTTCGTTTGAGCATCGTTTTTATATTTTCGGTGTTAATTTGATATGAAACGGTCGACAGATTTTGGGCGTGGTAAAACATCTTAGGAGCTTCAGTGCTGAGTTTCACTCTGTTTTCCATCTCCTAGATTGGCTACTAAACTATGACTGCCTAACCATCTCTAATATTTACAATTACGAGTGAAGAGTGAAGGATTAATTTGTTTCTCAACGGAACTAGAGCAAAATGAAGTTCAGTAACATCGGCAGAGACACAAACTCATATTGTCTATTCTATTTCCAAAATCGGTAACAACTCCGACACGCCATAACTTCCCTATATTGAAACACGTACATATTTGGCATAGTGAGCCATACCTCCAAAGTGCTGAACTAGTAGAACGAGGTAATGTAGACCGTCAGTACATTTTCCATGGAAATAGCTATAAAGTAGCAATAAGCTTGCAATATTGCATCTGTTAGAAAGGAGGATTGTTAGGTGGGAAATGATTCATCACCTACAAAGCCGCGTATGTAAACCCTGTTCATGTAGTAGAATTGAGATTCGAGGCTCTCAACAAAATCCAAACATGTGTCTGTAATATTATCGGTCACTTCAATTACTTGCCCACTGCCGTGACATGAATCCTGTTGTCATCTCTTCCTGGGAGGTCTTTTAATTTACCGGGTCGATTTCGCACCAAAGCCGCATTCATCTCCCTCGGCCGTCTTCTCTCGGTCGGGTGAGCGCTAGTTGGTTTGTTCGGAGAAAAATGAGATCTTCAACAAAACGGATTTTAAACTTATCTATTTTATTTAACTCGTCGACGTGTACAGCTAACTAGCCAGATGGGTTGCTATCCCACCCCACTGGGGAGCTGATGTCAAACACGAAAATAACACATTTGCATTCTTCGACGTGTAAAAATTAACTCCCTGAAAACACTTTCTAATTCTAACATTCCCACGTACAACTCAGCCAATCAAAATCGACGTCTCTATTTTGTCTACCATTTGACCTTAAAGGTCAGCTCCAAAAGGTCTGAACCAAAATAAACTGAAACTATTATTTAATATTCCCCCTGTCTTTTCTATAAACATTTGCATTGTTGTAATGAACGTTCCTCTGGTATCTGGACCGCATGGTTTAAGGTTTCTACTCCGTTGGCAAATAGACCTCATCGCTTTATTCTTGAAATAGCTAGATATGAACGTAAGTTATATTCTAATATTTTATTATTCTTGCCTGTGGAAATCTATTGCAGATTCTTGCTTCTCTGCCACCTACGTTGTTCAAAAAATTTAAATGGAACGTAAAACGTTATCTGTCTTTATGAATTATGTTATTTTATTGTCCTTACTCATTACGAAAGTCTTCTGATTCTCTCTCACTGTCAGTAACCCCTTATGTCTTTTTGACATTATCAACTTGTTTAGGATGTAATGATTTAAAAAAAATATTACTGGATTAGCAACTTGGTATAATCGTTGAATTAAGTAGATGGAAATATAAGTTTTATTTTAAAAGTTTATGTGCTCTCATTTCTCACGTATAGAACTCTCGTCTGACTTCTTGCTTCCCTGCCGCGTACTGTTTTCAAAACTTTAAATGGAACGTCAATCGCCATCTTAAGTTTTTCTGAAACCTGTTCTTTTATTGTCCTTTCTCCTCACTAAAGTCTACTCGCTCGCTTTCACTTCCAATACCCCATTGCATCTTAATGGAATTATCGCTGTACTCGAGGTGACTTGATTTGTTGTTTCGCAATCTTTGGAGATATAGAGGCACCTAGGGTGAATAGAAAAGAGCATAAAACATGAAACTCCTCGTGTATTTAATGCTAGCATTTATGACAGGCACTCGTACATTCTGGTGTTCATTTCGAAACAACTTTCCAAGAATTAACCTTTTACCGAACATGATTGAAATGAGTAACAAAATAATACATGATTGAAATGTTGTCTCATGGTACAGAGACTGGCGGGCGTTGGTTTCTGGATTCAAAATGAATATATGCGTTAGAATATCAACAGCTTTATCTTCTTTAGCTATATAACTGCGGGTTTATTTTGAAAACTGTTGATGGATATTAGTAAGCTTTTAGAAAAGACCACACAAGCGTCGGAATGCAGAAATGTCGACAGATTTGAAACGTGCAAATAGGAAAGAATATTAAAAAAAGAATCAATTGTCCGGAGGCTCAGCAACTAAATAAACCAGTACAGAAGAAATGGAGACGACGGGAAAAGAAAAAAAAAAGCAGGAAAGACGTTGATTGTGTGTATGTGTGAGTCTGCAAATATGGGGTCTGGAATGGGTGTTAGTACTAGTGTGTACATAGAAAGTAAACATTCGTCCTTCAGAAGGTATAGAGTGCTAAACACAATGCAGAGAAAAGAGTCTATATTATTATACTGCGTTTTATATCGGGCGCCTCACTTAAAATAAGAGCAATGGAAGAGAAATTTCATATGCGTATAGGAACTCTCACTAAAATCATCGAAAATCCTCCATTTGTTTCTTTGGTTGTTGTCAAATTATTATATTTAAAATTGTTTTTTCTTTTAATCTTTGTTCATCTGACGATTAAAATGCCAAATATAAAAGGAGAGTAAATTTTAAAATTTGTTACTTTTATTGAAGGTACACAGTTTAGGTCTGTGAAGAAGCATAGCCGAAAATCTGAGATATAGAGAAAAGAATAAAGGATAATAAAAAAAAAACACTATATTACATCACCAACCTTTATTAAATCCAGTATTCAAAAAATATAATGTTTGTTTTTCTACTAGAACTGTTGATTCCAAAACAAAAAAAAAGGTTTCCAAATCAACATCTCGACAAACACTAAACATAAATAATGCCTACTTCTCTCTCTCTCACACACACACACACACACACACACACACACACACACACACACACACACACACACACACACACACACACATTATCATCCGAATCCCACATAGACAAACTAGAATTATGATAAATTTGCAAAAATATAACATCGGACAGAGTTTAGGCGAGCTCCTGGTGAGGGTTTTAGACATTCGGCCTTTTACCATCAACGTCCTATGTACATAAAAGATTTTAGAAATAAGAAAATTATTTTATCTTTATTCGACACATTAATTCGCCATAATCTTTCTTCGTATACGCAACAGATCTCCGTAGTTTCTTTACTTTTATTCTGCCTGCAATTCGTCTTTTCTTTTAGAATCACCGTTCATTATGATCCTTTCACATAAAGTCAGTCGTAAAAGTCATTACGGTCCCCGAACTATGTAATATTTCGAATACGTCACAGTATGCGTGCTAGAAAAAAAAAAAAAAATGAGCAACGTAGCGTGCGCCGCTTAAGTTTTTATTACTGCTTAATTAAACGATGTCAATTGCAAATGCGACGGAAAGCGAAATGAAACTTAAACATTTAATAAGGAATTGTTTTCTTTTTAAACCTTTTACACTGTTCGATATTTAAATTTAACTTTAAATAAGTTATTTAATTTAATCACGTATAACTATGTTAGTTACTACCTGTTGTGGCGTAATTTAAGTGTATAAAATTATAGGAGGGGGGAAGAAGAGAATATCTTTAACTGTTTTTTTTTTGCGCCCAAACTCCTTAAGGCGTAGAATTTAAAATTGATTTATTGCATATAAAATACAATTGTAGCACAAGGCCGCAATTGTGGCTGGTCGTCACATACTATCTTATACCTAGCTAATCAGATTACCGACCCATTTATTTTTTTTACAATTTTCATATCCACCACAAGAGCTCATCCATCATCATTTAATCCTACATATACCACAATACCCCATACTCTAAAAAAAAAACAATAAAAAAATATACTGAGCATAAAATTCTATATATAAAATAAACTGTTGATGATACGTAATGAGGGGTAGATAATAACTCCAAAACAACCAGGAGAGGGCCCCACAGGAAACCACCCCGATGTGAATTTGGGAGACTTAAAAAAATATCAAGGCTATCCCCGTTCATGCAAACCAGGCTCGCCCCAGTTATCCACCTTTCGCTGTCGAAACCAATCCCTTTCTCTCAGTTCTAAACTTCATCTTGAGCTGATGCTCAAAAAGTCGGATTAGGCTCTCGTGAGATTTCCTTCATTCGCTTCGTCCATATCACCATTCGGACCGTGGCCAGCAGCAGTAGAAACACCATCCGTTTCACCCTAGAATACGGGGGCGACATATTGTCACATGCATATAAGCGATCAATGAGCACGAGCATTTCGGGAACGATACGAGCCGTCAACTCGCCGACATAGTCCCATAGGGGCGGAGCCGAAGACAATTGCAGAAGGCGAGCGAAGCCGTATCTTCTAAGCCAAGTTCACATGGTTGACAGACTGACAATTCAGCCAAGCCCCATATGAAGGCCTTGTTGTTGAGAGATAGCCTGTTCCGAAACAATCGCCAGGTAAACGAAAACTCAGAGTTACTGAGGTAACCCTCTGCTGGCGCACAAGACCAAAACAAGCGTCACTCGTCCGCCACAAGCCAAGAGGCGGCGTAGCGGATCCTTCGCGATCCCATCCACTATTTCACGACAGAAGACGTTCTTAGGCCGAGAAAGGTCACTGGACTGAGGAATGACCTTCAAAGACGATTGGGGAGGAAACTCGATTGATTCCAGGACTTACGAAGACGCTCAGCTCGTCAGATGGAAGGAGTGATAGTAAGGAAAGGGGAAGCTGCCTTCACAAACCCCGCCAAAATCTAGTCCCCTGTCAATGCGCAGCGTAGATAAATCCAGACCCAAGGCCTGTTTGTGACTCACTAAGCGCGGCATCCCCAGTTCCCCATGACACGGACGTTGGGCACGACGTGATACTTTCATCCTCCGCCCACAAGAGGGGAGATGAGCAAGCGCTCAATCACCTTCTTACGTCTCTTACAGAGAGGAAGTCGAGAGAAGTGTTAAAGGACAAGAAGAAAGACGTATGTGGCTCACACCTCAGCCCTAACTTTCTAGGACTACTTCCTTCGGCGCCAAGTCTCGACCGACGTGTCGACATTCGCCTGTCCTTCTATTTTTTCTCTAACTGGAGGTCGGGTCCAAACCACACTCCGAGAATGCGGACAGTATCGTCCGTCTAACAAAGGGCCCCGGAAGATCGAACCCTTTCCAGGCAACTAACTGCAAGTCGGAAGACTTGTCGCAGTACAACTTCGCCACTGTGATCGTACAAATCAAGTGCCTTCTGTACCACCTCCATGCCGCTTTTCGACGACACGAAAGTAGATATGTCATCTGCGTACACGGAAACCCTGGTTCGAGCCCCACCAGAGACAGCGTAGTACAGGACTACACGCCGTGTCGCTTAGCGTAAGTAGGGGCCACAGTGGAAAACCATGACGAACCGACCGAGACAGTGTAAATGCGTGCGGAAGCTTCCCGTTCACCTGTACCACAAAACTCGCAGAGTGATAGAGGAGGTTAATCCACTGGTAGAAATCGGGTTCGAACGGTGGCCTGAAGGACAGTATCCACTTAGCCGACAGTTATCTATGCAGAAAGATTCCCCACTTTATATATATATATATATATATATATATATATATATATAGAGAGAGAGAGAGATAGATAGATAGATAGATAGATAGATAGAGAGAGAGAGAGAAAGAAATAAAGATATATATTTGTATATTATAGATAAAAATTTAGTGTTAAGGTATACATGGTGCGATGGATAAATTGTCACCATTTCATATTTCTAATTTCGCAAATGCGCATTGTGTGTTTTTTTTATTCTGTTGACTGCACAGTTGTGTTAGTTGGGCAGCGTCTGTGAGAAAAAGAGGACTATGACTCAATTCTTTCCAGCACTACTACTACTATGGTCGTCCTCAGATCTCTCATCTGTCGTGTTGTCTCCCTGATACCTATCAAAATCCTGCTCCATTTTAGTCGCACATATCTCCATATCCTCATTACTATTTGAACCCGAGAAGCTATTTCTATTCCCATCATTACTTTGGGCCGTATCATATCTTCTCTCCTTTGACGCATCAAGAAAGGACGTTCCATCATCGGAATATCTGAAACAACTTCCGAATCGTCATGTTGATGTCTCAATTTATTTTCTAGGTACTTGTTTTATTCGATATCTGAGTTTTTCTCAGATGCGTTAGAGAGGTCGGTGACTGCTAGGCTTTCCCTCCGTACTGAGCTGTTATCCATTCCTCAATATTCGCTTCCCTAAGGTTTTCATCATGGCCGCTTAACTACCGAGCTAGTTAACTTGTCGGAGTTAACTCCTCCTTAATTTCCTAAATGTCCAAATTGTTCACTAGGGAAAATTTTCCCTATACTATAAATACCGGACGATTTCTTGCCTCGTTCTTTTTTTTTACTTTGCATTTCAGCGGACACACTTAAAAATGTGATCTCTCGAGTAGATTTACGTTTTGCTCTTTGAGGGAAACGCCATAAAACACACACGTACACACATACACGTACGTACGAATATTCATTAAAACACGAACTCATTACGTTCATGCACAAACACACGTTAATGTTTTTGTCTTTTGTAAAGACTTTCTGTTGTTTTTTAACACATATACTTGTTTTTACAAATATATCGGTCTTGTTTGTTTGCTTTAAATTTCTTTGTTGGGACTCAATTTAAGTCAACCCATTTCTTGTAGTGGGCATTATTTTCTATCAGGAGTCACATACGGGTTCCTTATTTTAACAACACATAAAATAACGGTCCGCTATAAACTGATCCTTAATCCTATAAGATATTGGATCGGTCTTCCTAACTACTACATAATATGGCCGCCAACTCGTGTCTAATTTGCCACGCTTACGATAGTTTTTATAATAGATTAAGTCTTCTAATTTAAAGTATACGCCACTAGTTGAAATAATAGACCTTTCTATCTGTCGTTTCCTCGTTTTCTTTAAATTATTCTTAACTAGTGTAAATTCGCGGTATTGTTCATGTACCGCCATGTTTTGGCGCGCATTTCTATAATAAAAACGATGGTTTCAAGATATCTAGCGGCCGAACGACGTCCCTATTATAAAGTAAATTATATGGTGGAAATTTTGTCGATGTGCCTATCTTTTTTTAATGCTACACATTTATCTCCTAGACGAATTGCTCCTAAATCGAAATAAATTCTAACCTCATTTTGCTGTAGCCAGTCACGACGCAATACTACGTTCCTGTTTAAGTTTTTCACTACGTAAAAATTATGCGATGAGAACTGGCTGCCTATATTAACTTGTAATCATGACTGTCCGTCTTTGTTTAGAGGCGAACCATTCTCTGTTTGTAGACGTACCAGTCTTTTTATTATTTCGGGTTTGCGTTGCAGGATACTGTAAACTCTTCTATGTGTGACTAATACTACTTCCTTGTCTACTAGAGCCCTCTAAGAATGTCTATCGAATTTAATTCTTGAGCTGGATGAGACCATATTATCGACAACATATCCCTATAATTCCTTTTCCACTCGGCGAATCACTGACCATCCTGACACTGTCCTCGCATTCTGTAACAATTTTTGATATTTTAAATATTTCACTACACGGGTTTTGGGTCTTGTGACCAACCTCAGGCGAAGAATGATCAGTTAAATATATTATTTAAAGTAATTAATATTTTCTTCTTTTAACAATTGTCTTTTCTGTGTAGTAATAATCATTAGGCATGGTAATCCGTCTTGGCCCGGCGGAAGAAAAAGTTTTGCTGGTTGAGTGGTAATAAAATAATTAAACTTGATCATGAAAAGCGTGTGTGAGGAGGATGTCTTTGTTCTTATCTTTTTTTATATCACCAGCTCTCTTCCTTCCATTTTTTGTGTTTTCCAGTATATATATATATATATATATATATATATATATATATATATATGAAGAAATATAGTCTTAAGGTGTGCTATATTTATGGGATAAAGTGCTCAATATCAGAGATAGAGCGTGTGTAAATATAAAAGTGAACATAGAAGTTTAAGGTTGACGGACACGCATGTCTTAATTAGTTTTTTTTTTTTTTTTTTTTTTTTACGAATTGGTCAAACCCAAACTCAAAAAACATTGTTTACGAGTCTATCGATTGAATAGAATTTTATTATAAACAATTGTCTTGTAAATGGAATTTTTAAGCATTCTGAATGTAAAAACAATGAAAGAAGTGTGCAAGACAATAAAAACACTACCTGCCCCCCAAAAAGTGAAGTTTTGTTGAAATTGGTTGAAAAATCCGATCCCATATATAAACGAACACACACACATACAAACAACCTGGGTTATATAATAAATATAACTCGATTCGAGTTGTCCCCCTTTCATTCTGGCGACAGAATCGTGTTTTCAAATTGATTTCGTGCAAAAACAATTGTGTTTTTCCAATTTTTGGCATTGTCAGAACGACCGCAAGGTAATTTTACGTAGTCCTGTGAAGTATTTTTGAAATCGGTTGAAAAATGTAGGAAATCCGATACAATATATAAACGTACAGACACACACACACAATCTGTGTTTTATAATAAGATATGTATATATATTTTTTTTCTCTGTACATATATATCACTTTATGATAAGGAGACATATATATTATATATACACACCTTTGTATGATGTGTAAGATTCGTGTGTGTATTTGTGTGTGGTCTATCTAGTGTGTTTGCTTTTGCCAGTATGTGTGTATACATTCGTTCTGCATACATATATCTTATATATGTTTTAAGAAAACATATATAGTATATACATGCACTTTGTGTGTGTGTTAGTCGTACGACTAGTGTGTTTGTATTTCCAGTGTATATAAATTTATATTCATTCTACATACATATATTTTTGCATTATTACAATGAAAAATATATATATATATATATATATATATATATATATATATATATATATATATATATATATATTTGTGTGTGTGTGTGTGTGTGTGTGTGTGTGCATTTTATAGGGTGTGTGTTTATGTGTATGGGTTATTATTTCTTTAGTTCTAGTTTAAATTTGTCTACGAAGATTTTTTTTCTCGTATTTAGATTTAAAAGTACTCGTCTGTTTGATATATTCGCATAATTTTATTTTGTTAATATTTTATTATGTGCTGTGCAGTGTTTGCAATTTTTGATATAATACCTTTGCCTATGTTGGTGTCGATTAATTTATCGTTGTGCCTAGTGCTTTTAGAATTTTTGTTTTATAGTATATCTTGTCCGTGATTACTGTACCAGTGCTTTTATCTACTTTCTATAATTATATTGTTATTTCTCAGGATGTTCTCTAAGGCTAGCCTTTGTCTGTATGTGAAGTTAATGAATGATTTCTATTTTTCTTTTTGGTTGAGGTTCCAGAGTTTTTCAAAAAATACGTTTATTTCATTTAGGGAGGGGGAATGGGAGAATTTAGATTTACTTTTTACTATTAAGGCATCTGGAAAGTTTTTGTTATTATTTACTCTTTCTGTCAGTCTGAGTTTGAGTTCAAATTCACTAAGAATTTTTTTTTTATGTCTGTTATATTACTTTTCGTAGCAGGGTGAAACTTGAGGCCTAATTTTAATAGCTTGATGTTGTCCTTTGTAAATGTACATATAGATACGTTTATTATTGTGTTATTCTAATCGGAACTGGTTTTCTTGTTCGCATTGATATTTCTAAAAAAATGTATAATTGTCTCTTTCCACTCATTCCGACTTTTATAAGATATGACTTCTCCCGTCAGGTTTTAGGTTTTGTAGATAGTAAAATTGGGGTTGTTATTTATGCATGTTTATGTATAAGTGTATTTATTTCTGTTATAAGGTGTGTTCCGGGTGTTTCTGTGTGGGGTTTTCGAGCGTGTGTTATCATGTATCTGGCTTCTTACCTCTGTTATATGGTTTTCTCTGCATTTGCTGATGTCTCGCGTAGTTATTCTGTTTTGAGTTTTGTGTTTTATTGTGAGTTTAGTTCGTGTGTTTTGGTTTTATTGTTATCCTATTTTCCCTTACTTGGTAAGGTTTTTAGCCAGGTTGTTTACCTTTTCGAAATATTCCGGGATTTTTCCTCCTGCTTTTTGCATGTTGCTTCCCATAATTCTGATAGGAATTGTTGAGTTTCTTCGGGACATAATTCCCTGATTTCCGTCAATAGTTCATTATCAATCTCGGTGTATTTTTTCGTAAAATATATTGCTTTGTCTTCTTATATTTCAATTTGGGCCTGGAATTTTGCTAGGCACAGTGTATTTTTTATTTGTTTCAGTTTTTCAGTGTCTTGTGGTAAATGTCTTCGCGGAATCTGCTTGGAATGAATGTTTTCTTCTCTTCTTTGGTTTTGTATATGGTTGCAGTTTCTTTGTTTTCCATAACACTGAAAAATACCAGCTTCCTTTGGTGCAGTAGATTGTCCCACATCCGGAGATTCTATTTCTTCGTTGTGTCCGCATCCTCTTGGATGTGCGTCTTTCTGATATTTTCTCGGCATCCACACTGAGTTTTGAAATATTCAACCAATGCCTTTGTTTACAGTTGTATTCCCTGGTTTGTTGGAATATGAGTTGTTGAAGTATAGTGTCTATTTTTTGTCCACCTTCTGTATTACTTCCTCAAGAAGTTCTTGTTGTCTGTTAGTAATTTTGCATAATTCTAGGAGATCATCCATGGTTTTCTTTTCTCTTCGTGGCATTCTTTCGTTGTAGTTATATAAAGAAGTGATTAAAACTACAGAATACTGAAAATTTGAAAAAGAGAAAAAAGAGAGAAACATTCCTATAAGTTTTGGATTATTATATGTATATTTTTTTTACTTAATTTTGTACATTTCGCTACAGGTGTTTCGGACCTTGTGAGCCTCCTCAGGCAAAGAATGGTTAGTTAAGCATATTATTTACAGGAAAGATTTTTTTTCCTATGTTAAACCTTTTAACAATTGTCTTTTGTGTGTAGTAATAGTTATCCGGGATGATGCTATTATATTTGTGTTGTCAACAAGTATGTTACGAATAGTGTCCAGTAGGTCTACATGAATATTTAAATGAGATCTAATTGAGCTATGGTCAGAAAGGTGTAGAGTGAGTCTGCGTGTCAAACATGTTGTAGTGTGGCCTATATAATTATTTATGAATATTGATTGGTCAGGAAAACAATTCCTTAATGGGCATTTAAATTCGTAAATAATATTTTCCCTATTTAATTTTGTTCTAGGAGTCGAATTACTATTTTTAATTATGAGGTTAATGGTTTTAAATTTTTTTTGTAATAAATAATAAATCTAATTTTTTGCTATTGTCAACTGGTGTTAAGCATTCTTTATAATGTTCTTAATTTTGCTTTCATACTGTTTATAATTTTCGTAATATAATTTATTAGATCGCATGAGAAATTGTATAAAAAAACTAAATAAAAGCACTTTGTCTGTCGTATTCAATGAAATGTGCATATCTATCTATCTATCTATCTATCTATCTATCTATATCTATATATCTATATGTGTATATATATATATATATATATATATATATATATATATATATATATATATATATTGTATTTTATTAATATATTATATATATATATGTGTGTGTGTGGAGATGAGAGGGATGGATGTCATGTCATGTTTCTTATGACGCGGATATTGGTGACATGGAAATAATAAATATTTACATTAAAATGACAAATTTGTATCTTGTTAATTTTACAAGCTGGAAATTAATGAAACATTATTTCAGAAACTTATTGATAGCTGAATGTTGTCGCAAATAATATCACTACATCCTTTATATGACATCGAGTTTTATAACCTAAGGTTTAAAATATACACTTTTCACCCCACTGAAAATTTGATTACGAAACGTAACCATTCCATTTGAAATCGATTCCCATGGTTAATATTGTGGTTATAAATCCGATAAATCTCTCGGTTCGCCTTCATTTGTTTGTCACCAATCTCAGATAATTTACTCGGCACTAACTTGAAAATTTACTTACGAAACTTAGCCATTACATTTGAAATTTTTTCCACTCGTTAGTAGAGGCCACACATCAAAGCGAGAAATATACCATAAATTGTGCAATTGAATTTCATTACGTTTATTATATCCAGTGTAATATAAAAGTATGTAACACATTTTTTTTGATTACCATAAAATTGAGATCATTACTCGAAATAATCCTCAAAAACCATTACCAGCACAAAACTTGAAATCAATTTTTGACACTTTCGCCCATTAAAAGTGCCAACTACATAATATGCCTTAATTAAATTTATATCTGGTTTTAAACTTTCAAAAAATAAATATTATAAAATTTTCTGGAGATTTTTCATGTTTTCTTAAATTTGCAATGTCAAAATTGATAAAAAATGTACCGCAATTTTGGCGATTCTATCAAAAATACGTATAGATA
Source organism: Acanthosepion pharaonis (assembly GCA_903632075.3). Classification (NCBI taxonomy): domain Eukaryota; kingdom Metazoa; phylum Mollusca; class Cephalopoda; order Sepiida; family Sepiidae; genus Acanthosepion; species Acanthosepion pharaonis. Next base: position 2,615,496 of record CAHIKZ030002113.1, read on the forward strand.
TGCTGACAGCCACAAAGATCGATTATGAATGATGTTATGGAATCCTTCACATTTGCCTGTCACACCCTACGGAAAGATGCACACTTCTCTAAATAAACCTTTAACCAATGATAACTTTAATTTTACAAACTCAATCCCCCCATTGGTTAAAAGGACACTAAAATGTAGCAAAGTTGAAACAAATCTTTTTCCCGCGCAGGACTCTGGAGCCTATTTTGGAAACACGAAAATCTATAAAAAAGAATCACTCGACTTAATTCAAGTTAGTCAGACACCGATTTTCGAGAGGTAACAGAAGACCCCACGCATGCCAAAAAAACTGACTCAATAACCACTACCAACCTTTCAACAACTCAACACAACACGCACAACACGTGAAGAAATTCATAATTTACTAAGAAAGTGACATTATCACTACAAAACAGTAATTGTACATTCAATCAACTTTAGCCTATCAGTTAAAGGCGAACAACTCGTCATAACTTAAATCAACACTAGCAGTTGTCACACACATACACACTATCACTTGAACTCACACAATTGACAATTTTCCTTCTCAGATATCAAACTATTTTGTATTCCACAAACAAACCTAAACTATCAAGATGTACTTACTAAATTTCTGCATGGACAATCATTCTGGCCTTATCTCACTAGCCACATTTAACAAGCAACTTATTATCACTCATATATATATATATATATATATATATATATATATATATATATATATATATATAAATTCATGTTATTGTTGAAATCTCTAATGACGTTGTTTTTTTTTCAGTAATTTCTTGAAGTTGAATTGTCTATTTTGTTTGATTTATTTGTTGTGGATGAATGCATTACGATCACGCACATTCTTGGCCTTCACAAAAATTCACCTTCTGATACATTTTACACAACATAGATTCCACAACAATGTCATGCAAAAGAAAATACACCCAATACAGTCTAACATAAAGAATTGGTAACATATCTAACATAAAGATACTTGTACTTCAGAATATCATTATCGAAATGGCCATAAAACTGAATTCCTTGATATAAAATTTAATTGAGCCTTATTTCTAGATTTTCTCCAATATTTATTATCGTCGTCCATATTTATGTTAGTTCGTACATTGTGAAATATATATTCAACAGCTTTATATATACAAGAGGCGTAACCCTCAAAATCTGGAGTTCAAACCTGACAGAAAAAATCATCATTCCGTATTACAATTTAATACTAGTTTGAAGCAATCTTCTAAGGATCATAATTATTTGCTTTATTGTCTGACGTTTTTAAGAATATTTCCTTTTATTCGTGATAGTTTATAAAGTTAAAGAACGTTTGTAATTGTGTGTGCAAGTCTCTCTGTGTGTACTCTTTATTCTTTACGAATAGATTAAAGCTGTTGGAACTGTTGTCATGTTGCAAGGACCATTTAAGGAAGGAACATTAGAAAAATATTTACATTTCAAACGCGAGCGAATGCTACTTTAGGAACCGCTACAATGACAATGAAGAATGCGAAAATGTCGAAAATCTTGTGAAATATTCTACAGTGAGACAATGAAGATCGTCGTTCCACAGTTGTTGACTCAACTGAAATATTTGTTTTGCAAAGGTATTATAACGAATGTTAACAAAAGATTTTGATACTGAAGCCTTCCTTAAAATCTTTGACTCGTTTCCTTCTGGTGCATAAAGGAAACATTTTTCTTTCAATTATATGTTTTGATTTGGATGGTCGATAGATACTTTCCAAGATTATGAAAGTAGATTCGACTTGAAAACACCCCAGAAAAACCACCGACTTCAGCGACGTGAAACGCTAGTTATCGGAAGAGATACTTAATGTTTTCAGAGAGAAAAAAAGTATATATATATATATGTATATATACTTTTAAAAAGAGTGCACTGTTTTAAAAGTATATATATATATATATATATATATATATATATATATATATATATACTTTTTAAAAGCGTGCACGTGTCCCAATTACGTGTATATATATATATATATATATATATATATATATATATATATATATATTAGCAATTCACCTGAGAAGATGAGCTCGGACGAGACTGAACTTACATGGGAAAATAAAAATGAAAATAAAAAAAACTATGGCGACTTCCTTAATGTCAATAAGATGTCAATCAAGGAATTCGTGAGGGTTAAAATATAGATAAAATATATCCAGATTTTTCAATCAACTATGCTTTAATTTATATTATATATATATATATATATATATATATATATGAATATATATACATATATATATATATATCGGAATAATACATATTTATATATATATATATATATATATTATATATATATATATATGCGTATAATTATGAGTTTGTGTGTATATATATATATATATATGTGTGTGTGTGTATATGTTTATCTGTAGGTAGGCTTTTCTCTGTTTCTGTCAGGAATGAAGAATGTGTGTACTCTGTAGACATATATCTGTAGATAGTTTTGATTTTATTTTCTTTCACCTACTGTACAGTAGTGCGTATATAGATATATATGACATATATATTTTTTATATATATTTCTGTTTAGAATTTTCGTTTTTATATATTAGATGGTGTTATTTTTATACGTATATATATATGTTTTAATGTCCTTTCTCTCACAATTGTTTGTTTCTCTGTTCTATTAGACCATTTTTATCTATGTATTTGCCTGTATAAGTTATATTTTAATAAGTGTTTATAATTCGTTTAATAACACTTTCAATCTTAAATATTTCTTGGTCGTTGTAACGGAATGTCTACGTCAATGTATGTGGGTGTATGTACGTGTCTTTATCGGTGTCTGTGTGTATGGTAACTATGAGGCTCCTTTCATTGTGTATGTATGTTTTTTTTTTGGAGGGGGGAAGTGTCGTAGAGATATTTCTTGTCTCGTTACTTTTGTGTGTGTGTGTGTGTGAATATCTAAATACGTCAGCGTGCGTATGTATTTTAATCTGATTGTGTATGTATTGTCTTTTGCAAGATGCCATCCTCCCCATATTCAAATCTATCTATGTTGTCATGAAGCTCTGAAAAACAGTTGATATCAACGTTTATTCCAACTTAATTTCAATAAAAAAACAAAATAAATAGAATAACATATGTATTTCTCTTTCCCCAGTAATTTTGTAATTTTAAAGTTAATAGAGATGCGTAATTTTATTTTTTTTATTTCAAATTTTATCGTATAATTTCATAATTATTAGATAGAATAAATTCTATTTTAGTCTAACCCCAACATTAAGACATTAAATAGTTATTATGAAGTTAGTTCTTTGTCAAGTTTTTTTGAATTCTCGTATACTTGTATTTTGATTGGTCATTCCAGCTTATGTAACAGCGTTTCCCTTTGCGAGGGGTGTTTTATTTGAACCTTTTAAAACCCTTTATTCTACATTCAACATCATCATTTGATAAGACACCAGAGGGGTTGAAACAAAATGGCTATTTTTGTAGTGATTTTATAACATTTATTTTGCAACTTTCGAATAAATATATATATATATATATATATATATATATATATATATATATATATATATATAGATAATATATGAATTAAATAAATATAGATAGAAGCAACCATATATGTGTGCGATCACGCTTATATAAAAATTTGCAAATAAATATTTTATTTAATTTTTGGTGTTAACAAAACAATGTTTTGAAAATTAGTTAATACAGTTTTAGATTTATTTATATAAAGTCACCCCACCCCTTGATTCGATATTCCTTTAAGGTTAACGGAATTTAAATAAATATTTCGGCATCTCAATTTCTATTTCTAGTTTATTTTATTACTTCTTTTGTTATCCCCAGCCTAAATATTTTTTTTAACTTGAATCCAGATCTCTACCTCTGTATTGGATTCTAATCATATAATTATTTAACCTATATTTCATATACTATATATCGTTGCTTTCACGAGACAGAGAATTTTTGAAAATACTAACGATCATAATGAATAGTTCATCAACCTTATAAGGACCTGAACATTGCATTGAACATGAAACTCCGAGACGTACTTTCGACGTAAGGTATTATGCATATTTATTAATCTGGCCACTCGTATTCGAGTATACCTACCTACTTGCTAGGGGTAGCCAATCCCTATTGCAAACGCTTGCTCAGGCACATTTGTGTATCTTCAACAGAGAGCTATGCTGTCGTTTATACTGCAACTATGCTGCGCAGACCTTAGTTACATTTTCTGGAATAGAGCGTGTTATCTAGCGTGATCAGAAATCTGAACAAGGTCAGCACACTCAGACCCTCGGTCACGATGACTTGTGACTCCGTGCTGGCACACCTACCAAAAGCCGCCAAGGGTTCCGTCTACCAAATTTCACTCACAAAATATATATGGTAATGGGTTGTTTCTAAGCTTATGATTTAAAAATAAATCTTTTTACCACAAGTAAGGCAATAATGTTACTAAGACGCAAGGGTCAATGAGTGAAAGAAATTGAGAAAAGTGAGTAGATTGGGTATTTCTTATTTTATATAGAATATTCTCTCAGGACCTGACCGAGCATTGCTCGCAACAGCTGCCTGTCTTTTGACGTAAGGTAATATGTATATTTATTAACACACACACACACACACACACACACACATATATATATATATATATATATATATATATATATATATATATATATATATATATATATATATATATAAAGCAAATATGTGGATATAGATCCGACAGTATGAAGAAAATATGGAAAAACAAAAATCCGAATATGCAAGTATGCTGTTTTAATGTTGTTTCAATGTCGACGTCAGACGTTTCGGTCTAGTAGACCTTCTTCAGGACATAGTTATTAAAACATAATTTTTTTTCTTCATATATATATATATATATATATGTATACATACATACATATACATACATACATATATATATATATATATATATATATATATATATATATATATATATATATATATATATATATATATATTTATAATTTATGAGGCTAAACATGAGTAACTTGAACTTAGTCTTCCGGCCATGATGCCTAAAGATTACGTTCGGTGTGGCTCTCAGTGCCTAATTTTATATTTAAGTACGCTCTATCTCAGGAATTGAGCGCGTTTAACGATAAATATAGCATAGCTTAATAGTATATTTTTATCAATGGCGATCGCTATGTTAGCCACGGAAAATATATATAAGAAAAAAATGTAATTCTGTCTATGGAAGGAAAATATAATAGGATATAATTTTCTTGGAAAAAATAAACAGAAAACATTAATATGTAAATTTTGAAACCTGCACGTTGATACGTTGACGGCTGTAATTTAATATATACCGGTTTGAAGCAAAATAGTTATTTATATTTTACAACCTGAATAGTAGAAAAGGCGAAATTCGAGTGGTATGATTGATTGAATTTTTGAATGTTATTCTTTTGTATAACATTGCATATATATATATATATATATATATATATATATATATATATATATATATATCTATATATATATATATTCTCCTCCAGAGAAGTCCAGAAAACTAGGAGCATAAACAAAGACTATTACTGAATATATATATATATATATATATATATATATATATATATATATATATATATATATATATATATAATCAAACAATACGAGGACACCCCGTCTACTAGGGTTGGGAGTCAACCCTATTGTAGACGCTGTGGTTTATACTGCAGCTATGCTGAGCAGACTTAGTTAGAGTTTCTGGGAAGTAGCATGCTATCTAGTGTGATCAACAATTTGAAGAAGAAGGCCATCACGCTCAGGTCCTCGGCCACTATGACATGTGACTTCGTGCTAATAGATCTGCCGACAGCCCCCAAGGTTTCCGTCTACTCAATTTCACTCACAAGGCATGGGTCAATGCGTGGCATTGTTTTCAGTCATTTTCCAAAAGTGCCGCATGTTTAGATCGACGCCTCCTGTTCGAAAACATGAGGAAATCTCCATCCTTAATATCGTTGTGAAATTTTGTATCCTTTTCTATTAATAAGATCAGATCTCTTTTTTAAAGATTATTTATCCTGGTGTTGCAATAATAATCTTCATATATATATATATATATATATATATATATATATATATAGATAGATAGATAGATAGATAGATATAGATACACCTAGATACACCTAGTGAGCCAGACAAACCTACCTAGGTTTCACCTAAACGCATCGTCGGGGAAAGTTTGGCTAACGAGGCAAAGAGAGACACATATTTATAGGTGATAGCTAAAATCATACCACGTGACAAAAACAAAAAACAAAGCAACCTAAGTGGGGGGGGGTAAATATTTATTTAACAAAAATATATATATACATATATATATATATATATATATATATATGTGTGTGTGTGTGTGTGTGTGTGTGTGTGTGTGTGTCTGTGTGTGAGGGTGAGTGTATGTAAATAGGTTAGTTAATAAAACAAAGACTAGCAAAAAGTACCAATATAATCAGTAAATAAACATTTATTAAATAATAATTATTAACCATATAACAGAAATAAAACACAGAGAGAGAGGTTTTAAGTTCGGAATCTTCGGACACACCTGTGTCCTTTATCAATAGACCAAAGAATACACACAAAAATGGGATTTACTCACCGACAAATGTTTGTGTAGATAAGGTATTTCATAGTAGAAATCGTATTGTTAGCAAAAACCAGATCTCTGTCTGATATCTCGATGTGTGAATCTAATTCTGAAAATAAAATATAATTTAAAATTTTGATCGGTGTAAAAGCGTTAGGTAGGTCTATTATTACTGGTATGTGTCATAGGGAAAGTGAGATTGTAAACAGATGAAGAGAGTTCCGGGTTGGGGAGGGGAAGAGACGTCGCGTTGTAGCAAAAATTGTTGGATGAAGTTGTCAAGTTTAGAAAGATGAAATGTGGTTAGAATATGATGTGATGAAAAAAAAAGGTGAAAATGGAATATATAATAAAATATTATTAAATAATAATAAAGGAAAAACTGAGGGTAAAAGTGTATACATATATAGATGCACATGCATACATACGTGCACATAACAGTGTGTAAACATACACAAGCTACTAAGCAAACATGAATCTCAATACACGTAAAGATATAAATACATATACAAGATTAATATGTATCTACACTAACCTTTCAAACTCATACATAAGCTTATAAAGGAGTCATAGTGATAGAATCATTCATGGTATAAAAGAGAGTGACTGGAAAGTAAACCTCAGTATACAGAGCAATACTTCCATTAATGAATAGTACGTCATGAAGGAAATCATATGTGGTAGAACGTAAAAATATTGTAGGTCGGTGATGACTGTTAAAATTTATAGTTAAAACGTGGATGGAGTAATTACTCATCCGAGGAGTGATATTGCTGATAATCGGTTTTCTTGTAGTAATTGTACTCTCTGAGTTAACCCAAACCCCTGTTTAGTCCCACTATGTAGGAATTTACGTTTAGGATATACTTCAACTGCGATCTGCGTCTATACTCCCGGTTACCGAACCAAGACGCTAAAAGCACGTACCCGACATTGTCGATGCTATGACCAAGTTGGTAGAAATGTACAGAGACTGTTTTGCCGTTGTTGTCGCTGGTGCTTTTTATTGTGGTTACTGGACCGGAAAAGCAATTCTGTTCTGGTTCATTCCCTTCTCGCATTTGTGGCAGAAAAGTAAATATATGAGATTAGATTGTCACATTTTAGAGTCGGCGGATTGAATATCACGTGGGTATTGGGGTATGTAAATGTTGTGAGTGATGATGTGTTTGCAGACCAGGCAACGGGGTTTGTTGTGGGTGACATTCCCTTGATGAGGTGATGCATTGCAGATGTTTTATGATAATAAATGAAGAAGTTGGGAGACTGTCACCTCGCGTGTAGGGGGTCATTGCTAAATAATTTACTAATAGTATTGTCTAGTTTTAAATGCTGAACATCTTTAGTTAAGGTTTGGGAAAGTTGTGGATGTTATAATTATAATAAAAAACACGAGGATTCTGGAATCATACTTCTTAGTTACATATTGGGTTGGTGCATATTTATCAGGCGTTTTTGTAGGCGAGTTATTTGTTAATACAAAATTGCTGGTTTCTTTTTAACTTTTTTAATAAAGATATTATTTTATTTTCAGGTTATAAAAATGCATTTCGATAATCATACGCTCCGGAATAATCATTTTAAAGCGTTATTGTTGAATTGTTACGCTTCTTTTTTCATAGTAAATATTGTTTGAAAAACGCCTGATAATAATGCACCAAACCCAATAGTTCAGGAGTGTGTTATGTTTTGGGGCGAGATTCTTTGATTATTTTGAGTGGGTAATTCCTATTAAGAAATTTTGTCTTATGTGTATGTTGTAATCTTCCTTGTGAAAACAGATGCGTTTAATGCGTAGTCATTGACAGTAGATTATAGATTTCTTTTTCAGGTTGGTGGCGTGGCAGCTATTGAAATTAAGGTAGGAATGACATCATTAGACTTGGTATATAGTGTAATGGAGATGTGTTTATTATTGAGACCTAACAGTGTGTCCAGAAACAGAATGGAAGTGGTAAAATATTCCATAATGGTAAATGTGATGATGTGATGGAAATTATTAAGGTGTTTTTTAAGGTCTAAGAGATTGTTCTCTGCGTGTGTCTATATGAAGAAGATGTCGTCTATGTACCTGTGGTAGTGTAGGGGTGCCAGGTGGTATGTCCTCAACATATCTTGTTCAAGGGCACCCATGAAAATGTCAGCATATCTGTGGGCCATTTTCGTTCCCATTGCCGTGCCTCTAACTTGAAGGAAATGATGCTCGTTGAAATGGTATTTGTTGTATGTGAGTATAAAATATATAATATTCGAAATGACTAGTATACAGTGCTCGTGGAAGCCTCTGGGGCTTAAACATTTTTTCAGGCTAGTATACCCTCCTCATGTGGGATGTTAGAATATAAGGATGACACATCCATGGTCACAAGGCGTGCACTGTCAGGTAAACTATCTGTATTACTCAGAATTCATAGGAAAAGGGTAGTGTCTTCAATATAGTCAGGAATAGAGGGTAGTAGAGTTTTGAGGATTTGGTCAATGTAACCAAAAATGTGTTGTCTCAGGGTTCGTATACCAAAAATTATAGGCCGGCCGGGCGGATTCTGCTAAAGAGATTCTATCAGGATAGGCATCTTGTGTTTGTTACTGTATTATCCTCTATTTTTATGGTAATTTACCTACGCACGCATGGATTCTCCCAACAAAAAATAGGAGCAGATACTGTCTTTTAGAGAGGGAAGATTCCAGCTTCTTTTCTCACCTTATATGACTAGTGTTTTAACACCTGACGTTTTGTCCTGTGACTAATCTGTATTTTTTTTTTGGTAACTTCAAATTTATTACGAGTTATTTCGTTCTTTTTTGTTCTTTGTTTTTCGTTGTTTTTTCTTTTTAAATATCCGTTGGGTCTTCCGTGTTGTGCTTGTTAAATATTTTGTCTACATATTTGTTGTATTTTATTTTGTCAAATCTGTCTGTTTTTTTCATTTTGAGTTTTTTCGTTTGTTTACGAGCTGACTTGGTTTTTCGGCAGCCATATTGATTCTGTGATTTTTCTTCATATTTTCTTTGTGTAGAATTAAAAAAAAATATTGCTGTATTATCTTACTGTTCTTGTTTGACTTCGTGTATTTTTTATTCTTTTGGGTCTCGGTACGTGTAACCGTTTTTGTGTATAGTTCTTTTATAGGAAATTTGTGATTGTTATCTGTCTTAACTTTGTATATTTAATTTTTTGTCCGCCTTTCAAAGTTCAACGTTTATTCTCGTCTGTACTTTGCGTAAGTTTTTACTTTTTTCACGACCATCTGATTTCTTGCGTTTGTTTTTGTGATTTATTTTGTATTTATCCTTTTATTTCTTTGTATTTCTATTTTCCGTTTTATGTAAAAAAAAAAACCTTAAGTGTTAAAAAATGGCTCCCAAGAAGACCATGAAATAATCTATTTAGGACGAAGTAAAAAAAGAATGACCTACGAGATAAAAAATCGGAATTAGACGAAAATAAAATTATGGATACAGAAAATTGCAATAATGATGAATAGGCTAGCTTATGTTTGTTCTTGAATCTTTAGTTTCCCTTTTCCAGTTAACTTAGCTAGGGTATGTATGCTCATTGGTCCCTTTTATTTCTGTTTCTAGTTTTCTCCAGTTTAATTCCCCAACGCTCACCCGTTAGGGGGTCGGTGACGTCAGTTCTCTGGTGGATGCGGGGCGTCTTTCGTTTCGCATGTGTGTTTATCGTATTTGTTGTATCTGAATGAGTGCATGTCAGTGTGAGTTCTTGGGATGAATGAATGTTTTATATGTTTATAGTTCCGCATTGATTTTGTCCAGTTAACTGATGTTTCTGCCATATTTAATGATTGTGGAAGGTTTTAATACTAACATTATTTTGTTTAGTTTCATTTAAATAGATTGTATTCATATTGTAAATACTCACTGAGGCTAGTTTTTAAATTGTTGTTTACTCCCCTCGTCCTACAGACAATAAATTGTACATATGGGGACTAGTTGGGATTTTCATAATGAGGTACTATGGTGGATGTAGTATGAAAGATAAATAAGAATGTGTTGTTTTGGTGTTTGGAATTTTATTCGTATGTTTGGGTCAGTGTTTGTTGCTAGCTAAGTTTAAAGTTAAGACAGATGAAGATCTTCCTTTTCCCTATCTCTCCCATTTTGGCCTTGTGCCACATTTTGTACCATTGTACAAATAAATATCGAGAAGTTTCCAGCAGTCAGCTCTGACAGTCGGACCGAACATCCTTGCTGTAACAATCTCGTTTTTATATGTTTGGATTATTGTTTCTGTCAATATACTTGTTTAACTCAATTCCTCTCTTGTGTCTTTATTTCTGGCCCTAACAAGGCCACAACACTATCTATCTCAGTCTCTCCGTATCTATCTATCTATCTATCTATCTATCTATCTATCTATCTATTATGGTAATTTACCCACGCACGCATGGACTCTCCCAGTTATGAATAGGAGCAGGTACTGCCTTTTAGAGAGGGAAGTTGTAGAATGTGCCGGGTTTGGGACTTTGCGGAATTAAAGACTTGATTATTGCCTGTATGTTGTAGTCAAGATGGCTGACTAGGGAGTAGAGTTCAGGCATAAAATATTTAGTGGAGTCTAGAGCGAGATTGTTTGATAAAAAAACATTGATCTTTGAACTGGGATTCCGCTTCTGTGATATATTAACACTTGTCCCTGATTGAACAACCCTCGTCGGCTTGTTTCATAATTTTGTCTTTGTTCACTTGGAGGGATTTATGGCTGTCCGTTCCTGTCTGCTGTGTTTTATTTGGAGGTTGATTTGAATGAAATTGCCTAGGTAGTTTCTGGCACTTTTTGTATAAGAGTGTGCTGTTTGCGTCCTTTGGGTGGACTCCAATGTGTAGACATGTCTGGTTTGGTATACGTTTTGTCATAACTGCTAGAAGGTTCTTTGTTGTTGTGTTGTAAGTAGAAAATAATTCCCTTAATTTGATGTTGGGGAGAAGGTTTTCTAAGTCGTAACATAAACACACGGGGTCCAGATTTTTGGACGGGCGAAAGAAAGTCCTTTTGATAATACTGTCTGTTCTTCAGTCGTTAATTTGTAGTGGGATAAGTTGATGTAGTTGGTTTGCGGAGTCGTATGGATGTCGGATTAGATATGATAATTTAGATGGCGTAGAGATTTGTTAGCGTGGATAAAGTTCTGTGTGTAGTTGAGAGGTTTAAGGAACTGGTCAGTTTTTTATTAAATTGCATATTTTTTTGTACTTGTGAATCGTAATGTAAGATGTTTGCTGCATATTATTGAAACATCTCGGAGTAGTGACTGAATTCTAGTGAATTGGGAAGAGTAGAACCGGTGTTTTTTAAGATAAGAAAGAGTCTGTTGTCTACAGTAGGCTGATTTAAGAGTGAGGTTGTGCAGTTGAGAAGAGTCAAGGTTGTAGATCTGTTGAGGCTTGGATTTAAATGATGTGTTCGAAGATAATTGGAAATTCTTCATTAATATAAGTCCGTTAGGGACAATATCTAATTTTTTGCATATGGTAGGGAAGAGGATGTCCGATATTGTTTGTGAAAGTTTCTTGAAGTTACATTCATATCTTCGGGCTTGGAGTTGAGTGTGGTCAAGGTAATATATATATATATATATATATATATATATATATATATATATATATATATATATATATATAGTCGTAGCTCGTGCAGACACAGTCCTATGGGTAAGGGGAAACTCGAATGAGTTCCACCACGGAATATGTGATCGAGCGGCGCTATATCGAGTCTAATTCATTACCTCTTCCTCATCGAGGTCTGCTGGAACAGTTGGTATGGCGTTTGCCTCCTATCGTAACCGTTTGGCTTTCATTTCTCGGTAGTGGTTGCACACTGCTGATGAGTCCCTTAGGACGAATCGCCTGTCCAATTGTTTTCAGCATTCTGTTGAAGTTTCATTCTGGACTCGATGAATTACTTAATTATGATTATTTCTATATATATTTATTCTTTTGTAACTGGGGATGTGACCTGATGAACAAGGAAAAAATACTTTCTGGGGAAATAAATTATAGCCATGGAAACTTAAAGTTGTCTATATTATTATTTTATTTTATATATATATATATATATATATATATATATATATATATATATATATATATATTAGGTTGGTGCAAAATAATGACGTAATAATGTCGTTTTTGACGTAAAAAAGTACGTCAAAAACGACATTATTACGTCATTATTTTTGCACTAATGTTAATATAAATTATGACATCGAAAATGTCATAAAATCACTAAAACAAAATAGCCATTTTGTTTCGACTTCTGGTGTCTTCTCAAGTGGTGGTGTTGAACCTCATTTGATAAGACACCAGAAGTGTTGAAACAAAATGGCTATTTTTGTAGTGATTTTATTATATTTATGTTATAATTTTCGAATGAATAATTATATTTAACTCTACTCTGTATTGAACACTCTTTTAAGTATAGTACTTGTTGGTTATTGGAATTTATTCCGTATGCACCAATCTTATACTTGTATATATATATATATATATATATATATATATATATATATATGTGTGTGTGTGTGTGTGTGTGTGTGTGTGTGTGTGTGTGTGTGTGTGTGTGTGTACTCGTGTAACACGCGATCTCGCGTATCTTTCGAGCCCGAAATTTTCACTTATATAAAATGATTTTATCATGTATCTTGTGTATCATGCGAGTTCCTTTTTTGAGAGACCAAATAACAATAGAGGAATCTATTTTCCTCGGTGCTATTATCCCATTTTCTAGTTAAATATGTTAAAAAGTAAAAGAGAATGATAAAAGTATCGTTAGTAACGCTATACCCTTTGCGTAAACTCATACAGCCATAAACAACCGAACGAGAAACAGCTAAACCTCTTATAAACGTAAATAATGGAAAAGATACATATTCGCTATGTTTGTATTTTATAATACAGTTAAGTAAAATAATAGTTGTATCAAAATCATGTTTATTTTTTTACAAATGTACATTTTGACTACAGTAAATAAATATAGAGTTCGGTCAACGGCGTAGCCAAGACCAGCAGTACATATGTCTCGTGTATGATGCGACTCACTTAAAATTAGCTTAAAAATTGGGTCTTCAAAGTTGCTTGATCAGCGAATATATACAAGTATATATATAAAAGTACTTTCCACAAGTTCTCCGGTCATCATCAAGTATAGAAAGTTTAAAATTTAAGGAAGACCTAATACAGTTTATAATTTTAAAAAGCAAAAAGCAAGTATCATAACTAGTTAGTGGGTGAATGCGTTTTAAAATTTAGTTAGTGAAGTGAATTAGCAATTTTATCTCATTAATTTTTACGAATTTACTTTTGTATGAATGATTCATTGTAATATAGATTAAACTGCATCGCATGATTGATATTTATGTAACCTCAACAACGGCTTCCCTAACCACCTTATAGATCACCAAATTAGACTATTCTCCCCAAATTAATAACGATAGTGAACACACAGCCAAAAATCACATACACATTTATTACAAAAACCAAATGCACATTAATTACAAGCAAGACGAATTTTCACTAAGGCATATTATAAAGAAATACACTAACCCAATTGATCCGAATAAAAAAAATGAAATTTATTATCTATTATAAAAAATTTAAGACATCTAACCTTATCGTCAAAAATAGCAACGCGCCAGCTAAGTCAAAAGTACAAAAAACGAACATTATTTATGAGTTCAAATGTCCTTTAAGGAACTGTGTTCCTGATCAAACCGGACTCATAAATAATTACATCAGTTACACAACCACATGCTTATCCAGACGTCTTACGTTACATCTATCCGATCACAGCTCCATTAGAACCCATTTAAACACACACACAATTTACCAGACTCCATTAGAAACATACTAGTAGAAAACACAAATATATTAACTGCATCCACCTGCAAAAACAGATTAAAAATAATGGAAGCTTTAATAATAAAAAAGGAATAAGCCAACACTTAACAATATTAACTACGAACAAAGCCACAATGTGCTGACCGTATTCGGAAATTAAAAACATCCCTACCACACTCTAAGGCATACACATAATGCACACACTCAATTAAGCTGAAAAACCGAATCATCCTTGATAATGGCTAAAAGGTATAGCCGAAAGTGCACGGAAATATAACACATTTGGACACCTTTTACACACTCTTTGTCCAGAAAAGAAAGCTCTTGTTCGAACACAAGAAAAATTAAATAAAAAAGCTTAACAGTAGTACCTTGTCTGTCGTTTTTAATGAATCATAAATAAACGAAGGATTGGTGCCTAATTTTACAACTATATATATATATATACATATACACACACACACACACACACACATATATATATATATATATATATATATATATATATATATGTGTGTGTGTGTGTGTGTGTATTAAGGCAGTATTATTTATTGATGTGTGTTTCATTAAATAATATATACAAAACTTGTCTATATTATTTAATAAAACATGCATCAATATATATATATATATATATATATTATACGATTTTTATGTATTTTATACAAATTTTAAATCTCGTGCGGTGAAAAATAGTATTTTTTAAGCGAGTTATTTCTTCAAGAATTGGAAATATCTTATAGAGGAATATTTATTTCTTCGACAATTGGAAACATGAAATACAGCAAAGTTTTATATACATGTATGTAGTTCAGAAAGAAATCCTGTTTATTTATTTCCCCAGAAAGTACGACAAATAATAGAAAACGCACACCGACGTTAGGATCAAGTTTCCAGCGACAAAACATAGTTTTGACCACCATTAGCTATGCATTTACACCAGCCACAGACAATTGCCTGCAAGATTCAATCATAAACGTAAATTGCCAAACAGATCGCTGTTATTACTGCTATAACGCATCAGCAACTATCTAATAGTGATCACATGTACGGTTTCGTTTCCATACACATTTAGCCATTTTCGATGAATATCTATTGTTCCATGTTTTTATCGGTATTTGATAACACCTCTCTGCTGAGCCGATATTGTGAATGTGAGGATGGTACAATGGATTGCTTTTCGGAATGAGCCGAGTTCGACTTCCAGTCAGGTTAGTTACACTTATTTAGGTGGATATAACATTGGGTAATATATGAATCCATCGAATTGGTTAAATAGTCTGACTGGGAAAATCATTGCCATTCTAAACATTAGTCATTCATTCGCCTCTAAAACAACAAAAAAACACATTATTCTTACAATCTAGTATATGTCGGTATTAAATAAACCATAAAGGCTTGATAAGCCTTAAAAAGCAAATTAATCATATCCGGTAGTGCAACACACACAGTTAAAAAATTACATTGCTGCAAGCTTTCTGATAAGTTGCATATAGGTTACAAAATCTTTTCCTTGTAATGTTATGTTAACCCTTTTTTATATGTGCCCTGAACGTTACCCTGTAGCTTTATATTAACAATCTTTTAAGACTCTACAAAACATTGCGCACATTACAAAAATTGTCATGTAGATTCCCCTCAGCATAGCTACAATGTTGAAGACACGTCTGAAATGCAGCAATGATAAACCAAATTTCTACTAATTTTATACATATCCAGTTTATTCCAGTTTATTTATTTCAATTTTTATGAGCAACCTGTACACCTTTTACATTACTTATGTCTGGAAAGGTGTTAATCTAGAGAAATGGATTGAACCTGAAACATCATGAAAATTTTCATCTTCATTTCCCATTGTGATCTTTGCAGACTTTGTTTAAGCCCGTTACTTTTCTATCCAGTCTCGCACATAAAGAAAATGCAATTAATAAAATCCATTTCGCTAAGTTCTATTAATTTTTTTATTAATTTAGAAATATGCGGAGTTATATAAAACAAAAACATCTGACAAAATAATTCTTTACGAGGGAGTTCCTTTTCGTCTTAAATATTTGACAGCGTTTTTTTAAGATTTCCAATATAAACATTAATAATTTTTCGCTTCAATCGATATTAAATAATAACATAAAGATATAAACAAATAAAAATAAGATTCACTTCACTCTGCCTTATTTCTTCAGTTATGGTGTTGTGCAATAATATGCATTAAAGGAGGATATCAACCACCCACGTTCTTACAATATCACCCATAAATGCTGATTAATCAAAATAGGTGAAATCAAAATATATATATATATATATATATATATATATATATATATATATATATATATATATATATATATATATATATATATATATATATATATATATATATATATATATATATATATATATATATAAAGAGAGAGAGAGAGAGAGAGGAGAGAGAGAGAGAGAGAGAGATAGAATTATGCAAACGGAGATTAGTAATAGTAATATTTTATTTCCCTTGAAACCGAAGTATCGCTTTTGTGAAATAAAATATTACTCTGGATATATAAAGTCGCCACTTTCATAATTATCGTTTGCTCTGTTCTTACATTGAGTCCTCTCTGGATCTATATTCTCTTTGGAATTATCCATGCGATATATATATATATATATATATATATATATATATATATATATATATATATATATATATATATAATATTTTATATACTTTATATGTATATATATTATATTTATATTATAGGTTTTACACCCACCCACACACACACACACATACATACATATATATATATATATATATATATATATATATATATATATATATATATATATATATACATACAGACTGAGGCATTAGAATTCATAACTGGCTTACAAATTTTTAATTTGCAGTCAAGAAAAATATTTTAAAAATTACTCCAACTGACATAAAATTCAGCCGAATAATCGTTTTGTAAGAAATGCTATTCTGTAACAGCCAGGTGCTTTGTAGGAAACGGTTTGATTTGGTTTGATTTATTTCGTTTTACAACATATCAACCTCAATGGGTTATTTAATGCCGACAAATATTGGTTTGGTTTATTTTGTTTTTTGGCATATCAACCTCAATGGGTTTATTTAATGCCGACAACATTTTTAGGATAGATTCGTATGAATAGAATATGTATTCTTTGGTTTAAATTGGTTTGGTTTATTTTGTTTTTTACGGCATATCAACCTCAATGGGTTATTTAATGCCGACAACATTTTTTAGGATAGATTCGTATGAATAGAATATGTATTCTTTGGTTTAAATTGGTTTGGTTTATTTTGTTTTTACGGCATATCAACCTCAATGGGTTATTTAATGCCGACAACATTTTTAGGATAGATTCGTATGAATAGAATATGTATTCTTTGGTTTAAATTGGTTTGGTTTATTTTTGTTTTACGGCATATCAACCTCAATGGGTTATTTAGTGCTGACAACATTTTTAGGATAGATTCGTATGAATAGAATATATATTTTTTGGTTTAAATTGGTTTGGTTTATTTTGTTTAACGGCATATCAATCTCAATGGGTTATTTAATGCCGACAACATTTTTAGGATAGATTCGTATGAATAGAATATGTATTCTTTGGTTTAGATTGGTTTGGTTTATTTTGTTTTACGGCATATCAACCTCAATGGGTTATTTAATGCCGACAACATTTTTAGGATAGATTCGTATGAATAGAATATGTATTCTTTGGTTTAGATTGGTTTGGTTTATTTTGTTTTACGGCATATCAACCTCAATGGGTTATTTAATGCCGACAACATTTTTAGGATAGATTCGTATGAATAGAATATGTATTCTTTGGTTTAGATTGGTTTGGTTTATTTTGTTTTACGGCATATCAACCTCAATGGGTTATTTAATGCCGACAACATTTTAGGATAGATTCGTATGAATAGAATATGTATTCTTTGGTTTAGATTGGTTTGGTTTATTTTGTTTTACGGCATATCAACCTCAATGGGTTATTTAATGCCGACAACATTTTTTAGGATAGATTCGTATGAATAGAATATGTATTCTTTGGTTTAGATTGGTTTGGTTTATTTTGTTTTACGGCATATCAACCTCAATGGGTTATTTAATGCCGACAACATTTTTAGGATAGATTCGTATGAATAGAATATGTATTCTTTGGTTTAGATTGGTTTGGTTTATTTTGTTTTTACGGCATATCAACCTCAATGGGTTATTTAATGCCGACAACATTTTTAGGATAGATTCGTATGAATAGAATATGTATTCTTTGGTTTAAATTGGTTTGGTTTATTTTTTTTTACGGCATATCAACCTCAATGTGTTATTTAATGCCGACAACATTTTTAGGAAAGATTCGTATGAATAGAATATATATTCTTTGGTTTAGATCGGTTTGGTTTATTTTGTTTTACGGCATATCAACCTCAATGGGTTATTTAATGCCGACAACATTTTTAGGATAGATTCGTATGAATAGAATATGTATTCTTTGGTTTAGATTGGTTTGGTTTATTTTGTTTTACGGCATATCAACCTCAATGGGTTATTTAATGCCGACAACATTTTAGGATAGATTCGTATGAATAGAATATGTATTCTTTGGTTTAAATTGGTTTGGTTTATTTTGTTTATTTTTTTTACGGCATATCAACCTCAATGGGTTATTTAATGCCGACAACATTTTTAGGATAGATTCGTATGAATAGAATATGTATTCTTTGGTTTAAATTGGTTTGGTTTATTTTGTTTTTACGGCATATCAACCTCAATGGGTTATTTAATGCCGACAACATTTTTAGTATATATTCGTATGAATAGTATAAGTATACTTTGGTTTAAATTGGTTTGGTTTATTTTGTTTTACGGCATATCAACCTCAATGCGTTATTTAATGCCGACAACATTTTAGGATAGATTCGTATGAATAGTATATGTATACTTTGGTTTAAATTGTTTTTTTTTTTTGTTTTACGGCATATCAACCTCAATGGGTTATTTAATGCCGACAACATTTTTAGGATAGATTCGTATGAATAGTATAAGTATACTTTGGTTTAAATTGGTTTGGTTTATTTTGTTTTACGGCATATCAACCTCAATGGGTTATTTAATGCCGACAACATTTTTAGTATATATTCGTATGAATAGTATAAGTATACTTTGGTTTAAATTGGTTTGGTTTATTTTGTTTTACGGCATATCAACCTCAATGGGTTATTTAATGCCGACAACATTTTTAGGATAGATTCGTATGAATAGTATATGTATTCTTTGGTTTAAATTGGTTTGGTTTATTTTGTTTTACGGCATATCAACCTCAATGGGTTATTTAATGCCGACAACATTTTTAGGATAGATTCGTATGAATAGAATATGTATTCTTTGGTTTAAATTGGTTTGGTTTATTTTGTTTTACGGCATATCAACCTCAATGGGTTATTTAATGCCGACAACATTTTTAGGATAGATTCGTATGAATAGAATATGTATTCTTTGGTTTAAATTGGTTTGGTTTATTTTGTTTTACGGCATATCAACCTCAATGGGTTATTTAATGCCGACAACATTTTTAGGATAGATTCGTATGAATAGAATATGTATTCTTTGGTTTAGATTGGTTTGGTTTATTTTGTTTTACGGCATATCAACCTCAATGGGTTATTTAATGCCGACAACATTTTTAGGATAGATTCGTATGAATAGAATATGTATTCTTTGGTTTAAATTGGTTTGGTTTATTTTGTTTTACGGCATATCAACCTCAATGGGTTATTTAATGCCGACAACATTTTTAGGATAGATTCGTATGAATAGAATATGTATTCTTTGGTTTAGATTGGTTTGGTTTATTTTGTTTTTGGCATATCAACCTCAATGGGTTATTTAATGCCGACAACATTTTTAGGATAGATTCGTATGAATAGTATAAGTATACTTTGGATTAAATTGGTTTGGTTTATTTTGTTTTACGGCATATCAACCTCAATGGGTTATTTAATGCCGACAACATTTTTAGGATAGATTCGTATGAATAGAATATGTATTCTTTTGGTTTAAATTGGTTTGGTTTATTTTGTTTTACGGCATATCAACCTCAATGGGTTATTTAATGCCGACAACATTTTTAGGATAGATTCGTATGAATAGAATATGTATTCTTTGGTTTAAATTGGTTTGGTTTATTTTGTTTTACGGCATATCAACCTCAATGGGTTATTTAATGCCGACAACATTTTTAGGATAGATTCGTATGAATAGAATATGTATTCTTTGGTTTAAATTGGTTTGGTTTATTTTGTTTTACGGCATATCAACCTCAATGGGTTATTTAATGCCGACAACATTTTTAGGATAGATTCGTATGAATAGAATATGTATTCTTTGGTTTAGATTGGTTTGGTTTATTTTGTTTTACGGCATATCAACCTCAATGGGTTATTTAATGCCGACAACATTTTTAGGATAGATTCGTATGAATAGAATATGTATTCTTTGGTTTAAATTGGTTTGGTTTATTTTGTTTTACGGCATATCAACCTCAATGGGTTATTTAATGCCGACAACATTTTTAGGATAGATTCGTATGAATAGAATATGTATTCTTTGGTTTAGATTGGTTTGGTTTATTTTGTTTTTACGGCATATCAACCTCAATGGGTTATTTAATGCCGACAACATTTTAGGATAGATTCGTATGAATAGAATATGTATTCTTTGGTTTAAATTGGTTTGGTTTATTTTGTTTTACGGCATATCAACCTCAATGGGTTATTTAATGCCGACAACATTTTTAGGATAGATTCGTATGAATAGAATATGTATTCTTTGGTTTAGATTGGTTTGGTTTATTTTGTTTTACGGCATATCAACCTCAATGGGTTATTTAATGCCGACAACATTTTTAGGATAGATTCGTATGAATAGAATATGTATTCTTTGGTTTAGATTGGTTTGGTTTATTTTGTTTTACGGCATATCAACCTCAATGGGTTATTTAATGCCGACAACATTTTAGGATAGATTCGTATGAATAGAATATGTATTCTTTGGTTTAAATTGGTTTGGTTTATTTTGTTTTTACGGCATATCAACCTCAATGGGTTATTTAATGCCGACAACATTTTTAGGATAGATTCGTATGAATAGAATATGTATTCTTTGGTTTAGATTGGTTTGGTTTATTTTGTTTTACGGCATATCAACCTCAATGGGTTATTTAAATGCCGACAACATTTTTAGGATAGATTCGTATGAATAGAATATGTATTCTTTGGTTTAAATTGGTTTGGTTTATTTTGTTTTACGGCATATCAACCTCAATGGGTTATTTAATGCCGACAACATTTTTAGGATAGATTCGTATGAATAGAATATGTATTCTTTGGTTTAGATTGGTTTGGTTTTATTTTGTTTTACGGCATATCAACCTCAATGGGTTATTTAATGCCGACAACATTTTTTAGGATAGATTCGTATGAATAGAATATGTATTCTTTGGTTTAGATTGGTTTGGTTTATTTTGTTTTTTACGGCATATCAACCTCAATGGGTTATTTAATGCCGACAACATTTTTAGGATAGATTCGTATGAATAGAATATGTATTCTTTGGTTTAGATTGGTTTGGTTTATTTTTGTTTTACGGCATATCAACCTCAATGGGTTATTTAATGCCGACAACATTTTAGGATAGATTCGTATGAATAGAATATGTATTCTTTGGTTTAGATTGGTTTGGTTTATTTTGTTTTACGGCATATCAACCTCAATGGGTTATTTAATGCCGACAACATTTTTAGGATAGATTCGTATGAATAGAATATGTATTCTTTGGTTTAAATTGGTTTGGTTTATTTTGTTTTACGGCATATCAACCTCAATGGGTTATTTAATGCCGACAACATTTTTAGGATAGATTCGTATGAATAGAATATGTATTCTTTGGTTTAAATTGGTTTGGTTTATTTTGTTTTTACGGCATATCAACCTCAATGGGTTATTTAATGCCGACAACATTTTTAGGATAGATTCGTATGAATAGAATATGTATTCTTTGGTTTAGATTGGTTTGGTTTATTTTGTTTTACGGCATATCAACCTCAATGGGTTATTTAATGCCGACAACATTTTTAGGATAGATTCGTATGAATAGAATATGTATTCTTTGGTTTAAATTGGTTTGGTTTATTTTGTTTTACGGCATATCAACCTCAATGGGTTATTTAATGCCGACAACATTTTTAGGATAGATTCGTATGAATAGAATATGTATTCTTTGGTTTAATTGGTTTGGTTTATTTTGTTTTACGGCATATCAACCTCAATGGGTTATTTAATGCCGACAACATTTTTTAGGATAGATTCGTATGAATAGAATATGTATTCTTTGGTTTAAATTGGTTTGGTTTATTTTGTTTTACGGCATATCAACCTCAATGGGTTATTTAATGCCGACAACATTTTTAGGATAGATTCGTATGAATAGAATATGTATTCTTTGGTTTAGTTTGGTTTATTTTGTTTTACGGCATATCAACCTCAATGGGTTTATTTAATGCCGACAACATTTTTAGGATAGATTCGTATGAATAGAATATGTATTCTTTGGTTTAAATTGGTTTGGTTTATTTTGTTTTTACGGCATATCAACCTCAATGGGTTATTTAATGCCGACAACATTTTTAGGATAGATTCGTATGAATAGAATATGTATTCTTTGGTTTAGATTGGTTTGGTTTATTTTGTTTTACGGCATATCAACCTCAATGGGTTATTTAATGCCGACAACATTTTAGGATAGATTCGTATGAATAGAATATGTATTCTTTGGTTTAAATTGGTTTGGTTTTTATTTTGTTTTACGGCATATCAACCTCAATGGGTTATTTAATGCCGACAACATTTTTAGGATAGATTCGTATGAATAGAATATGTATTCTTTGGTTTAAATTGGTTTGGTTTTATTTTGTTTTACGGCATATCAACCTCAATGGGTTTATTTAATGCCGACAACATTTTTAGGATAGATTCGTATGAATAGAATATGTATTCTTTGGTTTAAATTGGTTTGGTTTATTTTGTTTTTACGGCATATCAACCTCAATGGGTTATTTAATGCCGACAACATTTTAGGATAGATTCGTATGAATAGAATATGTATTCTTTGGTTTAAATTGGTTTGGTTTATTTTTTTTTACGGCATATCAACCTCAATGGGTTTATTTAATGCCGACAACATTTTTAGGATAGATTCGTATGAATAGAATATGTATTCTTTGGTTTAAATTGGTTTGGTTTATTTTTTTTTTACGGCATATCAACCTCAATGGGTTATTTAATGCCGACAACATTTTTTAGGATAGATTCGTATGAATAGAATATGTATTCTTTGGTTTGAATTGGTTTGGTTTATTTTTTTTTTACGGCATATCAACCTCAATGGGTTATTTAATGCCGACAACATTTTTAGGATAGATTCGTATGAATAGAATATGTATTCTTTGGTTTAAATTGGTTTGGTTTATTTTTTTTTTACGGCATATCAACCTCAATGGGTTATTTAATGCCGACAACATTTTTAGGATAGATTCGTATGAATAGAATATGTATTCTTTGGTTTAGATTGGTTTGGTTTATTTTTGTTTTACGGCATATCAACCTCAATGGGTTATTTAATGCCGACAACATTTTTAGGATAGATTCGTATGAATAGAATATGTATTCTTTGGTTTAAATTGGTTTGGTTTATTTTGTTTTACGGCATATCAACCTCAATGGGTTATTTAATGCCGACAACATTTTTAGGATAGATTCGTATGAATAGAATATGTATTCTTTGGTTTAAATTGGTTTGGTTTATTTTGTTTTACGGCATATCAACCTCAATGGGTTATTTAATGCCGACAACATTTTTAGGATAGATTCGTATGAATAGAATATGTATTCTTTGGTTTAGATTGGTTTGGTTTATTTTGTTTTACGGCATATCAACCTCAATGGGTTATTTAATGCCGACAACATTTTTAGGATAGATTCGTATGAATAGAATATGTATTCTTTGGTTTAAATTGGTTTGGTTTATTTTGTTTTACGGCATATCAACCTCAATGGGTTATTTAATGCCGACAACATTTTTAGGATAGATTCGTATGAATAGAATATGTATTCTTTGGTTTAAATTGGTTTGGTTTATTTTGTTTTACGGCATATCAACCTCAATGGGTTATTTAATGCCGACAACATTTTTAGGATAGATTCGTATGAATAGAATATGTATTCTTTGGTTTAGATTGGTTTGGTTTATTTTGTTTTACGGCATATCAACCTCAATGGGTTATTTAATGCCAATAACATTTTAGGATAGATTCGTATGAATAGAATATGTATTCTTTGGTTTAAATTGGTTTGGTTTATTTTGTTTTACGGCATATCAACCTCAATGGGTTATTTAATGCCGACAACATTTTTAGGATAGATTCGTATGAATAGAATATGTATTCTTTGGTTTAAATTGGTTTGGTTTATTTTGTTTTACGGCATATCAACCTCAATGGGTTATTTAATGCCGACAACATTTTTAGGATAGATTCGTATGAATAGTATAAGTATACTTTGGTTTAAATTGGTTTGGTTTTTTTTGTTTTACGGCATATCAACCTCAATGGGTTATTTAATGCCAAACAACATTTTTAGGATAGATTCGTATGAATAGAATATGTATTCTTTGGTTTAGATTGGTTTGGTTTATTTTTGTTTTACGGCATATCAACCTCAATGGGTTATTTAATGCCGACAACATTTTTAGGATAGATTCGTATGAATAGAATATGTATTCTTTGGATTAAATTGGTTTGGTTTATTTTGTTTTACGGCATATCAACCTCAATGGGTTATTTAATGCCGACAACATTTTTAGGATAGATTCGTATGAATAGTATAAGTATACTTTGGATTAAATTGGTTTGGTTTATTTTGTTTTACGGCATATCAACCTCAATGGGTTATTTAATGCCGACAACATTTTTAGGATAGATTCGTATGAATAGAATATGTATTCTTTGGTTTAGATTGGTTTGGTTTATTTTGTTTTACGGCATATCAACCTCAATGGGTTATTTAATGCCGACAACATTTTTTAGGATAGATTCGTATGAATAGAATATGTATTCTTTGGTTTAGATTGGTTTGGTTTATTTTGTTTTACGGCATATCAACCTCAATGGGTTATTTAATGCCGACAACATTTTTAGGATAGATTCGTATGAATAGAATATGTATTCTTTGGTTTAGATTGGTTTGGTTTATTTTTGTTTTACGGCATATCAACCTCAATGGGTTATTTAATGCCGACAACATTTTTAGGATAGATTCGTATGAATAGAATATGTATTCTTTGGTTTAAATTGGTTTGGTTTATTTTTGTTTTACGGCATATCAACCTCAATGGGTTATTTAATGCCGACAACATTTTTAGGATAGATTCGTATGAATAGAATATGTATTCTTTGGTTTAAATTGGTTTGGTTTTTTTTTTTTTACGGCATATCAACCTCAATGCGTTATTTAATGCCGACAACATTTTTAGGATAGATTCGTATGAATAGTATATGTATACTTTGGTTTAAATTGGTTTGGTTTATTTTGTTTTACGGCATATCAACCTCAATAGGTTATTTAATGCCGACAACATTTTTAGGATAGATTCGTATGAATAGAATATGTATTCTTTGGTTTAAATTGGTTTGGTTTATTTTGTTTTACGGCATATCAACCTCAATGGGTTATTTAATGCCGACAACATTTTTAGGATAGATTCGTATGAATAGAATATGTATTCTTTGGTTTAGATTGGTTTGGTTTATTTTGTTTTACGGCATATCAACCTCAATGGGTTATTTAATGCCGACAACATTTTTAGGATAGATTCGTATGAATAGAATATGTATTATTTGGTTTAGATTGGTTGGGTTTATTTTATTTTTACGGCATATCAGCCTCAATGGGTTATTTAATGCCGACAACATTTTTAGGATAGATTCGTA
This sequence comes from Acanthosepion pharaonis, assembly GCA_903632075.3. Classification (NCBI taxonomy): domain Eukaryota; kingdom Metazoa; phylum Mollusca; class Cephalopoda; order Sepiida; family Sepiidae; genus Acanthosepion; species Acanthosepion pharaonis. The sequence goes on from CAHIKZ030002113.1 coordinate 2,642,039, forward strand.
TGAATAGAATATGTATTCTTTGGTTTAGATTGGTTTGGTTTATTTTGTTTTACGGCATATCAACCTCAATGGGTTATTTAATGCCGACAACATTTTTAGGATAGATTCGTATGAATAGAATATGTATTCTTTGGTTTAAATTGGTTTGGTTTATTTTGTTTTACGGCATATCAACCTCAATGGGTTATTTAATGCCGACAACATTTTTAGGATAGATTCGTATGAATAGAATATGTATTCTTTGGTTTAGATTGGTTTGGTTTATTTTTGTTTTACGGCATATCAACCTCAATGGGTTATTTAATGCCGACAACATTTTTAGGATAGATTCGTATGAATAGAATATGTATTCTTTGGTTTAAATTGGTTTGGTTTATTTTGTTTTTACGGCATATCAACCTCAATGGGTTATTTAATGCCGACAACATTTTTTAGGATAGATTCGTATGAATAGAATATGTATTCTTTGGTTTAAATTGGTTTGGTTTATTTTTGTTTTACGGCATATCAACCTCAATGGGTTATTTAATGCCGACAACATTTTTAGGATAGATTCGTATGAATAGAATATGTATTCTTTGGTTTAAATTGGTTTGGTTTATTTTGTTTTACGGCATATCAACCTCAATGGGTTATTTAATGCCGACAACATTTTTAGGATAGATTCGTATGAATAGAATATGTATTCTTTGGTTTAAGATTGGTTTGGTTTATTTTTTGTTTTACGGCATATCAACCTCAATGGGTTATTTAATGCCGACAACATTTTTAGGATAGATTCGTATGAATAGAATATGTATTCTTTGGTTTAGATTGGTTTGGTTTTATTTTGTTTTACGGCATATCAACCTCAATGGGTTTATTTAATGCCAAACAACATTTTTAGGATAGATTCGTATGAATAGTATAAGTATACTTTGGTTTAAATTGGTTTGGTTTATTTTGTTTTACGGCATATCAACCTCAATGGGTTATTTAATGCCGACAACATTTTTAGTATATATTCGTATGAATAGTATAAGTATACTTTGGTTTAAATTGGTTTGGTTTATTTTGTTTTACGGCATATCAACCTCAATGGGTTATTTAATGCCGACAACATTTTTAGGATAGATTCGTATGAATAGTATATGTATACTTTGGTTTAAATTGGTTTGGTTTATTTTGTTTTACGGCATATCAACCTCAATGGGTTATTTAATGCCGACAACATTTTTTTAGGATAGATTCGTATGAATAGAATATGTATTCTTTGGTTTAAATTGGTTTGGTTTATTTTGTTTTACGGCATATCAACCTCAATGGGTTATTTAATGCCGACAACATTTTTAGGATAGATTCGTATGAATAGAATATGTATTCTTTGGTTTAAATTGGTTTGGTTTATTTTGTTTTACGGCATATCAACCTCAATGGGTTATTTAATGCCGACAACATTTTTAGGATAGATTCGTATGAATAGAATATGTATTCTTTGGTTTAGATTGGTTTGGTTTATTTTGTTTTACGGCATATCAACCTCAATGGGTTATTTAATGCCGACAACATTTTTTAGGATAGATTCGTATGAATAGAATAGGTATTCTTTGGTTTAGATTGGTTTGGTTTATTTTGTTTTACGGCATATCAACCTCCATGGGTTATTTAATGCCGACAACATTTTTAGGATAGATTCGTTTGAATAGAATATGTATTCTTTGGTGTAGATTGGTTTTGGTTTATTTTGTTTTACGGCATATCAACCTCAATGGGTTATTTAATGCCGACAACATTTTTTAGGATAGATTCGTATGAATAGAATATGTATTCTTTGGTTTAAATTGGTTTTGGTTTATTTTGTTTTACGGCATATCAACCTCAATGGGTTATTTAATGCCGAGAACATTTTAGGATAGATTCATATGAATAGAATATGTATTCTTTGGTTTATAATGGTTTGGTTTATTTTGTTTTACGGCATATCAACCTCAATGGGTTATTTTATGCCGACAACATTTTTAGGATAGATTCATATGAATAGAATATGTATTCTTTTGGTTTAGATTGGTTTGGTTTATTTTGTTTTACGGCATATCAACCTCAATGGGTTATTTAATGCCGACAACATTTTTAGGATAGATTCGTATGAATAGAATATGTATTCTTTGGTTTAAATTGGTTTGGTTTATTTTGTTTTTACGGCATATCAACCTCAATGGGTTATTTAATGCCGACAACATTTTTAGGATAGATTCGTATGAATAGAATATGTATTCTTTGGTTTAAATTGGTTTGGTTTATTTTGTTTTACGGCATATCAACCTCAATGGGTTATTTAATGCCGACAACATTTTTAGGATAGATTCGTATGAATAGAATATGTATTCTTTGGTTTAGATTGGTTTGGTTTATTTTGTTTTACGGCATATCAACCTCAATGGGTTATTTAATGCCGACAACATTTTTAGGATAGATTCGTATGAATAGAATATGTATTCTTTGGTTTAGATTGGTTTGGTTTTATTTTGTTTTACGGCATAATCAACCTCAATGGGTTATTTAATGCCGACAACATTCTTAGGATAGATTCGTATAAATAGAATATGTATTCTTTGGTTTAGATTGGTTTGGTTTATTTTGTTTTACGGCATATCAACCTCAATGGGTTATTTAATGCCGACAACATTTTTTAGGATAGATTCGTATGAATAGAATATGTATTCTTTGGTTTAGATTGGTTTGGTTTATTTTGTTTTTACGGCATATCAACCTCAATGGGTTATTTAATGCCGACAACATTTTTAGGATAGATTCGTATGAATAGAATATGTATTCTTTGGTTTAGATTGGTTTGGTTTATTTTTGTTTTACGGCATATCAACCTCAATGGGTTATTTAATGCCGACAACATTTTTAGGATAGATTCGTATGAATAGAATATGTATTCTTTGGTTTAGATTGGTTTGGTTTATTTTGTTTTACGGCATATCAACCTCAATGGGTTATTTAATGCCGACAACATTTTTAGGATAGATTCGTATGAATAGAATATGTATTCTTTGGTTTAGATTGGTTTGGTTTATTTTGTTTTACGGCATATCAACCTCAATGGGTTATTTAATGCCGACAACATTTTTAGGATAGATTCGTATGAATAGAATATGTATTCTTTGGTTTAAATTGGTTTGGTTTATTTTGTTTTACGGCATATCAACCTCAATGGGTTATTTAATGCCGACAACATTTTTAGGATAGATTCGTATGAATAGAATATGTATTCTTTGGTTTAAATTGGTTTGGTTTATTTTGTTTTACGGCATATCAACCTCAATGGGTTATTTAATGCCGACAACATTTTTAGGATAGATTCGTATGAATAGAATATGTATTCTTTGGTTTAAATTGGTTTGGTTTATTTTGTTTTACGGCATATCAACCTCAATGGGTTATTTAATGCCGACAACATTTTTAGGATAGATTCGTATGAATAGTATAAGTATACTTTGGTTTAAATTGGTTTGGTTTATTTTGTTTTACGGCATATCAACCTCAATGGGTTATTTAATGCCGACAACATTTTTAGGATAGATTCGTATGAATAGTATAAGTATACTTTGGTTTAAATTGGTTTGGTTTATTTTGTTTTACGGCATATCAACCTCAATGGGTTATTTAATGCCGACAACATTTTAGGATAGATTCGTATGAATAGTATATGTATACTTTGGTTTAAATTGGTTTGGTTTATTTTGTTTTACGGCATATCAGCCTCAATGGGTTATTTAATGCCGACAACATTTTTAGTATAGATTCGTATGAATAGAATATGTATTCTTTGGTTTAGATTGGTTTGGTTTATTTTGTTTTACGGCATATCAACCTCAATGGGTTATTTAATGCCGACAACATTTTTAGGATAGATTCATTATGAATAGAATATGTATTCTTTGGTTTAGATTGGTTTGGTTTATTTTTGTTTTACGGCATATCAACCTCAATGGGTTATTTAATGCCGACAACATTTTTAGGATAGATTCGTATGAATAGAATATGTATTCTTTGGTTTAGATTGGTTTGGTTTATTTTGTTTTTACGGCATATCAACCTCAATGGGTTATTTAATGCCGACAACATTTTTAGGATAGATTCGTATGAATAGAATATGTATTCTTTTGGTTTAAATTGGTTTGGTTTATTTTGTTTTACGGCATATCAACCTCAATGGGTTATTTAATGCCGACAACATTTTTAGGATAGATTCGTATGAATAGAATATGTATTCTTTGGTTTAAATTGGTTTGGTTTATTTTGTTTTACGGCATATCAACCTCAATGGGTTATTTAATGCCGACAACATTTTTAGGATAGATTCGTATGAATAGAATATGTATTCTTTGGTTTAGATTGGTTTGGTTTATTTTGTTTTTGGCATATCAACCTCAATGGGTTATTTAATGCCGACAACATTTTTAGGATAGATTCGTATGAATAGAATATGTATTCTTTGGTTTAGATTGGTTTGGTTTATTTTTGTTTTACGGCATATCAACCTCAATGGGTTATTTAACGCCGACAACATTTTTAGGATAGATTCGTATGAATAGAATATGTATTCTTTGGTTGAAATTGGTTTGTTTTTTTTTGTTTACGGCATATCAACCTCAATGGGTTATTTAATGCCGACAACATTTTTAGGATAGATTCGTATGAATAGAATATGTATTCTTTGGTTTAGATTGGTTTGGTTTATTTTTGTTTTACGGCATATCAACCTCAATGGGTTATTTAATGCCGACAACATTTTTAGGATAGATTCGTATGAATAGAATATGTATTCTTTGGTTTAAATTGGTTTGGTTTATTTTGTTTTTACGGCATATCAACCTCAATGGGTTATTTAATGCCGACAACATTTTTAGGATAGATTCGTATGAATAGAATATGTATTCTTTGGTTTAGATTGGTTTGGTTTATTTTTTTTACGGCATATCAACCTCAATGGGTTATTTAATGCCGACAACATTTTTAGGATAGGTTCGTATGAATAGAATATGTATTCTTTGGTTTAGATTGGTTTGGTTTATTTTGTTTTTGGCATATCAACCTCAATGGGTTATTTAATGCCGACAACATTTTTAGGATAGATTCGTATGAATAGAATATGTATTCTTTGGTTTAGATTGGTTTGGTTTTTTTTGTTTTTACGGCATATCAACCTCAATGGGTTATTTAATGCCGACAACATTTTTTAGGATAGATTCGTATGAATAGAATATGTATTCTTTGGTTTAAATTGGTTTTGGTTTTTTTGTTTTACGGCATATCAACCTCAATGGGTTATTTAATGCCGACAACATTTTTAGGATAGATTCGTATGAATAGTATAAGTATACTTTGGTTTAAATTGGTTTGGTTTATTTTGTTTTACGGCATATCAACCTCAATGGGTTATTTAATGCCGACAACATTTTTAGGATAGATTCGTATGAATAGAATATGTATTCTTTGGTTTAGATTGGTTTCGTTTATTTTGTTTAACGGCATATCAACCTCAATGGGTTATTTAATGCCGACATCATTTTTAGGATAGATTCGTATGAATAGAATATGTATTCTTTGGATTTAATTTGGTTGGTTTATTTTGTTTTACGGCATATCAACCTCAATGGGTTATTTAATGCCGACAACATTTTTAGGATAGATTCGTATGAATAGAATAAGTATACTTTGGTTTAAATTGGTTTGGTTTATTTTGTTTTACGGCATATCAACCTCAACGGGTTATTTAATGCCAACAACATTTTTAGGATAGATTCGTATGAATAGAATATGTATTCTTTGGTTTAGATTGGTTTGGTTTATTTTGTTTTTACGGCATATCAACCTCAATGGGTTATTTAATGCCGACAACATTTTAGGATAGATTCGTATGAATAGTATATGTATTCTTTGGTTTAGATTGGTTTGGTTTTTTTTGTTTTACGGCATATCAACCTCAATGGGTTATTTAATGCCGACAACATTTTTAGGATAGATTCGTATGAATAGAATATGTATTCTTTGGTTTAAATTGGTTTGGTTTATTTTGTTTTACGGCATATCAACCTCAATGGGTTATTTAATGCCGACAACATTTTTAGGATAGATTCGTATGAATAGTATATGTATACTTTGGTTTAAATTGGTTTGGTTTATTTTTGTTTTACGGCATATCAACCTCAATGGGTTATTTAATGCCGACAACATTTTTTAGGATAGATTCGTATGAATAGAATATGTATTCTTTGGTTTAAATTGGTTTGGTTTATTTTGTTTTACGGCATATCAACCTCAATGGGTTATTTAATGCCGACAACATTTTTAGGATAGATTCGTATGAATAGAATATGTATTCTTTGGTTTAGATTGGTTTGGTTTATTTTGTTTTACGGCATATCAACCTCAATGGGTTATTTAATGCCGACAACATTTTTAGGATAGATTCGTATGAATAGAATATGTATTCTTTGGTTTAAATTGGTTTGGTTTATTTTGTTTTACGGCATATCAACCTCAATGGGTTATTTAATGCCGACAACATTTTTTAGGATAGATTCGTATGAATAGAATATGTATTCTTTGGTTTAAATTGGTTTGGTTTATTTTTTTTTTGGCATATCAACCTCAATGGGTTATTTAATGCCGACAACATTTTTAGGATAGATTCGTATGAATAGAATATGTATTCTTTGGTTTAGATTGGTTTGGTTTATTTTGTTTTACGGCATATCAACCTCAATGGGTTATTTAATGCCGACAACATTTTAGGATAGATTCGTATGAATAGAATATGTATTCTTTGGTTTTAATTGGTTTGGTTTATTTTGTTTTACGGCATATCAACCTCAATGGGTTATTTAATGCCGACAACATTTTTAGGATAGATTCGTATGAATAGAATATGTATTCTTTGGTTTAAATTGGTTTGGTTTATTTTGTTTTTACGGCATATCAACCTCAATGGGTTATTTAATGCCGACAACATTTTTAGGATAGATTCGTATGAATAGAATATGTATTCTTTTGGTTTAAATTGGTTTGGTTTATTTTGTTTTTACGGCATATCAACCTCAATGGGTTATTTAATGCCGACAACATTTTTAGGATAGATTCGTATGAATAGAATATGTATTCTTTGGTTTAAATTGGTTTGGTTTATTTTGTTTTACGGCATATCAACCTCAATGGGTTATTTAATGCCGACAACATTTTTAGGATAGATTCGTATGAATAGAATATGTATTCTTTGGTTTAAATTGGTTTGGTTTATTTTGTTTTTTTACGGCATATCAACCTCAATGGGTTATTTAATGCCGACAACATTTTTAGGATAGATTCGTATGAATAGAATATGTATTCTTTGGTTTAGAATTGGTTTGGTTTTTTTGTTTTTTTGGCATATCAACCTCAATGGGTTATTTAATGCCGACAACATTTTTAGGATAGATTCGTATGAATAGAATATGTATTCTTTGGTTTAAATTGGTTTGGTTTATTTTGTTTTACGGCATATCAACCTCAATGGGTTATTTAATGCCGACAATTTTTTTAGGATAGATTCGTATGAATAGAATATGTATTCTTTGGTTTAAATTGGTTTGGTTTATTTTGTTTTTACGGCATATCAACCTCAATGGGTTATTTAATGCCAAACAACATTTTTAGGATAGATTCGTATGAATAGAATATGTATTCTTTGGTTTAGATTGGTTTGGTTTATTTTGTTTTACGGCATATCAACCTCAATGGGTTATTTAATGCCAAACAACATTTTTAGGATAGATTCGTATGAATAGAATATGTATTCTTTGGTTTAGATTGGTTTGGTTTATTTTTGTTTTACGGCATATCAACCTCAATGGGTTATTTAATGCCGACAACATTTTTAGGATAGATTCGTATGAATAGAATATGTATTCTTTGGTTTAAATTGGTTTGGTTTATTTTGTTTTACGGCATATCAACCTCAATGGGTTATTTAATGCCGACAACATTTTTAGGATAGATTCGTATGAATAGAATATGTATTCTTTGGTTTAGATTGGTTTGGTTTATTTTGTTTTACGGCATATCAACCTCAATGGGTTATTTAATGCCGACAACATTTTTAGGATAGATTCGTATGAATAGAATATGTATTCTTTGGTTTGAATTGGTTTGGTTTATTTTGTTTTTACGGCATATCAACCTCAATGGGTTATTTAATGCCGACAACATTTTTAGGATAGATTCGTATGAATAGAATATGTATTCTTTGGTTTAGATTGGTTTGGTTTATTTTGTTTTACGGCATATCAACCTCAATGGGTTATTTAATGCCGACAACATTTTTAGGATAGATTCGTATGAATAGAATATGTATTCTTTGGTTTAGATTGGTTTGGTTTATTTTGTTTTACGGCATATCAACCTCAATGGGTTATTTAATGCCGACAACATTTTTAGGATAGATTCGTATGAATAGAATATGTATTCTTTGGTTTTAGATTGGTTTGGTTTTTTTTTGTTTTACGGCATATCAACCTCAATGGGTTATTTAATGCCGACAACATTTTTAGGATAGATTCGTATGAATAGAATATGTATTCTTTGGTTTAAATTGGTTTGGTTTATTTTGTTTTTACGGCATATCAACCTCAATGGGTTATTTAATGCCGACAACATTTTTAGGATAGATTCGTATGAATAGAATATGTATTCTTTGGTTTAGATTGGTTTGGTTTGGTTTTTTGTTTTACGGCATATCAACCTCAATGGGTTATTTAATGCCGACAACATTTTTAGGATAGATTCGTATGAATAGAATATGTATTCTTTGGTTTTAGATTGGTTTGGTTTATTTTGTTTTTACGGCATATCAACCTCAATGGGTTATTTAATGCAAACAACATTTTTAGGATAGATTCGTATGAATAGAATATGTATTCTTTGGTTTAAATTGGTTTGGTTTATTTTGCATATCAACCAAAACGGCATATCAACCTCAATGGGTTTATTTATTTAATGCCGACAACATTTTTAGGATAGATTCGTATGAATAGAATATGTATTCTTTGGTTTAGATTGGTTTGGTTTATTTTTGTTTTTACGGCATATCAACCTCAATGGGTTATTTAATGCCGACAACATTTTTAGGATAGATTCGTATGAATAGAATATGTATTCTTTGGTTTAGATTGGTTTGGTTTATTTTGTTTTACGGCATATCAACCTCAATGGGTTATTTAATGCCGACAACATTTTTAGGATAGATTCGTATGAATAGAATATGTATTCTTTGGTTTAGATTGGTTTGGTTTATTTTTTGTTTTACGGCATATCAACCTCAATGGGTTATTTAATGCCGACAACATTTTTTTAGGATAGATTCGTATGAATAGAATATGTATTCTTTGGTTTAGATTGGTTTGGTTTATTTTTTTTTACGGCATATCAACCTCAATGGGTTATTTAATGCCGACAACACATTTTAGGATAGATTCGTATGAATAGAATATGTATTCTTTGGTTTAATTGGTTTGGTTTATTTTGTTTTACGGCATATCAACCTCAATGGGTTATTTAATGCCAAACAACATTTTTAGGATAGATTCGTATGAATAGAATATGTATTCTTTGGTTTAAATTGGTTTGGTTTATTTTTGTTTTACGGCATATCAACCTCAATGGGTTATTTAATGCCGACAACATTTTTAGGATAGATTCGTATGAATAGAATATGTATTCTTTGGTTTAAATTGGTTTGGTTTATTTTTTTTTTTACCTCGGCATATCAACCTCAATGGGTTATTTAATGAAAACATTTTTAGGTAGATTCGTATGAATAGAAATATGTATTCTTTGGTTTAGATTGGTTTGGTTTATTTTGTTTTACGGCATATCAACCTCAATGGGTTATTTAATGCCGACAACATGTTTAGGATAGATTCGTATGAATAGAATATGTATTCTTTGGTTTAGATTGGTTTGGTTTATTTTGTTTTACGGCATATCAACCTCAATGGGTTATTTAATGCCGACAACATTTTTAGGATAGATTCGTATGAATAGAATATGTATTCTTTGGTTTAAATTGGTTTGGTTTATTTTGTTTTACGGCATATCAACCTCAATGGGTTATTTAATGCCGACAACATTTTTAGGATAGATTCGTATGAATAGAATATGTATTCTTTGGTTTAGATTGGTTTGGTTTATTTTTGTTTTACGGCATATCAACCTCAATGGGTTATTTAATGCCGACAACATTTTTAGGATAGATTCGTATGAATAGAATATGTATTCTTTGGTTTAGATTGGTTTGGTTTATTTTTTTTTTACGGCATATCAACCTCAATGGGTTATTTAATGCCGACAACATTTTTAGGATAGATTCGTATGAATAGAATATGTATTCTTTGGTTTAGATTGGTTTGGTTTATTTTTGTTTTATGGCATATCAACCTCAATGGGTTATTTAATGCCGACAACATTTTTAGGATAGATTCGTATGAATAGAATATGTATTCTTTGGTTTAAATTGGTTTGGTTTATTTTTTTTTTACGGCATATCAACCTCAATGGGTTATTTAATGCCGACAACATTTTTTAGGATAGATTCGTATGAATAGAATATGTATTCTTTGGTTTGAATTGGTTTGGTTTATTTTGTTTTACGGCATATCAACCTCAATGGGTTATTTAATGCCGACAACATTTTAGGATAGATTCGTATGAATAGAATATGTATTCTTTGGTTTCGAATTGGTTTGGTTTATTTTTGTTTTACGGCATATCAACCTCAATGGGTTTATTTAATGCCGACAACATTTTTAGGATCAAATTCGTATGAATAGAATAATGTATTCTTTGGTTTAAATTGGTTTGGTTTATTAGAATAGATTGTTCTTTATTTATTATTTTGTTTATTTAATGTTTTCGCATAAGAACAAATTTTCGATACGTCGTTCAACATTTTTATTATAAATAAATAAATATATAAAATAAATATTTATATGTTATAAATATTTAAATGTTATAAATATTTCCTTTTTATATTGTAATCGTTTATTGTGTCTGATTTATATATAGACATTTTCTTGTGCAACATATTTTCTTCAACTGTTTTTCGTCGTCCGAGATTTTTAGACAACGAGATCATTTTCCCCGTCAGAGCAATTTTTCTGTGGCAGGTCACAGGGATCACACATATATTGCATCTAAAAGCCGACAATGTGTTAGTCTAAGGTGCTAATTGGAACCAATGGCTAACGAAAAGGGTATAAAAAAGATAAATATAATCCACTACTTTAAGCCTCTTGATTCCTTGTGGAACATAGGGCCGCAACAATACCTCTCCAACAGACACTGTCCTGGGTGATCTTCATCAGCTCGGCCCATCTCGTGCCGGTGGCTTTCACATCTGCCTCAACACTTCTGCCCCAAATCTGTTTGGTTGACCCACTTTTTGCTTTGCTTGTGGATTCCATTCAAGAGCCTACCTCGTGACATTAGAAGCAAGGTTACGAATTATGTAGCCGATCCATCACCATTTCCGGTTCTTGATGTCAATCTCGTTTGGGGTTGTCTGGTCCTGTCTCACAGTCGGTCGTTGGATACCTTTTGGATAAGATGATATAGCTGGTAATATTTCTTTTCCGCAAAAATATATTGCTGGTAATATTTCTTTTCCTCAAAAATATATTGCTAGTAATATTTCTTTTCCTCAAAAATATATAGCTGGTAATATTTCTTTTCCTCAAAAAATATATAGCTGGTAATATTTATTTTCCTCAAAAATATATTGCTGGTAATATTTCTTTTCCTCAAAAATATATTGCTGGTAATGTTTCTTTTCCTCAAAAAATATATTGCTGGTAATATTTCTTTTCCTCAAAAAATATATTGCTGGTAATATTTCTTTTCCTCAAAAAATATATAGCTGGTAATATTTTTTCCAGTAATATATTGCTGGTAATAGTATTTTTCTTCAAATATTTATTACTGATGATAATCTTTTTTTTTTTTACAAAGTATTTCTGGTATTAAAACCTATTTTTACACTTTTATATTTTTTTTACCAGTTTCGGGGTTAACTATTCTCCCATAGCTGGGACCCTAACAGGTGCTACCACACCGGTTCTGGGTAGATCTGGAAGCAATTAGGATGTTGTTCCTCACTCCTCAAAACCTCATCAGAGGCCTTGCTGTTGGACGTAGTTTATTGTCATACACCGGACGCGGATGTAGTTCATAGTCATACCCAGGAGGCGTATGTAGTTTATCGTCATACCCCGGATGCGGATGTAGTTCATCGTCATACCCAGGAGGCGGATGTAGTTTATCGTCATACCCCGGACGCGGATGTAGTTCATCGTCATACCCAGGAGGCGGATGTAGTTTATCGTCATACCCAGGACAGCTGAATAAAGTATTCTGAAAGAGAGTAAAAGCGAATATTATAGATGAATAAAGCAAAAGAAAGAATGAAGAAAAAGACATAAATAGATAAAATCAATGAGAGACTATTTGTAGGTAAAGTAAATTTCACTCAGAAGAAATGATCAAACATGATATTTTGCAACACATTGATCGGGCTGAGAGTTTTCGATATCATAAAAAAATTAAGAAAAATAACAATAAAAGAAGAAAAATATATAAATAAATGAAACAAAAGAAGATTCCCATAAAAAATAAAAAGAATGAAGGGGGAATAAATACAGAAACGAAGAAAAAAGAAACAAAGCATAAAAATGTTATTAATCGAAAAACAAGAAGAAAAAAACCTGCATGAAAAAGAGATGTTTAACTGAGCAAAATCCATGAAAAACTCTAATATAAATGTAAAAGTGAAAATCTTGCATCTACAACACAAAGGGCTAATTTTCTACGCGCATGAGTATTTCCGAGGTTTGGAGTGTTGGCCGTGTGTACGAATATATTATAGAAACGACATGTTTTTTTCGAGAACACGAAGGTAAAAGAAAGCTATCGGATTCTATTCTGCTCAACGTTTACTTAAAAAAAAACAAAAAACAAAACAAAATCACAACGAAACAAACACAGTTTCTGGCACACCAACAACGAATATCTATTGTAAATGAAGCAGCGTCCTTCGCAAACATTACATTAAAGCTTTTTGTTAGCAGTTTCTGTGAAATCTTTCTATTATGATGTGGACGAGAATCACAGACGACAAGGACAGATATGGCGCCAAGTTACCTCTGGTGGAAAACAGCGTCTTTAAAAAATGGACGACGAATTTGACAGTGAAATGAATGGTGTCACACATGATGACATTATAATACTTTATAAGGCATTTAATTTCTGCGCAAATATCGCCACATCTATAATGTTATGTATTCTTTTTGTGAGTAGCACATTTCTTCGTCTCCAAAAAAAATCCGCGATGGAGTGATGTATGAATTACACATTTCTGTGTAGTGGACTCTTTCGATAAGGTTATCAGGGATTAATTTTTATTTTAATGTACATTTTAAATAACAAAATTATTTTTTATATTTTAAACTGTTCAGCATATAAACTAGATTAAGATAGCCAACAAATAGAGAGTAATGGCTGCATTCAAAAAAACAAAAGGAATACCGTTCATTACATTTGAGTTTGACTTGGCTGCAGGGTTTACTGGGAGGTTGTTCATTTTGACAGCCAACCATTGTCGCAGCTGCACTTCGCATTTTGAGCCTGGCTTTAAGTGTGTAGTTTTTTTGTTGGATATTGGCTAAGCGGAAGATAGTATAACTCCAGATAGAATAACTTCCTGGTATGAACAGGTCATCATATATATATATATATATATATATATATATATATATATATATATATATATATATATATATATATATATATATAAAAAAGAACAGTAAGATATATAATCCGGTGTTCTTTATAGATATTTTTACAAAATAAGGCTCGATGTAAATTTACAGAGCATTAATTAAATATATACATATATATATATTAATTATATATATATATATATAGCATATATATATATATATATATATATATATATATATATATATATATATAGTGGCCTAAGAAAAGTTTTAGCCAGGAGAAATAAACTATATCCAATTTCAAAATTTAATTATGTAATCCCTATTCCACATAAACAAACAATAATTGGAACTAGTATGGAGTAGGTCCTGCATTTCATAATTTCAGTGATTGTATTCGATTTTTTATTGATTTGATCAAATTATCAACAATCGTCTGAGCCATATTTTGCCACTTCTTTAGCAATGTTTCTTTTAGAGTTGCCACTGACGTGATTTTGGTTGCACGGTCTCGAATTCTTCGTTTAATGTGCTCCCAAACATGCTTTATTGGATTCATGTCAGGACTTTGGGCTACACATGGCAGTGACTTGATTCCTTGTGATTCGTTCCAGACCTTTGCTACTTTGCTCGTATGACATGACGCTCCATCTTCTTGAAAAATGCAGACATCTTGTCAATCTGATTGATTTCAAATAGTGGGAGTTGTCCTTTCTCTAATATTTGGCAGTATTTTGGATCATTCAACTGCTCATCAAGAAGAATCAGATCATATTTCCATTCAAACCATACCATAAACCAATCTTGAATTAGAATATTGGCAGAATGTACTTTCATCTGATGAAATTAGAGGCTGCCAATTCTCACAATCTTTGCTCTCGAATTCTAACTCCCAGTCCATACGAAGGTTCCTGCTAACCTCTGAAATCAAGGGCTTCTTTCTTGCAGCTCTTCTTTGATAGACTAGCTCTTTCCGAGTCTTTGGCACCGCATAGGTCGACATTTCCATGATGGTAGCGACAACTTTGACGCTCCGACGGCGGTTTCTTATGACGCTCCTTTTCCTCTTCAGTGCCCTTTTCGTTCGCTCAGACACGATGCTTGCTCTTCCTGAACGTTGTTCCACACGACAATGCCCTTCTTTATCAAATTTCATGATAATATTATTAACCGTTTGATGATTAACCGGGAGAACAACAATTTTTCTATTTGACTTGCCACACTGATGCCATCCTATTATTTGCCCTTGTTGAAATTCACTAATTTCCTTACTTCCCGATAAACATTTACCGGCCTGAATGTCCGAGAAATTTTCGCAGAAAATATTCATCCTCCGAATGTGACGTCATTTGTTTACATTTGATACGCCATGAGCAGATATGAATGTATGTGAGAGATTCATAGAAGATTGAAGTTTAACAGCAGTAAATTCGATCTTGCTAACCGAACGCTACTTCGTGGCCAAATCGGTAAAGGCACGTCAAGCTAAATGACGGTTCCGTATAGGATACAGGTTCGAATCCTGTCGGAGGACGAATATTTTCTGGGAAAATTTCTCGGATATTCAGGCCGGTAAATGTTGTTTAATACTGTTTATATAAACAGATCATTTACTTAAATATTTGTATCTATATAAAGAATGTATAAATATAAAAATGTCTTAAAAATAATTGTCGGGCTTCCCATTTCATTATATATATATATATATATATATATATATATATATATATATCTGTGTGTGTGTGTATGCGCTAACATGAGATGTTTAAAAGAATGTTTGCCTCCCTAATATATGTGTTAAACATTTAACCTCAAACAAGCCGGGAGTGCCACTAATACGCCAGAGGATTACAGAGAGCGAATAATTATTAGGGAAGCAAGTAAGAGGAAGGAGTTTCAATGTCGGAAAGTGCGACAGAAGAAGCTGTTGGAGTAGAAAAGGCGGTTAAATTTACCTGTTTCAACAGTAAAAGGGTGGGACCTAGATGACAACCTAGTAGCACGCTTAAATTCATGCAGTCGGTGTATCAGAGTAAATGATTCGTCAGAGCATTTGTCTTGAAAATATTTGTAGAAAAGACAGAGGGAAGCCACCTCACGTCCGTGAGAATGTAGATAGACTTGATATTGTCAACTGAAAAAGGTACACATGAAAGTACTTGACGCAAATCTTATTTGACAATATGAGTACAATAGCGTTTTCTAAATTCTAGTTGCTCAAAACATTGTGTTTGTTGTTAATAAGTACTTTATTTTCAATAATTTCATTTAATTTTGGACTTGAAAATGTCCAATTTGGAAGAAACACGTCGGCTTATAATATAGTTTTTCTATTGTCTTTTTACCTTTATACATATACATGTTTGTATCTATGTAGAGTCCACCAGGGTTCTAAACGTGTATCTAATTTTCTTCCTAGCTATCTAGATCTCATATATATATATATATATATATATATATATATATATATATATATATATCCATTTCTGTAGTTCACTGTTACCAACAAGCAGGAATTGTTTTCTCCTGATGATGGCCATGCTGACCGAAACTATTCGAGGAACATAATTGGAATAATGAAACAAAAAAATATTAATATACAACTCAGTGTGTCTGAAAATTTTAATTTTTTTATTATATATATTTTTATTGTTCAAAAATATATATATATATATATATATATATATATATATATATATATATATATATATATATATATATATATATATATATATATATATATATATATAATTTTAAATTGATGTTTTCTGTCTCCTGCCTGTTTTTTGACTTTCAGTTTATTTTTCATTCTCATCATTACAGTTTTTTTTTTAATATCGTCTGCTAATATTTTATTTATATATTAAATTCGTTTTAAAAAAAAACAAACGTTCATTGTTTTTTTTTGCTTTTTTATTCATGTCAACAGTGACCCCCCCCACCAGTAAATAATATTTTTACTTGACTCATTCTTTTGAATCGCTTTTTTTCCAAATTTTCATTTCTGTCAATTCCGTAATTGAATCCTTCCACCTCTTTGTCTCCCAATGCTTACGGCCGTCCTGGGTATGACGATAAACTACATCTGCATCCAGGGTATAAAGATAAACTCCATCCGGGTCCTGGGTAAGACGATACACTACGTCCAACAGCAAGGCCTCTGATCAGGAGATTTTGAGGAGTGTGGAACCGCCTCTTAATTGTTGGTGTTCTCAGGTCCACCCTGACCAGGGGTGGTACCACCTGTTAGGGTCCCAGCTATGGGCAAATAGATAGCACCCATAATTGTGTAAAAATAGGTTTCAATATCAGAAATACTTTGTAATAAAAAAAAATTATTACCAGCAATAATTTTTGAAGGAAAAAATTATTATCAGCAATACTTTAAAAAAATACCAGCAATACAAACAGTTATAGACTTTTTGAAAAAAAAAAATGACCCGATTTCTTCAAGGAAAAATATTCCCTGAAATAGATTTTTGAAGAAAAACATATTACCAGCAATAAAAATGTTGTCGGTATTAAATAGTCCATTGAAGTTGATATGTCGTAAAACAAATAAACCAAAACAAACCCAATGCTTACGGCCACATCACGTTGAAATATAGTTTCCCGTTCGATCAGCGAAGTTAGGCAACGTCGATCCTGGTCAACAACTAAAAGGATAACTGCTTGGGAATATAAGGTGCTGTAAACTTGGATGTATACTTGGTGTTATGGATAACGGTTTGGAATCGAGAAATCGGACGACCGAGTTCGTTATATTCACTCACGCACAAAAGCTCTTTGGAATCCATCACTTCTCCCCAGTAACGGCTTAAATATAATAGAACATGTATATCAAAATATTTATTAGCAAAAAATATTGTTATGCAATCTTCACTTGCATAAATTATTCTCACCAGCCAAATATAGGTTTCGGCTTTAAATAACCTACAAAAGGCTGATAAGACGTAAAAAATCAATCTTTTTTCCCATTTCTATTTTTTTTAAAAGTTTGTTACACTTCATTTCCTTTCACTTTCCTCTTCTTTATTTTCATCAGCATTTTACCTCCTAAACATCTCTTATTCTCATGATTCTTCCTATCTTCTTCTTCTTCTTCTTCTTCTTCTTCTTCTTCTTCTTCTTCTTCAGCATCTGAACTTTTAAAACTGTCTTATTCCTATGACTCTTCCTCCTTCTTTTTCTTGTTGTTGTTCTTCATTTTTTCTCTTCTTCGGCATCTGAACTTTTAAGAATGTCATTCATATGACTCTTCGTTCTTCTTCTTCATTTTTTCACTTACTCAGCATCTGAACTTTTAAGACTGTCTTATTCATATGACTGTTCCTCCTTCTTTTTTTTTTTCTTCTTCTTCTTCTTCATTTTTCTCGTCATCTTAACTTTTTAAGAATGTCATTCATATGACTCTTCCTTCTTCTTCTTCATTTTTTCACTTAATCAGCATCTGAACTTTTAAGACTGTCTTATTCATGATGACTGTTCTTCCTTTTTTTTTTTTCTTCTTCTTCTTCATTTTTTCTCGTCATCTTAACTTTTAAGAATGTCATTCATATGACTCTTCCTTCTTCTTCTTCATTTTTTCACTTAATCAGCATCTGAACTTTTAAGACTGTCTTATTCATATGACTGTTCATCCTTCTTTTTTTTTTTTTCTTCTTCTTCTTCTTCATTTTTTTTCTCGTCATCTTAACTTTTAAGAATGTCATTCATATGACTCTTCCTTCTTCTTCTTCATTTTTTCACTTATTCAGCATCTGAACTTTTAAGACTGTCTTATTCATATGACTGTTCATCCTTTTTTTTTCTTCTTCTTCTTCATTTTTTCTCGTCATCTTAACTTTTAAGAATGTCATTCATATGACTCTTCCTTCTTCTTCTTCATTTTTTCACTTAATCAGCATCTGAACTTTTAAGACTGTCTTATTCATATGACTGTTCCTCCTTCTTTTTTTTTCTTCTTCTTCTTCTTCATTTTTTCTCGTCATCTTAACTTTTAAGAATGTCATTCATATGACTCTTCCTTCTTCTTCTTCATTTTTTCACTTAATCAGCATCTGAACTTTTAAGACTGTCTTATTCATATGACTGTTCCTCCTTCTTTTTTTTTCTTCTTCTTCTTCATGTTTTCTCGTCATCTTAACTTTTAATAATGTTAATCATATGACTCTTCCTTCTTCTTCTTCATTTTTTCTCTTCCTCAGCATCTTGACTTTTAAGAATGTCTTATTCATATGACTCTTCTCCTTCTTAACTTTTCTTCGGCATCTTACCTTTTAAGCATGTCTTATTCCTATGACATTTCCTTTCAGTTATTATTATTATTATTATTATTATTATTATTATTATTATTCCATAATTCAACGTTTCTTTTATTATCATATATTTATACCCTCCCATTTTTTTTTTTTCTCTTAATTCAAACTTTTCTTCGCATCTTTTATTTCCGACCTCATCCATTTACATTTTTTTAATTGAGAAATATATTCTTTGTCCATTTCCGAGCATTTTCTTATTAGTTGTCTCATGTTTTCCTTCATGCCGTTTCCTTCTTATTAAATCACAAATTTATTATCGTCTTACTTTAAATGCACCGTCGAATATTATCACAACATTAGAGAGAGAGAGAGAGAGAGAGAGAGAGAGATAGCGGGTGAGAACGAGAGAGAGGGTGAGAAAGAGAGATAGAGAGAAAGAGAAAGAGAGGGGACATTGAATGACAAAAGAAAAAAAAAAAGAAAATAACAAATACAATTTACTGAAGCCAAACAAAATGAATCAGATGCATGATAAAAAAGAAATCTATACAACGAAATAAACGTAATTTCCTGAAAACAACATTTTTCATGTGTATTGACGAAGAAGATGGCGTTTCTTGAATATATTTTTCAAAAAACAAAGTTGTATAAAAAGAAAAAAAGAAATTAAATAGACCTTAAATTTCTTATGTATGTTGCCGAGAATGAAGTTTGTTTGCCTGGGTTACGAAGGTCTATAAATTTTTTCATCATATATATTTGTATTTTGTATTTGCAAATTACTTGACTTTCTAGGTATGAGTCTAAAATGGTTCCCAGGGATTTTAGGTGTAGGCGAGTGCTATTTTCTGATTCCCAAAGATTTTCTGTACGGAAATCGTTGTTTAGAATCCGGTTTTCTATTATTCGGATTTACTGTAGGATTTGTAGACTTGTACAGAAGACAAAACCGTTATAAGGGTATATATATATATATATATATATATATATATATATATATATATATATATATATATATATATATATATATGTATATATACAGAGAGAGAGAGAGAGAGAGAGCGAGCGAGTGAAAGAGAAACTAAGATACTTAGATAGATATAATCTTCATACATTAAAAAACTAAATCAAAGCACCTTGTCTGTCATATCCGATGAAACGTGCATGAAAGAAGGATTGCTGCCTATATATATATATATATATATATAGAGAGAGAGAGAGAGAGTGAGAGAGAAATAGGGAAACTAAGATACTTAGATAAATATGAACAGACTGAGATAGATAGATAGAAAAATGGTTATGAAAAAGACAGAAACAGATATGAAAATTCATATATATATATATATATATATATATATATATATATATATATATATATATATATATATATATATATATATATATATATATATATATATATAGAGAGAGAGAGAGAGAGAGAAACTAAGATACTTAGATAAATATGAACAGACTGAGATAGATAGATAGAAAAATGGTTATGAAAAGACAGAAACAGACATGAAAAAATATATATATATATATATATATATATATATATATATATATATATATATATATATATATATATATATATATATATATATATATATATATATATAGAGAGAGAGAGAGAGAGAGAAACTAAGATACTTAGATAAATATGAACAGACTGAGATAGATAAAAATGGATATGAAAAGACAGAAACAGACATGAAAATATATATATATATATATATATATATATATATATATATATATATATATATATATATATATATATATATATATATATATATAGAGAGAGAGAGAGAGAGAGAGAGAAACTAAGATACTTAGATAAATATGAACAGACTGAGATAGATAGAAAATGGATATGAAAAGACAGAAACAGACATGAAAATATATATATATATATATATATATATATATATATATATATATATATATATATATATATATATATATATATATATATATATATATATATATATATATATATATATATATATATATATAGAGAGAGAGAGAGAGAGAGAGAGAGAAACAGAGAGAGAAACTAAGATACTTAGATAAATATGAACAGACTTAGATAGATAGTAAATGGATATGAAAAGACAGAAACAGGCATGAAAAATATATATATATATATATATATATATATATATATATATATATATATATATATATATATATATATATATATATATATGCCACACAAATAGTAGAACGCAGTGGTCGCTGTCAGACAATTTTTGCTCCCAGTATCTCCTCTGACACCTGATCTCCTAACTCTCCAGGCTGCAAGCAACCCCACACATTGATTATTATTTGTGGAGCGCAGTTGGGCGACAGAACACCAAAGATGATCTGAAGGCAATGATTATGGCAACCTTCACCAACCTAAAAAAAGGAGACCGTCTAGAAAAGATACTGGAGATTCCGAAGTAACTCAGAGGCCGTGGTTGAAGCCAATGGTGATTTTATTGAAGAAATCTACTCTTTATCTTGTCAAGATATTCCTGTGTAATTTTGGTAAATATATCTGTTAAAATGAGATGTCACTGTTATTTTTATTTTTGTGTCATTTAGACACCTGGGGAATATGGTGTTTGTCAGAACTTTGTCAGTAATGGAATGATTTTGGTGTTGACGTTTTAAGCACTTTCATTCTAAGCATGGGACAACGGAACTGAGAGAGAACTCTATAAGCGTGACCGAGTTCAAAGTCAATCGGTGCCAGGCGGGTTCGTTTGGTTTACTTTATCTCCAATACCATAACAACAATACAGACACTTTTAGTCCGACCTCGTATGTATGTATGAATGTGTTTTGCAAATGTCAAGCATACAGCTAGAAAAATAATTGATCCATTTGTCGATCAGTTTATATGTGATGAATGTAACTGAGTAGGTTTCTCCAATGCAAGCCTCGTTAGAAACAAGAAGAGTCACACTGATATACCTTTCACAAATTAGGATCAGTACTACACTGGAAATAACTCAATATACGGTGTGGCAGAAAAAGCTACAGACACCACTCCAGACACATGAAGACCCACAAGTGAGGTGAACAGAGTTTACAAAACAGACTAAGCCCTGTACAAATCAACCTAGTTTCCACCTCTGTAATAAGCATTGCAATTCATTTACTGGCTTAAAACACATTGTCGTTCTCATTCGAACAAAAAATCGAACTTTTCAGCTATCTTCACACTCGATCAACGTGTCTACAGGCATCATCTTTTGCATGTACGTGTGTATGTAGGTAGGAGTATTTTTCAGTGCCTCCACGTAGCTACCGAATGTCACCCAAGATCACTTTAATGTGGGTTCAACGGTAATACCGTGGAAAAATTTACCTAGCCTCCTCGGCACTTCAGCTTTTGTGGACACCTCACGCGCCGGGTAAGAACCTCAGCTCGCTCTCTAGGCTTAATATTTTAAACTCAAGATAGTGGACCCAGCCAGCACTACTATAAAACCATAGATTGTCGGTGGTGGTGGTGGTGGGTTGGAAATTAGTTCATATAATACCCGAGGGTATTAGTACGAATTTAAACCCGCCCCGATGAGCTCACATTTCGAGTCTATAACCACTGTGCTATGTGCATATAAATTAACTGATGTAAATAGAAAAAGAGAAATAAAGAAACGAACAAACGTGTTAGACGTACAACGAGGGAAATAGATAATTACTAAGATTAGCTAATCAATTTCACGCTGAGCATTTGGTGGAAACTAAGTCAAAAAGATTTGGGATTTAGACTGAGGGATTAGATAACAGAAAAGAGATAAGATTAATATTCTTCCAGGCTGCAGTTCAGTACCCGGCTCTGAAGGATATGTTATGTAATTTACTTTGTTTCTTTTTCTTCTTTAGCGAATGAAGATCAAAGTAATCGAGGGTTTTGTCTGGTGAATGTCAGTCATTGAAAGCGGCAATAGTATACAGGAAAGTGTTGGAAAATTGTGCATTTGACCCACTTCCTAAAATCTGACCAAATAAGCAACATAATACTTTTTGGGAATCATTTCCTAGCCGAACCGAGAACATTTCAGAGACCTCATATATATATATATATATATATATTAAGATATTTTTATGTTTACACATTCTTTTTATAGATGGTATTTATCAATCCACCCACAGGGATCGAATGTGGCACAAGGCCTTTTTAATGTGGGTATCTCTGAGCCCGTAGGCCCAGCCAAAAATAAATAACCATCCAAACACGCCGAGGCGGGCCAGTTCCGTCAACCTCCCCCAACGAAACCCTACCCTTCGCAGAGAGTTCGACAGACAACCGACCCGGCAGCTCACAAAGCGCAGATACTACACTTTGATCCTAGCCACCGGGCCGAGCGGTTATTCTTTTTATAGGTACAAATATTTACGTAAATGCTCTGTTTTATAATAAACAGTATTAAACAACATTTACCGGCCTGAATGTCCGAGAAATTTTCATAGAAAATATTCGTGCTCCGACAGGAATCGAACCTGTATCCTATCCTGTTATATATATATATATATATATATATATATATATATATATATATATATATATATATATATATATATATATATATATATATATATATATATTCTACGATTGGCATTCAAACAAAAGAAAAACAAGTCTAATCTCGAAGATCTTCACAGACCAATCATGAGTTTCTCTTATATATATATATATATATATATCTTATGATTGTTCTGTGAAGATCTTGTATATATATATATATATATATATATATATATATATATATATATATATATATATATATATATATATATATATATATATATATGCATATATATATATATATATATATATATATATATATATATATATATATATATATATAAGATCTTCGAAGACCAATCATGATTTTCTTATTTCTTCCAAGAGATATATTTTGTAAGTAATAATAATAGATTTTTGAACTTGATTTCTCATTGTTTATATCATTGTTAGGTTCATTTTTTTCCTCTTCCCCAAAGGGTTTGTACTACGCTTGGCGGTTCATGCGCCTCTTAACGGCCAGTTAGTGATGCATAGTATGTATATAAGACAGTATTGAGAGAGACGGCGCTAAGAGAAGATGCTTCCCTTGCACGCGGGAAAACAGTTTTTTTTTGCAACCGATACAGATTAACTTGTGAGTAAATACTGCGTTCGTAATATACACTAGCTTCCCATGTTAGATCTGAAAAGTAAGAAGCCCGAACGGAGTTCCACAAGCGCGAAGTGCGATAAAAGTTACGGTTATTCTAGCTATTTCGACTGCAAATTGATGACATCTTGCTACCAGTGAGAACTATGCTGATCATATGTGTCAGCAAAATTTTAAGAATGGACAAATGGTAGATATATAAATATGTGAGATATATTCTGGAGAGAAAAACTGTCTCGCCCGATATAGTGAAATGGTTTTCTTAGCAGCTGACCTAGAAATAGATTCAGTATAGTATTTCCATTTCATATCGACAGAGAACGCGAGCCTGAGTAGGCGTAGCGAGTTACTTTCCAGGTGTAGAGCATCAGAAATGCTGTCGGAAGGTACCAAGGGGTCGCTCAGACGATAAACGAACGTTTTGATTTGGAGGCAATAAAATTAACAATAAATTTTCGCCCCATTTAAAGACGGTTTTGAGGTTCTTTTGTACATCGGCTACCATTTTGACCAAGTCAAACTGATCAGCCTTACTATCGAGGTTGGAGTAAATATTAGTGTTGTCAATGTATACGCGAAATTGAGAGATGATTTCACCTGGAACGTTGTTAATAAAAATTAAAAAGAAAACCAACGATGGATCCTTAGGGCACAACCACGTTAGAACTTTAGATCTAGACATGTGACCGTTCAAGAAAGGTTAATTACATAATTTGACAGAAAAAAGAGTGGATCAGCTCAATTATGTGCCCGGTGATAGCGTAAATTTTCAGTTTGTGGAGGAGAAATATCAACTTCTTATGAGTCGTTTCATACTGAAATTTAATTTTCTTGTAAACTTGAGCAATTTTTTCCCCCAAAATGTATGACTGTTAATTTTAATTTCTTTTTTTAACTATGAAAATATATTGCTGTTGATTTTAATTTTGTTTTTTTTTTACTATAAAAATGAATTGCTGGTAATTTTTATAATGTATGTTTATGTTTTCATGTTTTGACACTAGTTTGGATATTCAGTATTTGCCCATAGCTGGGACCCTAACAGGTGCTACCACCATGGGTCAGGGTTGACATAGGAGCAACAAGAATTTAAAGGTGGTTCTACACTTAAAATCTCCTGATCCGTGGACTTTCTGCTAGATGTAGTTTACCGTAATACCCGGGATGATTATTTCGCAATGACATTTTTTAGTTATGGCTGAATTATAACAAGGCAGATATAAATCCTGCCTATGCAAACATATACACATGGATTTCAGTTCTGTACTTTCTATCATCTACAAAAATACTTCCCAAGTATTTAAATTGTTGCACTCGTTTGATTTTGGCATCTCCAATTTGTAATTTACGTGTTTGGCCATTCGTCTTGCTGACAACCATGCATTCTAGCTTCTTGTCAAATCCTTTTGAGATGTCAAATGCTACAGACCTGGCTTTACCGTTTTTATCTAGAGCACGAAAGGCACATTCCGAAATTATCATCAGTACATCAGCAGTTGACCTGGAGATAAGTTTATCTATCTATCTATCTATCTATCTATATATATATATATATATATATATATATATATATATATATATATATCAGTGTAACCCGGATATAGAGAAACCCGGATATAAGAGACTTCTTCTCCGGTCCCGACAACTCTCTTATATCCGGGTTACACTATATATATATATATATATATATATATATATATATATATATATAAACGTGAACATAGAAGTCAGCACTTAGAGGCGACAGTCTGTTTCAGATGAAACAGACTATTGTCTCTAAGTGTTGACTTGTGTTCACTTTTATATTTACATATGCTCTATCTCTGATATTGAGAACTTTATCCCATAAATATAGCACATCATAAGACTATATTTTTCATATATATATATATATATATATATATATATATATATATATATATATATATATATATATATAAATAAAAAAAAGAACAGTAGTAAGATATATAATCCGGTGTTCTTATAGATATTTTATTTTTACAAAATAGTGCTCGATGTAAATTTACAGAGCATTAATATTATAAATTAATTGATTTAAAATATGGTTTAATTTGTTTTTTTTTAGAACTGTGTAGCGAAAAAAAAACATATTTTAAATCAATTAATATATATATATATATATATATATATATATATATATATATATATATATATATATATATATATGCTCTAAAGTGGATATTTTGTGCATGAAAAGAATCTTGAAAAACTGTAAAGTTGTTTGTCTGCAAATAAGTTCCATGTCTTAGAGACATAACCCTGCAGGCATTTCAAAATGTTATGTTTGGATTTCATTTACCATTTTCGTATACATAGAAGATAATATTAAATTTATATAGAAGTTTGTATATTCGCAAACCCCAAATTAAATAACAACAACAACACCAATAGTAATAATAATAATAATAAAAACAGCAACAACAACACCAGGATACACTAAAAGCAAATAGAACAAAACTGAAGGTAAAAGCCTCTCCATAGCCAGTTCTTTCACAGAATCAAAAACGCTGATGTAAATCAGTTCGCAAACCACCAATTCCTAAGAAGTTCAGGATCAAAGGCTGAGATTAAAGGGTGTATTATTTCTGTACAAGACCAAAGTCTGCACAAAAGTAACTGCCAAGCTAATATCTTGCATGATAGTACGGACCCAGATTGTATGTTCTGTGACCAATGCATTGAAACTATTGATCACCTTATCTCACGAAGTTCAAATCTCACACCCAATGAGAGCACAAAAACCGTCACGACAGAGTAGGTCAATATATTCACTAGCAGACCTGTCATCACGATGGGATAAAAAAAACAACAACTGCAAAATGACAAAAATATCTATGTGAAAGTTTAAAAAAAAAAAAAAAAGTCAAAACAATGTCCTGGAAATGAAAAAAGAAAAAAGCACTTAAAAACTAATAGTGTGCCTGTTCTAGTTGGAGCTTTGGGATTGATAAAGAAAGGAACTCAACAACAAAATCCCTGTTGCACCATCTCTCCATGAACCCACCCCCAAAATAGTTCTAACAAGTAAAACACACATCCTTAAAAGATCTTTGTCCATTGTAATTTTATGCTAATCGTGATCTTTTGTTTATTTCAGTCGAAGCAACAAAACACATATCGTTCACTTGTCCTAGCTCATTGGTTATGGTAAGTTTCTATGCGGAGCCTAGTTGTGGCACAAGGCCAAAAGTATGGAGCACCCAGTGAGGATAAAAGTCGCTGCTCATTGGTAATTGCTCTAGCGACACAAAATTACTAACCATTACACCACGTCGGGGTGACCAAGGTCATTGTTAATGACTCGGTATATGATTATAAAACAATGCAAGTCAAATATATTTTTTAATATAATAATCAATGTATAATTGTAGAGTTTATGTCTATATTATCTATCTTTTAATGTCACCAGGGAAAAGAGATAACGAAATTAATCTCCCTTTTACTAGCGACATCATGTTTCATTACATTGTATGAATAAATAACTTAAAGACTAATAAAATATTAATAAAAATGGTAATCAGAAGATAACACTGTATGGATGCGCAAAGGCGTAATATATAATACCTAGAGAAAATTATCTGCCTTACTAATATTAGTAATGACTTAACAAAGTAGGGCGACATTATTGAAGATATGATTAAACTAGTGTAATAAGATGAAACTTGACATAAAGTAGGAGATTGTTAAAAAATACAAATGATTTCCGGAATTATTACATACCAATATAAAAAAGTGTAAACAAAATATTTAGATGTGAAAACAGTTAATCAGAGGAAAGACAAGAGAAAATATATCATATTTTGGCGGGAGGCGACATTCAGGAAGTACTTATGCTACAACTAATATTATTAGTAATAATACTAATACAATCAATAACACTAATACAATTAATAATATATTGCTATCACAGGAAATGCAGTTTCCGCAGCAAGAAAAGAAGCTACTATAAAACAAAAACACATCAAACTCCTTAAATACCCAAATATCATATAAGGATTTATCTGTGCGTCCACAACGCACACAGATGTAACACAGGGTCAACAATACCGTGGAAAAATGTTCGGCTCCATTACCATTTCCTCTTTTGGGGCCAACGGACAATAAACTCAGCATCCTCCCGACGGAGAGGTAAAGCCTTGTGAGGAAGGATCTCTGGGAATTGGGCTTAGTATTATTATACATGGCCAAAATCTAATATACCTATCTGAAACCAACAATCAATAAATAGAGAGGACTGGGAGCCCTATGGCACTTCATCCCAGACTATAAACTGCACAAAAATAAACCAACTATTAAAGAATGGCATCAAAAATACAAAACCAGATCAGAAGAAATCCAGACTTCATAGAGAACACACTACCATAGCCTATTCGATTATCCTAGAAATGGAAGATTTTAAGTATGTGTGGTAAAATAAAAATCGTCCACAATGTCAATATTAATAAAAATGTAAATGAGTATCGTCGGCCACAATCTTGACAATATTAATAAAATATGTAAATGAGTATCGTCGGCACAATCTTGACAATATTAATAAAATATGTAAATGAGTATCGTCGGCCACAATCTTGACAATATTAATAAAATATGTAAATGAGTATCGTCGGACACAATCTTGACAATATTAATAAAATATGTAAATGAGTATCGTCGGCCACAATCTTGACAATATTAATAAAATATGTAAATGAGTATCGTCGGACACAATCTTGACAATATTAATAAAATATACAAATGAGTATCGTCGGCCACACTCTTGACAATATTAATAAAATATGTAAATGAGTATCGTCGGCCACAATCTTGACAATATTAATAAAATATGTAAATGAGTATCGTCGGCCACAATCTTGACATTATTAGATACGCAGATCACGTGGTATTGATAGCAAACCCAGTAAGTACAAGAACAAACACTGAAGGTAATGAAAGAAAGAAAGAAAGAAAGACAGAAAGAAGAAAGCAGTAAACATCAACTGCAAGACGACAAATTACATGGTTGTTAGCAAGAAGAACAGCCCAACATGTAAATTACAAATTGGAGATACCAAAATCAAAAAAGTACAACAATTTAAATATCTGGGAAGGATTAAATCCGAATGTATTGGGAGAGAAAAATGTCCTCTAAACGCTAAACAAAGTATTAAGAAATGTAACAATTTAGTTACAAGGAAAACTGTTATTGGATATCAATACTCTTATATAGAAGAAAAGTTGGACAAGGTCCGCAAAAATGAAGAAGGAATAGAAATGAAAACAGAAGAATGCCGAGAATACTATGGACCGAACATGTAAGCAACAATGATTTTATAAAGACAATGGAAACAAAAAGGAGAATTATAGATTACATCCGGATTTGGGAGATTAAATAAAAGAAAAATATAAAGACATAACAAAAACGACATAAAAAAATAGAATTTCCCTTGTCTGTCGCATTCAGTAGAAACATATATAAAAGAAGGATCGCTGTCTCAAATTATAATATATTATAGTGCAGTGTTTATATATAATATATAATATAATATATTATAGTATATATATATATATATATATATATATATATATATATAATATTATTTTTATTACAATTGAACACAATAAAAACATTTGACATCGCTACACAAAAACTTTCACGTTTCGGAACTTTAATCTTCCCTCGTCGACGATGGTAGATAATATAATACAAATGATTTATTTGGGAGTTTTCAAAACAAACCGTTACCTCTTTCGAAATGTAAAAAGTAGTGGGTTGAAGACTAATGTCAGAATTAAAACATATACATGTGGACTTGTCCGGATTAACTAATTAAAAGTCAGATCTATGTTAAAATAGAACAATGAAAAATAAGGTCTGAGAGTGAAGGGAGGTAGGTTTATAAATTCATGTCTTGATAAATTGACACTCTAGACATGTCAGCGTCGAACATAATATAGTGAACTCCTTAATTCAGATTTGGTGAAGTAGGCATAGAGATTAACCTTGAACAACAAAGACATATTGTTTTAAATTTTGGAATTTTTTTTTTCATAATACGGAAACTTGATAAAGGGACCGAATAGATACAGTTAAAATAATTTTTTGTGGAACTTTAATATATGATGCTAATTATATTGAATGGGCGGTAAAAAAAAAAAAAAAAATATTAAATTTGAAAAAAATAAAAAAAATATCGAGTGGACCATTATATACTTGGCTATGTAATTGTAATGTATAGAATATTTATGAAGAATTCTTTTAACTATATCTTAATGTTAAATTTAGACGATGCATACATAAAAATGTGAATTCATTTCTTTGGTTTAGTAGAACTTTATTTTTAGGAAACTTTATAATATGCAGCTTTTCCTGATATGGGTCATATAAGGATTTACAGATTATCGTCTTTTTAAAATATTTCCCATTTAACTTTAGGCG
>CAHIKZ030002114.1:0-180000 GCA_903632075.3 Acanthosepion pharaonis
GAAGAGTTGCAGGAAATTCCGAAGTCGTCTGGAGGCCGTGGTTGAAGCCAATGGCGATTTTATTGAATAAATTTACACTTTATTTACAGTATTTTAAGATGTTTTTGTGTTAAAATGAGATATCAGTGTT
This sequence comes from Acanthosepion pharaonis, assembly GCA_903632075.3. Classification (NCBI taxonomy): domain Eukaryota; kingdom Metazoa; phylum Mollusca; class Cephalopoda; order Sepiida; family Sepiidae; genus Acanthosepion; species Acanthosepion pharaonis. Next base: position 131 of record CAHIKZ030002114.1, read on the forward strand.
ATTTTCATTTTGCGTCATTTAGACGGCAATTTATTCACCACACCCAGTACATTGGCTTCAGAGAATACACATTTTTATGTTTTGTTTAAAAGATTTCTTCCTGTTAATATGTTTGGAATTCCGATAGCCAGATAACAACTAAAACCTGGGATTGACGGATCCCAATAATGTCGTTGATGATAATTAGAGACAACGTACGACAGAGACCAGGAAGAGGCGTATGCATTAGGTTTATTTTGCAGACCACTGTTAGTAAGTTCAATGAGAACCCATTGATATAACCTTATGCCAGACTGGTTAAGAAACAAAAATAAAGATTGTTTTTATTTGGTATCCTTGGAATCTGTCACGAAGAAGTTGTCTATTGAAATATTTTTCATTCTTTTACATAAATCTTAGCTAGTTATCGATTTTTAACGAGTTTTATGTGTGAAAATAGAACATTATTTTTAATGATTTCTATAAAATAGAAATAAATGCAAATTATTTGTTTGCTTAGGTTTGTAAGTGTTTGTATTATATATAAATTGTGTGATCCAGAAAAAAAAAAAATATATATATTTAATTTTAATTCAAAATATTTATCAAAAGTTGTTGAATTTCAAATTCTTCGATTTTAAATTTCATTTTTTTTATTTTGTTTTTATTTTAGCACATACAATTTTATTACTTAAATAAAATTCCGCAAAATTACTTCCCGAACTGCGGTTTGAAACTGAATCGATTAAATGATTGATCGATCGATTTGTTGTTGTTGTTGCTGGTTTTTTTATGGCTTATCAATATTTCTATCAATCTATTCACGCCAAACAATGCGATAATGCCACAAAGATGCAAGGATTTTCTAGGAGTGAAAGAGATTGCAAAAAACTTTAGAAGGAACCGGAAATCCAATCCTGTACAATAAACAAGGGATAAACCTTTACTCCTGTTCAAAATACCGGCGAGAAGTGTGAACCAAGCGATAGATGAAGTTATCTACGACTATTGAGTAAAACTATAGTAAATATGGCGTCACAAGACAGGACTTTGGAGAGACTCTAAATCTTATGACTAATCTTAGATTGTAATCTTTAAAAATTCCTGATTCTATATTTTTAATGTGACCATGTAAAATAAATAATTAATTCAAGATCTGTTATCCTACTGCGAGTGCACACACACACACACGCGCGCGCGCACACACACACGCACACACACACACACACACACACACGCGCACATATATTCAAACATATATTGTTAAATATAGCAGACAACGAATGCCTATTATGTTTGATCCTGAGCCGTTCTAAACTTCGTATAGTTGCTTTAAATTCGGTAGAAAATAAAGACAAAAGTTGTCCGACATTTGGATATTTTTTAAGCTGTTCCTTGATCTAATCCTTCGCCTCACATGAACCGTATTCAGAGTGGTTATATGGACATTTAAACAAAGTTATTCACCATCAAAGATGATATTCTGTTATGTTGACACAGAAGTTCGGTATACGGAATAGCAGTCACAGGTCGTAAATTCATGATGCAGTTCTATGACGTCGTACCACGTGAGAGGCCGAAATATTAACATATATATCTAGATGCAATGTAATGTGTTGTGACTAGTTTGAAATATAATTTTGTTGAGTGTAGGTTGCTTTGTTTTAATGTAGATGGCCTCCAATATCTGAAGGTTCTTTTTACTGTGTTTATGTGTGAATATTCTTGTGTTATCAACTAATATAAAAATGGCTCATGTATGCCGAAAGCTGAGATCAAAGTACAGCATAATAAGAAAATATCCAAATGTTCGACAATTTTTGTCTTTATTTTCACACGAAATTAAAGTAAATATACAAAGCTTAGAACGTCTCATGATCAAACATAATAGACATTCGTTGTCTGTTATATTTAACAATATATATTTGAATAATGATCTGCTGCCCTAATTTTTATATATATATATATATATATATATATATATATATATATATATATATGTCTATATTTCTGAGATTAGGTATTATGCACATTATTTTACATAATTGGACTATTGTCCTCATCTTTGTCATATATATTTATTACAACGTTTCGGCCGTTGTACGCTATTGCCCTTCTTCAGGTGTTTGGAATGTCGAAATAACCCTTTATTTCGCTCACTGGGGTAACTGTTCTAGTTCCACGTGCCATGTTTAATGGATGTCAGTTATCTCCTGTTAATTTCCTCTGAAAGTTCTCCACAAAGATGAGGACAATAGTCGGAATAATGTAAATAGTGTACATAATACCTCATCTCAGAAATATAGACAGATACAGAAAGTGGGGAATTTAACATTCTCAGGACATAGTGAAAGCAAGAGAGAAACAACGAGTAACTTATTTAAAGAGTTTAAGGAGAAAAGCAGATTTGGACATGGCAATGTTGTCCGGCAATAGGGAGTGGCTTAGATCATTACAGCAGTGATTTCCATGTTTAATGGCGGCTTTACGCTTGTAGCCTTTTAGCAGTTTAACATGTTAGCATTTGTCTTCATTTCTGAGATGAGATATTGAAACTATTTACACTAGAATAGTGTAAATGTTAAGTTAGATTATCATTTTACTTGAAGATTTATTTTGATTAAAGTATGCCAATATTTACAGCCAGCAATGAACGAAAATCAAACCTGATGCTAAAAGGAGTCTAATTTCTTAAATTTTGCAGTTGAAATGGCTTGATATTTGTTTGTTTGTTTGTTTGTTTTGTTTTACGGCATATCAACACCTCAATGGGTCATTTAATTCCGATAACTTATTTTTTCCTTGTAATATTTTTGTTTTGTCAAAAATCCATTTTTGTTAACATTTTTTTCAAAAATGTATAGCTGGTAATGTAAATAAACCCTATTTTCTCTTTCATCATTATATGTCACTAAAACTTCATCCATCTCTTTCCGATTTTAGCTATCAGTTTCTTCTAAGTTATTGCAGACGTTAAAAGTTCCTCGTTGTTGACAGGCTATTCTCAGCATCCTTCTGTAGAACTACATCTCTGTCATTTCAAGTCTCTTAATTTTCGAGAAACTTATTCGGTATTCGCTGCCATATAGGCGATTAACTATTACATAGCAGTTCAGCAGTTTTTTCTTTGTTTTTAATGATATTTTTCTATATCTTAATATTTTGCTTAGTTTCCCAAATGCTTTTTCCGCTATTCTTACGCGCCTTCAGATTTTTACATTATGTAGCAATATGAGTCAGCTGAGGTCTTGATAAATTGAATACAGCGGGACCTGTCACAAAAATGGATAAGAAACATTTACTTTCAACCGATGGTTATCTATAAGTGAAGTCAACTTCAAAGTATAGAGCAAGAGACTCAGACAGAGAAAAAGTCACAGAACGAAGATAAATTATTTTTTAGACGAAGTTCACAAGACAAAGAATATTGTTATTTATCAAAATGACGATCTCGCGAAAAGGTACCCAGAAGAGACGAAGCGGGCCTCAGAAAACGGACAGGGAAGGCAGCCGCTGAATTGTGAACCTCCACCCTCATCTACGCTTCATGTCTACTTCGATCGCTTATACCAGTAGTTAATAAACCAAGAATTGTTTATTTCTAGAAATTGTTTTGTTTTTCACTCGTGGTTAACGATCTGGCCGAAGGCTAATTTTAAAGCCACAAGCATTTGACTGAAAGAAACTGCAGCCTGTCAACGAAGCTGATGTCTGCTCTGAGCTGCAACGCAACATCTACCCTGATAGTTAATTTTCTGTACCTATTTTATTCTGCCAGCCCCAATATGTAGCTGCGATTTAGGGTTGCCTCTTTTGCTAACATGTACACATTCACTCTTCTTGCAGTTAAACAATTGGTGATGGCTAAATTCGAAGATGGCAATATCGTGGTGTCAGTCTACTGCGGTGAATTAAAATTATGAGTAACAATCTGGCCGAAGTGTAATTTTTAAGCCACCCACATTTGACTGGAAGAAACTGTACCCTGTCAACGAACCTGGTGTATGGTCCGAGCTGCATCGTAACAACTACCTAGATGGTTAAGTTTGTTCTGTTTGATTCTGACGTCTTGAATATGTAGCTGCACTGAGGCTGCATCTTTTGCTAACATCCAAGCAATCTGTCTTCTTGCAGTTAAACAAGTGGTAATTGCTACACTCGAAAACGTGGTATCAGTTTACTGTGTTGAATAAAAATTATGGATGGTAAGGTTTACGTAGAAATGTTTGAAAATGTTCTGCCACGACGCCTCCGAATTGCATGCGTAGGTCAAATGTTACTCAGCCTGATAATGACCTGCCAGGCGTGTCAGAGTCTACACTTCAAACTCTGACTTCGAGGAAATGCAGTTAACGGCCCAACTGCCAAATCTCGACGTTATCTATAAGTTATGACAAAAGGGGTCGAAACTACCAACCAACGCAATCAACGAACAAATACGAATAGACTTTATTGTAGAATTCTTGTGGGAAGAAGTGTTACGGTTTTTGGGTATATATGGCATGTAACTAGGATATTTATTTGTAAAAATACATAATTGTGGCACAAGGCCGAAATGGGAGGGGTAGAGGCTGGTCTTCACTAACTATCTTATACCTAGCTAATCTGATTCACGACCCATTCATACGTTACAATTAACCCATTCACCACAAGAACTTGTCCATCACCACTCAATCCTTCATGCACCATAATACCAGATTCTCACAAGGGGGCCTACCAAAACGCGCCCCAATCCATAAAAATTTGATGATACATAAAATGCTATACATAAAATTCTAATAATGATAGGATGCAAGGGAAGGGAGATGAACCCAATAATAACTAAAAATAAACACAACATTCAAACTAAACATAACATATGTTAGTAGGGACCGTCCAACCCTCAAAACAGAGAGGCCGCTGTATTCTGCCCAAAGGGCAGAATCAAGCTTCTCTCTCGCTAAGGGAGTGGGGAAAGGATAAAATATTATGCCGGAATGGGTAATATAAAACTGACCCAGTCAAGATAAAAAGAGGACCAAAACAAACTGGGTAGGTTGGGAATCTCGACTTGGACCATAACCAAAGAGCAGCCGGGATACAGGCCAGGAACAACACTTACTCACATTAACTAGGTACACTGAAGCTTGTCTAACCTAACCAAGGGGAGGGTTCCACAGGAAGCCACCCCGATGTGCTATAGGTTGACTTAAAAAAAGAAAATCAAAGGCTAGCCCCGGTCACACGAACCAGGCTTGCTACTTTTACCCACCTTTCGCTGAAGACTGTCGAATGCAATCGTTTTCTATCAGATCTAATCTTCATCTTGAGCTGATGCTCAAAGAATTGGATCAGATGCTGATAAGAAAGACGGTTGCCCCGCAAGACTTCCTCCATTCGCGTCGTCCAAATCACCATTCGAGCCGTGGCCATCAGCATCAGAAACACCATTCGTTTCTCCCCGGAATACGGGGGCGACACATTGTCACACGCGTATGCGCGATCCATGGACACTAGCTGTTCGGGGAGCGAGACGAGCCGTCAGCTCGCCGACATGGTCCCATAAGGGGCGGACCGGGGCAATGGTAGAAGGCGTGCGCAGCCGTTTCTTCTAAACCAAGACCCACCGTTCACAGTCTGGCAAATCCGCCAAACCCCATATGAAAGCCTTGTCATTGAGAGGCAGCCGATTCCGAGCCAATCGCCAGGTAAGCGAAAACTCAGGGTTACTGAGGTAATCCGCCGCTGGCGCCCAAGACCAATAGGAGCGATACTCCTCCTCCGACAAGCCGAGCGTATCACGTAGTTTATCCTTCGCGCGACCCTCCACTAAACCACGATAGAAGACCTTCCTAGGCCGTGAAAGGTCACTGGACCGGGAATGGCCTTCAAGGCCAACCGACACTCGTGGATGAAATCCGACTCATCCCGGGCCTACAACGGCGCTCGGCCCCCCCTCGAGATGGGGGGACTGATAGTAAGGCTAGGGAAGGCGTCCCTAACAATCCCCTCCAGAATCGGATCTCCCCTAGTCAATGCGCGGCGTAGGAAAGCCAACCTAGAGGCACGGATGTGACTCATAAGGTGCGGCATTCCCAGCCCCCCATGACACGGACGTTTGGTGCAGACTCGTCTGTCGACCCTGTTCACGCGTCCCCTCCATAAAATGGAGGATAGCGATCGCTCGAGCACCTTCCTGCGGTCTTTACAGAGAGGAAGTACGGACAACCGATAAAGAATCAGGGGAAAATGTATGTAACACACACCTCCGCCCTGCCCTTCACGGACAACCGCCGTCGATTCCAAGTCTGACCGGCAGAATCGACCTTTGCACGTACTTCAGACCAATTCTTCTCCAGCTGGAGGTCAGGCCCAAACCACACTCCAAGAATGCGGACAGGACCGTCCGTCCAACCGAAGCGGCCCGGAAGATCGACCCCCTTCCAGGCACCTAACCGCAAGCCGGACGACTTGTCGCGGTTTATCTTGGCCCCTGTCACCTTCTCGTACCGATCAAGCGCCTTCTGTACCGCCTCAATGTCGCTGCGGGACGACACGAAAGCAGATACGTCATCGGCGTACGCGGAAACCCTGGCTCGAGACCCTCCAGGCACGGCAATTCCACGTAGGGCCGGACTGCCGGTCTCGTCCTTCAGCCGGCGAAGGAGAGGCTCCAACGCCAAAGCATAAAGGAGAGGCGACAGCGGACAACCCTGACGAACCGACCTAGACAGCACGAACGCGTCCGACAACCTTCCGTTCACCTGTACCACAGCACTGGGGGAGCGATACAGGAGGCTAATCCAGCGGCAGAAGTTGGCTTCGAATCCAGCGGCCTGCAGGACAGTAGCAAGGTAGCGATGGTCAACCCTATCAAATGCCTTGGACTGATCCAAATTGATCAGCGCGGCTTCTTCGTCGTCTTTACACCCTCTATGATCGTGCGGATCAGATGCAGGTTGCTCTGAATTGTTCGGCCCCTCACAGAACAAGTCTGCTCAGGTCCCAACAGAGACTCGGCAACTGACTGCAAACGCTCCTGCAGGATCTTGGCCATAATCTTTAACTCTGTGTTTAGCAGAGTTATGGGCCTATAATCATCTAGGTTCCCCCCACCACCTTTGCCCTTTTTCAACAGAGTGATCACGCCCCTGGTAATCCGATTGGGGATGGACCCCGACCGAAACCAGTTGTTGAACACTGCTGTCAAAATCGGAACAAAGATGTGCGACAGCCTCAAGTACAATTCATAGGGCAAACCATCCAGACCGGGCGACTTGCCTCTGCCGACCTTCTTCAAAACCACGTAGACTTCGCCCTCCGTAATCTCTCCCTCGCAGCTAGCCGCTTCAGTCGGCGAAAGCCGAGGAAAGTCAGCCAAATAGCTGCGAAACTCCTCCTCACGGAGACCAGGCTCCTTGGTAAACCGGCGTTCGAAATGGCGCCGAAACGCCTCGCACATGCCATCAGTGGCCCGAAGAGTATGCCCCTCCGGGGACTTGACTTCACGAATGAAACGATCGCCACCTCGACGGACCTCTTCCCTGCGCAGATCTGCGCCCAAGTTCACAGCTTCGGAAGACATCTTACTTAACTTATGTCTAATTACCTGGCCCATGTACCGCTCGCTATTCAAACGATCCAGGGCCGCCCTAGCTGAGGCTATCTCTAGGGGATCCCCCCCAGCCACCGCCCGGGTGTAACTAGCTTTAAGTGTCTTCACCTTTTCAGCTCTATCTAGAGCGAGCCGTTTGCTGAAATCAGTGGTGAAAGACCTAATCCTAGACTTAAGGCGTTCCCACCACTTATTCCCGATAACCGCCCCACTAATTCCCGCTGCACTAATCTAGTTAGCTGCTCCCGGAAGTCCTGCCTGTCCAGTAAGGACAGATTGAACTTCCAGTAGCCAGCCATTCTAGGCCTATGATCTAACGCTACACGGGCACAAACGAGTTTGTGGTCCGTGTAGCCTACCCAGTGGAACGTAGGGCAATCTAACAGATCTATGTCGGCTCTTCTAACTAACATTCTGTCAAGGTAGCTAACCACCTTGTCAGAAGGCCAACTAAACCCCACGTCCACATGTTCCCCCAGGATGATCGACCCGGTATCTATCGACGAGACCATAATCGTCTATCAGATCAACCAGGCTACGATCGTCCCTTCTCCCCTAGCACCCCGCCCCCTGTCTAAGTCGGGGTCCAGAATGGCATTCAGTCCCCCATTAAAACTAGGCGCGTTGAATCAACCAGGAACGGCCCCAACCGCCGAAAAAACGAGACCCGCTCCTCCTGGTCATTGGGCGCATAAACCGCAACGACTCGGAACGAACCACTTTTTTCACGGCAATATCGGTACGATCAACCGGCCCTCGGCATCGGTATGCACAAGGTCCACCTTCGCATCAAGAGTCCGTCTGACTAGCAAAGAAACTCCTCTGGCAAACCGGTCCCCATATGCTGAATAGACAACAAAGTCATCCTCCAGCACACACGCATCGGCACTGCAAACAAAGTGGGTCTCTTCGATCGCGGCGACATCCACATCCAGGGACAGAAGGTCCCGGAGCAGGCGGGCAGCCTTACCCCGATCCCTTAAGCCCCTCACATTCAGAGTCGCTAACTTGGTTTCCATTTTTTAAGCCTGCAAAAAAAGAGAAGAATAAGCGCAAAAACCTATTCACATACGGGCCGGAAATCTGCGGGTGAAAGGACCCCGACAGAATGTCCCAGGCTACCAGTGCCTAACTCGGTCGACATTCGACCATCTGGGACTATTCCACCGACGTCCATGGGGAAAGTTAATTTCGCAGCCCTATATACAGAGGGGTGGAGAATAACGGGGACCCTCCCTGCACAGAAGTGCGATAGTTTTTTCAGCTCTGGTGTGCCTGTCTCCAGGATTTTAATATTTGGAAATGCCTCTCTACACTCTTCCAAATAGTACCATATTTTCAAGTTCCCCCCGTGTCCCTGACACAAGTGGTGACACCAGGGGCATTGGGGAAATTGCAGGGGATCTTCGGTAGTTTTGTCCTCCACCATTGTACATTTGAAGAGCGGACCTAGTCGCGCTCTTCTGTGTGAAGACATGTTTTTTTCCAGCTCCTTCCTGTCCACCCTACAAATTAGGTCTGGACCAGGAAAGCACTTCTTCTTTTTCCTTTTTCTCTTATCTGGGAGAGGGGAGGAGGGTGAAGGTGTGGGCAGAGGGGTGGAAATACCAGGCGGGGTAGCTACAGAAGCTACGGAAGAGGTTGAAGGGGAGGGCGAAGAAACCCTAGAAGGGGAGGAGGGACGACTTTCAACTTTGGATTCCACCTGGTCCTGGGATGCCGGGAGGGCTTGGGACCCTGCTACCTCAGTACTGTCTCGTTTTGAAGCCTCTTCCTCTTTGGAAGCACTAGGAGGAGGCATTTCTTCCACCTCCATCTGTTGCGGCTGCAGTTTCTTTTGTTTTGCCTCTTTGTTGGGACTGGCAGGTTTGGCTTTTTTTTGCCCTGCTGTTCTTCCCCGTCTTCAAGGCTACTGCATTTTCTGCTTCTGCTGCTGCTGTTTTCCTGTTGTTGTTTTGATGTTGCAGCGGCGGCTGTTGCTGCTGCTGTTGTTGCTTCTGCTGCTGCAGAGGCGGCTGTTGCTGCTGCTGTTGTTGCTTCTGCTGCTGCTGAGGCGGCTGTTGCTGCTGCTGTTGTTGCTTCTGCTGCTGCTGAGGCGGCTGTTGCTTCTGCTGCTTCTGCTGTTGTTGCTTCTGCTTCTGCTGCTGCTCCTGCAACTGCTGCTGTTGCTGTGGCTGCTGCTGTTTGGGAGGTGTAGCTGCTCCTTTTGACTTCTTCCTTACCACCTCCGACCACTCAGAGTTAGACGTCTTCTTCCCCTCCTCAGCTGGCGCCACCGGGGTAGATACTGTCCCCTGTTTTTCCTTGGAGACCGGCTTCTTAGTTGGGCATAACTTGGCCAGATGTCCTACCTCTCCACAGAACCAACAACAGGGACGGCGTCCTTCACCACGACAAAAAATCTTCCTCTCCCTGCAGAGAATTGTGTTGGGGATGTCCTTGAAGCCCTGGCGGTTCAATGTCACCATGACTTCCAAGTCACCAGTGGCAATCCCCGCCTTGCTTCGGACTGCTGACACCCCCTCCACAGGACCATAATGCGCAAAAAATCCGCCCACTTGATCCTCGGTAATGTACATGGGCACATCATGTAGCAAGATCCGAGTCTTTCTTGTGCCCATATACTCTGTCTGGAGCTTCAGAGACTTTGTCGAGAGGGTGCAGCCAGCCAATGCTTTGGCTGCCTCCTCAGTGGGCAACAAGATGTCCCAACACGCATTCGACCTGCGTGCCAGGACCTTTGCCCCAATGTTCAGTGTTTTAAGGGCCTCTTCCATCTGTTCTCTATTCACTCCTGTGAACTTTTTGGTTTTAATGTCCACCGTTAGAAATGAAATTGTTCTGGTTGCCACAGTCTCCATGACTGAAGGCACCGGAACCAGCTCATCCTTCTTGATGAAGTCCTTCAATTGCTGCTTCTGTGCTTCATAATACTCAGGACCCTTGTTCTTTCTGATGGGTCCCCAAACGGATGGTGCCGTTGAAGTGGTGGCCAAAGGCTCTTTTTCCTGGGTCCCCTCCGCCATAGCGGTAGGGTACTCCCACACAAAACAGTTCTTTTAAAACAACAAATGCAAAGAAGAGCAAGGCACAAAAATCTCACTTACTTTTTGACGTTGGCAAAAACGTCTACTAACGTCCAAGTAACACGCACAAAAAAGAAAACCACAGAGGGTATATATGGCATGTAACTAGTGAGCAAGTCAGAATGACTTATTTCCCTTTATAATCGACCAATGGGAGGTTGACCAATCAGAAGCCGCCTAACACTGTATTCGTCGTGTATAAAGGCGGCCATCTTGTTTCGTCTACCAGAAGGACCAAAGGTGACCAGGAGAAGGATGAACTATACTCTGCTGTGATATCCACTGCGAACCTTCACTACGCGTTCCCACTGTCTCCGAAATATTCACTGCCAACCCTTGGATTCAATACTCAAGGACGACCGTCATGGAAATGTCTAACAGGAAGAATTTATTGGAACAAGCAAGTAATCTAATTGCGTCAATGCTTCATCGGTGTGATGCTGGGTTCAAAAAGTCGGTTCCGCTTTCAATTTAATCCTTCTTCCTAGCGCTCCTCTTGTATAAAAGTAAGACATGGATCACCGATAAAATCTTCTAAAAAGAGGAGAGACGGATGTTTTTTCTTTTTAAATCATATCACCCTATACAATGTAGTGCATGGATAGTAAAGACACTAAGACAGAAAGGGTTTCTGAGTTTGAAAAAAAAAACATAAGAAAAAAAGAGAAACACAGAGGAGTAAGAAAAATAGAAGAGTAATCAGGAAGACAATAGATAGCAATTGACATTGCATTTAAATTTCTGAAGATCAAAGTTGGATGGAAAGCATAAAACCGGACGAGAGTTTCCACAAAGTGCTGGAAAAGAAACTGTTAGAATAGAACTTACGGTTGCATTTAGCCAGCTCAGCTATAAATTGATGAGACCTTACCGCCAATCTAGTACTGTGCTTAAATTCATAAAGTCTAGCGAAGAGTTCATCTGGACACTTGCCATGAAGTTATTTACAGAAAAGGCTCAGGGAAGCTACATTATGACAGTGGGAATGTGGCTGAAGACGAGATGCTAGCTCAAAAAATCATCACTAATTAACCCATATCTAGGGGAAACGAGGTGGATTCATACCGTCCCATGCTTGGGTCTAAATACTGTTTTATTTATATTTCAATTTTGTCAAATAGCGGGCGTTTTTTGTCACTAAACAGCATGGATGTTTCCATTATAATCATCATTGCACCCGTGGGTATTAAGGTTAACTATTGACAATGTTTCTTCTAGGTAGCTAAAGAACGTTTTAAGAATAAAGAAAACACTACTGAACTGCTATATAATATCAGATCTCCACTATGGAAGTGAATGATGGTCAACCTCCTCATATACAAAGAAAAGAATTGATTGATGGATTCGTTTTTTACGGTTTATCAACCCTTATCAGGTTATTTAAAATCAGAAAATATTTTTAGATTGGAAGAATTTTTCTGAGATAATAACGTTTTTTAGTGATACAAGTCTAACTAATTAATCCATACCTGGGGGGAAGAGCATAACTGAATATAACGGAACTGAAATTGGAACTCGGCTCTCCGATTAACAATTCCGTTACCTCATTCTCACATACATGCTTATGGCACCTGGCATTTCCAAGCGGTCATCCATCTAGGTATTGACCAAGCTCAACGTTGCTTAACTTCGGTGAACTTTTGGCCACTAGTGTTTCAACGCAATATGGCCGTAAGCCCAGAATCCCCTTATTGTTCAAATTAATGAATCCAGAATGCAAATCCTTAGTTCATAAATTTTGTTCTTTATTTGTTTCTCTTCCAACAAACACGGTCAGCACTTGTTGACCTTCTAAGCCAATTAAAATTTATCAAAATATATCGTCTGATAAAAATGGTTTCAAAAGGAAACCGCCCATTTCTTTAGTCGGACATTTTATACTTTCGCATTTTTATATCCCTCCATTTTGTATGGATTTTTTATTTTATTTGAATTACTTCAATCGATTTCTGTACTAATTGCATTTGTTAATATCACTGCATCGTGTCGTAATTGACACATTTTAGAATGTGGATCTTGTGTTGTTTTGGTCTAATTTTAAAAAATACTATTTCTATTATAAATATTAAAATTAACCAATATAAAATGTGAAATTATTTTTAGAATACGACTAACACATTTCTCACATGTTAATCAATGACGTAAAAAGATAACTAGTTAACCTATGTCGTCAAATATATATATATATATATATATATATATATATAAGAGAGAAAGAACAAATGTTCGTAGCACCATTAGCAGTTACCAACCATCGACTGATAACTTTATGTCTGATTAACCGCCACCACCATTTCAACAAATAGAACATCATATTTAACTACATCCATGATATATTTGTTGCTGCCATATTCTCCACGAACGTCAAGGATTGACATGTCTGAGCGTCGCTTTATCGTGACATGAAAAAATAACTCACTCACCTCCAACCTCTGACCTTATTTTTCTATTTAGCGTAGACGTGACTATTAATTGGTTAACCGAGACATCCCCACCAGTATATTTTTAATTCCGAATATAAGCACCTCCATTTTAACTTTCGGAAAAGATGTAATTTGTTTTTCAATTTCCCTACAAAAAATCATTTTTATCACCAGTTACCAACCATCGCCTGAGGAATTTTTTTTTAAGCATTACGCCCCGAGCAAGGCGTGAAGCCACTAGGATGCAGGGGGTTACAGAAGATTTGGAGCGAGAGCAGATAGGAGAGATAGAAGAAAGGATGAGGAGAGGGATAGTGGGTAGATCAAGTTAACTGGAGGTGTCAACTGACATTACATTTGAATAGTTGGAGATTATAGCTTTCAGGGAAATAGTAATTGGGAAGGGTGTTCCACAGGCGAGAGGTGCGAGGTATGAAGCTATTGGAGTAAAAGAGACGGCTACATTTAAAAGTTTCTACAGTGTAAGGGTGAGAGCGGGATGCCAGCCTCGTAGGGCGCTTGAATTTATGGAGGCTGGGAATCAGTGAAAGCAGCTCATCGGAGCAATTACCATGAAAGTATTTGTAGAAAAGACAGAGAGAGGCGACGGCAGGTCTGTGAGAGAGTGACTGTAGACGAGACGCCAGATCAGGGCCAATTATATTACATATCCGTCTCTGGATCTTGTCAAGAACTCCGAGGTAAACAGAAGGTGCCCCAGACCATATTGGAATATATATATATATATATATATATATATATATATATAGATAGATAGATAGATAGATAGAGAGAGAGAAAGAAATCAAGAGAGAGAGATGCTTTTGGATGCGTCTCTGGTAGAATGAATTTATACTCACACATGGCAGAAAAAGTGAATGTCTGCTTCCATTCTGGTGGACGCCAGTGAATGTACAACCAGCCATATCTCAGTGCCCAAGCATCAGGTTACAGATAACGCAGTGTTTGGGGGTCTTTGACCATATTTTTACCCGCCACCAGCAGTGGGCTTAGGAAAATTTGCTTTAATAAAAATTTTTAAACCACGAGGAGAAACGAACGGCTTTACAAATTCCACGTTAGATCAAAATTTTTTTTTAGCAAGCAAAAGACAAGGCCACTGGACCATAAGAATACTGAAGCCTGGTGAAGAGACATTTTTTCCCTTCTTTAGAGGTTTTTCATTTCCAACTACACAAACAGTGTTATAAGTTAGGTTAGAAATGGTTAGAACAAGTATAAAAAGTTAAATTTCGCACAGAGTAGGGGGGGTTGAGAGAACAAACAAAAATAGATAAATAAAGTAAATACATAAACGTTGGATACAATCAGAGTTTTGAAACATGAAAGCTTTTGTGTAGCGATTTAAACATGTTCTCTTATAATAAAAATAGTATTATATATATATATATATATATATATATATATATATATGTATGTATCTGTGTGGGGGTATAATTGGTATTTTGTTTTACTTCGTTAAAAATAGGATATACGGGATGGATGGAAAGAAACTCCTTATTAGAAATTGTTAATAACTTTATTCATTATTGATCGATTTTCATAAATCATGTTTTATTTTGAACAGTAAATTCATTTTTTATAATGCAGTGTTAAAATTCTACCTTTTGCCCATTTTCTTCCAATCTGGATGTTGAAGGATAACCGCTTCTGTGGTTATCTACCGTAGATCCCGTGCTCATCACCGTGGAAAGACAATTTCTGACGTATTTTGGCATCTACAGAACAACGGTGTCCTTGAACACTAAGCCATCATTTCTGCACTTATACCACGGACTGTCTAACTTCGTAACGGGATGCTAGCAGATCATGCTCATACACTGACAGACGTTGTGCCATTTTCGTCTAAACTTGTCATTCGGGAATAAAAGCAGAAATTAACAATGACATTCTACCCCTTTAGAGAGCACAATATATTTTGTTTCATGAAAATATGGTAGAATAAAAAGAATTTTCAATTTAAGTTTTGTTTCATTCAATATATATATATATTTATTTATATATATATATATATATATATATATATATATGGTGGGTTCTCCTATCGTCAACTATAAATGTGGGTCAGCAGTGGATGGTACCTTTTGTTTTACACTTATGCATGCTAGCAGGGGTTATTGTGGAAGAATCAGGTCAGGGAAAGACATATTTCATTTTTTGCTTTCTAAAAGACTTGATACTACTGAATCCAGCCTTGCTTTAGCGACAAAAGATTACACTGACAGATGAAATTTTTGTTAAAAAAGGATTTTAATAGCGTAAAAATTTTTTTAAAGCTTGACAAAGCTGATCACGGTGCTTCAGTCTACTGTCTTCAAAACATTTTAACTTAATGAATCATGTCTTGGGCTACTCCTTTCGGTTTGATGATTAGGCTTCTCAGAATTTCGGATCAAATTCGAGACATTTCAAGTTGTCTTTCAATTTGTCTGAACGCTTGGAGTTTGGCAGTTTTCCATACAGCACCTTTTTCGGAAGTCTATGCTCATCCATTCTCACAACATGACCTGCTCACCTAAGTTGTATCTTTGCTAGAATGATTTCAATACCTGTGATGTTGTTACATTTCTTCGGTATTGCATCTTTCTTGGCCTTGTCATCCCATTTTATATCAAACATGGTATGAAAACACTGCATGTGAAAGGCCTCAAATTGATTAATGTTTTGGGGCCCAGGTTTCAGCACCATAGAGAAGGTTTGAGAGAACGACTGAAACAAAGATCATATTTTGTTATCTTGACATAGAAAATTGCTATGCGACGATAACGGTCGCGGAATAGCAGCCGCAGTTCGTATGTTCAAGATGCGGTTCTATGACGTCATACCACGCGATAGACCGAAATTTTACAATAGAACCAATGACTAGAGGCAATGTAATGTGTTGTGAATAGTTTGAAATGTATTTAACCAGAACACGAAT
The DNA here is from genome assembly GCA_903632075.3 of Acanthosepion pharaonis. Lineage (NCBI taxonomy): Eukaryota > Metazoa > Mollusca > Cephalopoda > Sepiida > Sepiidae > Acanthosepion > Acanthosepion pharaonis. The sequence continues at coordinate 16,154 of CAHIKZ030002114.1, forward strand.
TGTTGAATTTTATTTAGACATTGGAACATTAGAATGGCTCATGATCAGACATAATAGACAATTCATTATCTGTTATATTTAATAATATGTGTTTAAATAAGGATCTACTTTTAATAAACTATATATATATATATATATATATATATATATATATATATATATATATATATATATATATATATATTCAATTAAAGGTGCAATTATAATTTACAAATTCATGAATCATTCATACAAAACAAATATAGAGGTTAATGATTTAAATGGCGAGAATACATCGTCGCAAACAATATAAATAAGATACATCAACCCCGAACCTGTATATATTTGTTTTTTGTATGAATGATTCATGAATTTATAAATTATAATTGAAACTTTTAATTGAAATTAAAATAGATTTGAATTTTTTGCAACTCTCGGATGATAAGTGTGACATTACTGTAATTATTGAACAATATAGTTCATGCCATATTCATGGAAAATCTTCCAGTAAAAAAGAATTCTCTTATTGCTATATTTATACAAAAACGCACAGCCTTAAAATTTAAATTCAAACTCAGCGTTGCGACCGCACGTTCCAAAACAATAGCACATTTTTCATAGCATTTTTTCGGATTACATCTCTATTTTCGTTGTCCTCTTATTACTGAGAATTAAAAACAAGAACAAAATCTACTTCCATATTTGATGATGTCTGTAGGAACAGACGAAAGCTTGTAAAAAATTAAAAAGACCTTATGCAACTGGAATTTATAAACAGGGATTATATCATTCATATACAGGTTCGGGGTTGATGTATCTTATTTATATTGTTTGCGACGATGTATTCTCGCCATTTAAATCATTAACCTCTATATTTGTTTTTGTATGAATGATTCATGAATATATATATATATATATATATATATATATATATATATATATATATATATTGTTATTTTCTTACTATCATTATGTTTTCACATTGAATTATCAAATATTATTTTGTAATTATTTTATTAATATGGAGTAATTATGAGTAGTTTGTTTAATAATAGAAAAATGACCCCCATTTCACGTTAAGTAGTATAATAGTTTTCCAACGCTGTCAAAAATAATGGTTTATTTTGAGTGATTAGTCATTATTAGTAATTTCGTACATGAGTTTAGAAATGGTTTTGTTTGCAATTCGTGTTTGTCTTTTCATCAACAACCTTCAACGATTCTCCATTATCATAACAAAGATACTGACACCTGGCGTCGACAGTACGAAGAAGATGACACAAGTATAACAAAAAATGATACATTACAATCACTTTATTCTTCTTGTCAATCTGCAATACACAATGCAGTTGTGCAACCGTTCCCAATGTGCACAACACACACACAAAACATGCGTACAACACTGATGAAAACAAACACATGCGCGGCATCAAATGAATAATAATAATAATGACGTTGAAAATACGTTTAAAATTATCAACGTGTTGCAACGATCACCATTTTAAACCGAGCCCAAGGATAAAACCTGTGCCTCAAGCGTTTTGTCCTAGAACTAAAAAATCGACCTGAGGTAAAAGTTCAAACAAGTGATTCTTAATAAAATTCAAAAAATCTGTAATTTTATTGGTTCTGAACTGTCATCTCGTCTTCAGTTGCTTTTCCACCGCCGTAACACGGCTTCTCTGTGTTTTTTCTATAAATATTTTCATGATAATTAATTGTTCCGGTGAACTTTCCTCTATGGTACCTAGAGTTTATGAATTTAAGCACTGTATGAGATTTTCGGCAATGTCTCATAATTTTAAAGTTGAAATGGCTAGATGACACCGTAAGTTCTATGCTAATAGTTTCTTCTCTCTCACTTCGCGATTGTGGATCTTTCTTCCAGCTTCTTGCTTCCCAAAAATTTAAATGCAATGTCTATCGTTATCTTCTGTCTTCTTAATTCGTATTCTTTTATTGTCCTCACTCCCTAATATTAGTCTTTTCTTATATTCTCTAACACTTAGTAAACCCCTTGCGTTCTAATGGCTTTATTGCCTTGCTTAGGAAAAGAAAAAAAAAAACAGCAGTGCCCTGGATGCAGGCTGTCTTTGATTATGCTCTCTGTTCTGCTACGACAATGAGAATTAGAAATGTCTTCCAAGAAGAACATCCGGGTATTTTCACTACAATATCTATATATTCTTTTTGGGGGGGCTCTTCCACCCGCTGCAGAGCAGCTGGCATGCCAAGCCCTGGCGTAGCACTCTCGCACACTCCCTTAACAGAGCAACAGGAGTTCCCTTTCCAGAGATTTCTCAGTAAAGAGTGTTGCTGCTGCGCCTTCTTGACTAACGCGATTGCATTTCTAGTTCAGGAAAGATTCCTTTTACCCCCCCCCCCACTTCTCCACACAAACGCCAAAGCCGATAAGCAAAGGGATAGGGTGCTGTGGAGAATGCTACCTAGTTTATATACATATATGCAAATCCGGATTTCACGCTTTTGAAATATGGGTGTGTTTGTACATACTAAAATGCGTACACCTGTCTGTATGTGTGTCTATGTATGTGAGAGTGCCATCCCAAACAAACGCAGAAGAAAATTCCCCTCCACCACACACAAATAATGAAGCACAAATAAGCATAAATAGATCCACTTTTGAAAAAATAAGCCAGTTTGTCTGATGATCGAAAAAGGGTTAAACTCAAGGTTACAAACAACTATCCATGCAACTGAATATATATATATATATATATAATTAACAAATCGGAGACTTCAGAAAGCCATGGTAATATTTTATATTTCGCGAGACCTATAAAATTCGATTTCGATATATATATATATATATATATATATATGGCTGATTACAAACAAAGAAAAAATCACACCAAAAATATCATGGAAAAAAAGGAAAACAGCATCAGCCTACAACACTCAATCCAAAAATTGTAAACTGCGTCTGTAGGAGAAAATAGCTAGATCAACACAAACTACTAAATAAACGATTAGATCCCACTTCAAAATTCAGATAAGAAAACTAATTTTTTATTACATTGCTGAAAAATCAATTAAAAAATAAAAATAAAAAAAATTAATCCAAACCAAATAAGTAAATAAATTAAGTAAATTTTAAACAAATTAACAAACCACGAACGGTCATGCAAACACAATATCAACCAATAATAAATAATCGAAAGTTAACAAACAATACTACAAATCGTCAAAAAACTGTATCCGGATCCACAATTATTCCCAATCAATAACCCATAGAATATTTCGAAACATGACCTTTACCGCTAACCAAAATAACCGGTAGAATATTACAATAGACTAGCCAGAATGCATCACTGACCCGTATAAATAAATAATCGAGTAAAAACACCACGCGTATGGCGTACCGCTTGCCATAGTGTAGTTTTTTCTTTTTCATGTGACAAGCTTTGGACCATATACAAGGACATTTTATTGGATAATTTACGGATAATTTTTATTTCTGTTTATTGACGGAATTTGTTTTGTTTTTTTTTGTTTATTGCATTTTTTTCTTTTGAGTTTTTACTTTTCAGCTTCGACTGAATTTTTTTTTTTTTTTTTTACACTACAGTTTGTTTTAATTTTCGCATTCTTTCATAGTTTAACGTCGGACCTTATTAGACGGCGAACTTGTTTTTTGACTTTATAGTTTATTTTAATTTTTGTATTTTGTTCTGCATTTTATTTTTGTTTGATTTCGTTTATAATTGTCACCTTGTTAGAAATTTAATTATTGTGACCTTAACGAAAAACATACACTAACAGTTTTAAAAAAGAAAAAAAAAATACAAGATGGCTGACCAAAGTCAGTCCATCAAAAATATATATTTGGATCTGTCACTAAGTCAGATCCACCAGGCAAAAAATGAGGCTGCACCTCCCGACTCCCAAAAATAGACCACACAAAAGAAAAATGCTACACCCCCCAAAGGTGGGTCCTATAAAAGGAAAAATAATCCAGCCACCCACTGTGTAAAAAAAGGTAAAGAAATGAAATAAAATGAATCAAGTACAAGTATGGCGGCTGTTTCGACAGGGGAAGTCGATGGTGTAGCGGCTGGGGAATTTTTCTCTATATATCGAAATGCGTAGTAAATGAAGCCAGTCAAACAGTACGCTCATCTGGTTACCGATGACGGGCTTTTTTGGTCGACCTTGATGCAGAAGAGCGCATTGCAAAAAGAACTGTGTTATTCTTTGTGATTGACAAGCTCACGCGCAAAATTTGTCGATGCCCGAAAGGCACAGTGATATAAACACTAATTTCCTTGCGGGGAGGGGATGTTAAACCTCAACAAATCATAAAAGATTTAGGTTTCTTCATTTGGGACATATTGTTGCCCATACCAGAGGACTGTGTGGATGTAATGTGCCGTGATTTAATCACAAATGATTATATCACGGCCAGTTAGTGAGTGTGTGGGGGTTCGAAAATCCTTCACCTCTTTTCTCAAAAGCTTGGAGATAGGCCGAGGTAAAACTCCAAATATCGATGAACTTCCCTATAACGTGTATTTGAGGCAGTCGCATGTGTTTGTCCCTCTGCTAGCACAGGTCTTTAACCAATGGATCAATAATGAGAATAGTCCTGAACGCTTGACGAGAGGTGTGATCAAGTTGCTTCGCAAGAATAAAAACGGAGGGAATAGGATTAATAATTTCCGCTACTTAACTATGCTGAATACAGAGTTAAAGATTTTGGACAAAGTCTTAGCCAACCGTTTGCATGCTGTCATGTCTAGTCTGATTGGCCCCGAGCAAACTTGCGCTGTGAAGAGTCGAACTATTCAGGACAACTTTCATCTGGTACACTTGATCATAGAACAAGTCGATAGTAAAACCGCACTGATCAATTTAGATCAGTCAAAGGCATCTGATAGGGTTGACTATCGATTTCTCGGGGCTGTCCTCAAGTCAAAAACAAAACTCCGGGATTAGATGGTCCTCCTTACGAATTGTACTTGAATCAGTCGCCCGTTCTTGTTGCATTTCTGGAACTGATTTACAACAACTAGATGAAACAAGGGTTTTTATATCAATGCTTCATTATGGTTGTGATCAAGTTGCTAAGCAAAAACGAGAACGATAGGAATGGGATACGTAACTTTCGGCCTTTGACGATGTTAAATGCAGAGTTGAAGATTTTAGCCAAGTTTTTAGCCAGCCGTTTACAGGCTGTCCTGTCTAGTCTGATCGGCTCTGAGCGGACTTGTGCTGTGAAAGGTAGGACTATTCAGGGCAGCCTTCATTTGGTACGCTTGGCCATCGAGCGAATCGATCATTTTCGATCAGTCCAAGGCATTCAATAGGGTTGATCATCGTTTTCTGGAGGCTGTCTTTTCGGCCACTGGTTTCAGGCCGTACTTTCGCACTTGGACCCGACTTCTGTACGCGTCACCCGATGTAATGGTGGGAGTGAATGGGATACGATCGGAACCTTTCATGTTATCTCGCTCCATTTGTTAAGGTTGTCCGTTTTCGCCATTGATTTACATTCATACGTTTGAGCCTTTCCTTTACAAGTTAAAGGCGAATCCAGTCCTACGCGAAATTTCCTTACCTGGTGCTATTACCTTGGCCAGGTACTCCGCCTACGTTGATGACGTTTCGGTTCTTGTGTCGCGCAGATCCGAGATTGACGAAGTCGGCAGGGTATGAGATGGTGACAGGGGCCAGGATCAACCGTGATAAGTCTGTTGGTTTGCGGTTGGGCACATGGAAGGGAGTTTCTCTTCCTAGGCCTTTCTTTTGGACGGACTGGCCGGCCAAGATACTCGTCATCTGGTTCGATCCCGATCTCTTGCTGGTCGGAGGTGCGGGTGAAGATCGATGTCGCAGTTTGTCTGTGATCCCGGAGGAATGTTTCCTTAAAGGGAAAGGCGGAAGTATGTGTTTCGCACATCTGCCCAATTCTCCTTTACCAACACACCGTGTTTCAAATCTCATATGTCATACTAACGCAATTAGTTAGGATTTTCTTCTTCTCCTTGTGGGGAGGCAAGGCTCCGAAGGTATGTCGGGAGATCTGTTACCTCCACCCTTCTGAAGATTTATATCCAAGATTTATGCGAATCGTGCATTTGTTTGATGATTAATTTGGCGTCCTTGCTGTTATCAGCAAACCAGTTCTGGCATTTACGAAGTCGCAGCCCAAGGACTTCAAGGGAAGTATCGTAAAACACATCACGCAATGCCTTCTATACACACCCCTGGTCAAAATCTTAAGACCAGATACAGAAGGGTTAAAAAAGAATATAAAATACTGTTACTTTAATCAAAATATATTTGCGAAACATTTACATTTAATTAGAAAATGTACTTTATCAACAAACAACTGAAAATTTTAAAATCCTGACGATATTTTTTACTTCTGTTTATAAATATATGTCGCAAAATAAACATTTGAATTGAAGTCCATCAAAGGAGGAAACGCGTTGGTAAAGCAAATGTTTCCTTTTCTCTTTATTCATATTTAAGACCAAAGCCACACACTAAGGTGTGTTCTCTATGTCCTGTTTTACTTGTGGTAAACCTAGACATAGAAGCTCTGATTGTAAATTTCAGAATTACCTAGTAAAATAACCCCCCTCCTCAAAAGGCTATAATTACAAGCCACCGAACAAAAATTATCTGCCAAGCTTGTTGCAAACCTGGACATAAAAGTGCCGAGCTCAGAAACAAAAAGCAAGCTTATTTTGTAAAAAATGTGGAACATGTTTCAGAGAATGAATATTCATGTCTGTTTTTCAATTGAACTAGATTCAGTTTCTAGCAAAAACGTTTTATTTTTTTATTGTGGAGCCACAATTCATGTTATTACTGATGAATCTAAATTTCTTACTTTCTTAATGATTTTAATCCAGAAAATGAAAATATTGAACTGGCAAATGACAGTCGAACCAGTAATATTGCTTTAAAAAGATGCTCAATTTACTATAGCTGACAGGAAAGAAAATATGCGAGATTGTATTTTATTTTTAAAGGATGCTCTATATATCCCAAACTATGTTCTCGGTATAAACCGTAACTGAAAAAGGTGTTTCCGTAAAATTTGGCCATAATTATTCTCTACTTATCTAACCTAATGGTGTAAAATTCAACATAAAAACAAATGGACGCTTATACTGTTTGAATACTGCAATAACATCCAAAACTGCCACGCGTAGCCTAAAACAATGGCATTTTCTTCTGATGGAATATAGTCCAATTTTATTGCACCTTTTTGAATCTCAGACCTTGTGAAGTTAGACTTTATGTCTAAATGCTTTGATGCCAAATTATTATCGAGATAACTTTTTTCTAATATTTCAAAAACCGTCCAATCAATTAACACACAATGTTGGCAACATTGACCTGCGAGATCACTGAAATTTTCGTACTGATCTGCGCAATGTAAACAAACTGGCGCCATTTTTGTTATCAGCATGATGATTTGGGCGTGCCAGATTATTAGAAAGGTTTAGTAAAATTCCCAGAATTGAGCAAACGAAACGTTTATTAATGTTGCACGTGAATGTTTATGATCAAAGGAAGCTGATAAATAAGATAATCAAACAAATAATAACAGATACAAACAAAGGCACAGTTTTAAACAAATGAATAGGGAATGTGCTTTCCCTGTTTTGAAATTACTTGAAGAAGTCGACGATCCATAGAATTTGTTAATTGTTGTAGGATGTCAACTGCTGTAACGCCGCGAGATATGTCAAGAATTGCTTCCCACAACTTAGCGTTGCTTCTGAATTGTCGTCCGTTGGTGTACAATCTTCGCTTCATGATGCTCCAAAGGTTTTCGATTGGGTTCAAATCCGGAGAATTTGCTAGCCACTTCATTTTTCAAGGTCCTTCGAAGCCTAACTGTTTCAAATATTCAGTAGTCTTGTGAGCAGCATGTGAGGGAGCATTACCTTACATAAAAACAATGGCCCTTCTGAAGGCAACTCTTTGCCTTTTCATCCACGGTTCAAGATGCTCCTTCATAAACGCTATGTATGCATCAGCAGTCATTTTGACGCCATCTAGTACTCCCCATGGACTCACTAATGTTTTTCCAATAATACCACCCCAGATCATTATGACTCCACCGTCTTGTTGGCGTCTCAAACACTGATGGCGATTCTGTCCGTTCGTTACCCAGCCTTTGCACCATCTATCTGGCCCATCAAGTGTTGCTCGAGTTTCGTCTGTGAACAGAACTTTAGAGAAGTCAATCTTCATATTGTCCTCGGCCCATTTCAATCGATTTTGAATGTAATTTCTCGTCAACGGAGGCTTCGATACAGGTTTGACTGTTGTTGCTATTTCCCTCAGATACCGACACCGAGTACTTTTAGACAGTAGGATCTCCAGTGCGACTGAAAAGCTCTTGACCGGTAAGTCCAGGGTTATTCGTGGCCTCTTGTTTAGGTCGTGACATGAGACGACGTGAAATAACCCTTGGCTTGCCTTTATCTGCCCTTTTGCGTACTTGTGTAGGGTCGGCGGTGAACTTTTTCACTGTTTGATGACACCTCCCTATCATTTTAGAAATGTCTAGGGTAGATTTACCTTTTGAGAGTTCTAAGGTGATAGTTTTCTTTTCAGCATCACTTAAACTGCTTTTACGGCCCATCTTTTAACTAAATTCTTACGTTTTTATAATAATTTGGCACGCTCAAATCACAGTGCTGATAACAAATATAGCGCCAGTTTGTTTACATCGCGCAGATCAGTACGAAAATTTCAGTGATTGCGCAGGTCAGTTTTGCTAACATTGTGTGAAAATTGTGTGTTAATTGATTGGACGGTTTTTGAAATATTAGAAAAAAAGTTATCTCGATAATAATTTGGCTCGCAGTGTAATTTACATAATACCTCATCTCAGAAATATAGAAATAATTATAATTATATTATAATAAGTATTATAATATAATAATTTAAAAAATAAATTACTGAAATAATAATAGTTAATAGTTTTGTTTTGAAGGCGTTCGAATTTACAAGAGATTCCTTGCTACGATTAACCATTGATTGAAGATCCTTTTCTAGAGCAGCTACCACTTTTACTTTGTTGGACTTGCTACTAAAACAGGTGTAAATAGATGGGTCATTAGCATAAAGACGTATTTGAGAACTGATGACATCGAGAAGGTCGTTGATGAAGATAAGAAACATATAGCCTCAAGGATGATAGCCCTGCAATACCTCCGCTTTACTATGAACCGAAAAAGATGCGTTGCTGGTCTATCTTAAGAGATTAATGTTGAATATTGATGCGCTGTTAATGAAACGATGTTTGAAGAGGTCTGGAATTTGGTCAAGTAAAACAATTGTAGCCAACTTGTCCCAGTAGATACACATATTTCTGTTAAGCTGTAGAAATAAATCGATCCTTGCAACTAAAAGAAAATAAACTGGTACAATTAAGGATTGGCAGTGGTCGGTACAATGAAATATAAGTAATTCGGCGTAATTGATATCGAAGTGAACTTTCTTGCATTGCGTATCAAGATATTCCAGGCATTTTGTAAACTGCTTCTTCCAAATGGATTCATTTGACTTGTTCCCACTTCGTTACGCAGCTCAAACCTCTTCACCGACATATACTTTACAGCGTAATTAAATGGCGGTAGACATATTATGGAACGCGTTTAATGACTAGAAGCAATTTGATTGGTTGAAAACTTGGACTGTTTCTATGCTTCGTTCTAGTTCTGTAATCCGTTGCTCGGAAACTCGAAAATTTAATATCTATTTTCAATTTCTTTCCGCCTCAGGATGGTTTTTTTTCCTTTTTGTTGCTGTGTGGTGGTATTGGTGGTGGGACTGGTAGTTGTTGGTGGGTATTTTTGGTAGTGGTGGCGGTGGTGGTTATTGCTGTTGGTGAAGGTGGTATTAAGTGGTTGTTTTTTATGGTTGGTGGTATGCTTTGGTTGTTGTCGTTAGTTGAAACAACTAGTGGTGGTATTTTGTGTTTGTTGCCGTTGATGAAGGTGGCGGCGCTGCTTGGTGGTTGTTGGCGGTGGTGGTATTTGGTTATTATTATTATCATTATCATCATCATTATTATTATTATACTTGTTCCCTACTTAGCGCATACGTTACGCCCTGTCATTACCACAGATAAAACATGGGTTATTCTTGTTTGATTGCGAGGATAGTCGAAAGAAAAGATATATGAAAGGGACAGAAAGAAAGAAAGAAAGAAAGAGAAGGCGATAACTTTCTCGTTTATTTAACGTCTGCTTCAGTAAAATAGAAATAAAATTGTCAATTTCAAATCTTTTCATTTGTACCTTCTTTAAATAATCACATGCAAACATATTTATGATTGCTATTGCAATATTCTGTTAGAGTTGTTAAAATGGTTGTATGTATGATTGTTGTTGTTGTTGGTAGTGGTTGTTGTGGTGGTGGTGGTTGTTGTTCAGCTATTACGATTTCCCTTAATTTGAATGGAAACCTGTAATTGTTATCTTCTTCAAACTTCTGCATTTCACCAGCCAGTTATTTTTTTTTGTTTGTAAATGACGAGAATTAAAGCTGTACATTTGCCTCTGTGCTTCTTGTCAATAAAATGTGTCAATTGCGTTTGTCTGATCAAATCTGTGTGTCTGCTTTATAAAATCTGGTTAATAAAATCTTTCAATTCCTTGTGTCTGGATAATTCGAAAGTGTCTGGTCAATAAAATCTGTAAATTCTGTGTCTCCGGTCAATACAATTTGCCAATTCTGTATGTCTGGTTCGTAAAATCTGTCAATTCTGTGTGTGTGGGGGGGTAGTCAATTTTGTGTGTCTGGTCAATAAAATCTGTCAATTCCGTGTGACTGGTCAATTTTGTATGTCTTCTCAATAAAATCTGTCAATTTCATGTCTCTGGTCAATTCTGTGTGTCTGAACAATAAAATTTATTAATTCTGTTTGTTCGCTCAATACTTTGTGTTCGGTCAATTCTATGTGTCGGGCCAATGAAATCTGCCAATTCTCATTTACATTTCTCAAGTCGAAAATATAATTATGTAATTTTATCGATCTGTTTAAGCCTTTGAGTATAAAAGGCCAGTTTTATTTCAACATATCTGAACTTTTTATTTCATAATACTTCAATTAGACTCATTGGTCTGTAATCATCATCCAGCTGCGTCTTCGAATCGACCTGTTTACTGACCATCTTCAGGCACTCATTGGTCCATATTGGAAAATTGCTGCTCTTAATAAGCTTCCACCGTTCGTTTTTGCTAAGGCCCCGTTTGGTGGTTGGTATTTACTTGTTGTAAGCCTCGCTTTGATTTTTATTCACTCTGTTTCAATTGTGACGCCATTTGCATTCTTTAACATTCACACTCTACCGGGTACTCATCCAAATATGTCAAACTTGGTAGCCCTTAAATGTACACGGATTGGGAGTCACCCACTGGATTTAATAAGTTTTTTGGTTTAAGAATAAAACATACTCCAAAGATGGAGCGAAAACGTCAGAGAACTATTTCATAATGAGAGCAAAAAAGAGAGAGAGAGAGAGTAAAAGAGAGAGAGAGACAATACACAAAAATATGGAATGATCGGAGATATTACAATCTGAAGTAAGATCGGCATTGAACAAGATGAACAATAACAGAGACCTACGACTAAATGGACTTGTAATAGAGATGCTCACAGCTTTGGATTATTTCGGCATTGACAAGATCATAGAAGAGATAAACAAAATATACAACAATGGCAACATACCGGTGGGCCTCAGCAGATCAATCTTCGTAAAATTACCTAACAAACCAAAATGAATGCGAACTTCATCGGACAATCAGTTCAATGAGCTACATAAGCAAACAAATGATCCGAAAGCTGAACTAAAATTTGACCGGAAATTGAACAAGAACAGAAATTGGTCAAGGGCACTAGGACCAGAAATGCGATATTTCTGATCAGAATGATATCAGAGAGAGAGAGAGGGAGAGAGAGAGAGAGTGCGCAATATAGATGCAGAAGGATGCGCACTTTTTGTTTTATAGATTACGCAGAAGCATTTGACAACAATCTATTTGAACTGCTAGGGAAACTCAATCTATTTCGAAAATATTTTAGAATCATCTAGAGCTTATACTGGGAGTAAAACCGATTGCATATGGATATGAAACGAATTCAGTAGCTATACAAAAATAGAAAACAGCGTTAGACAAAGGATCTGTCTTCTCGTAAGGGAACGGGGGGGATCTACCAAGATTTAATATCGAAGGTGCAATCTTAACAATGTATGACACGTATATGACACTGTGTTAATGTATGACACATAAAAAGGAAATTGCAGGACATTCTAGACAAAGAAAAGGGACAACATTTCATGGACCTGCGGGAGGAGGATTTGGAAAACTTCACTCTCAAAGGGCATATCGAGGGCGAGGGAAACAGGGGGAAGGCGGCGAGCCACCTACTTTTATGAACAGATGGTAGTCAGGGGCAGGAGAAACGCTTCCAAGGGTCACGATGGATAGGAGGATGTAGAGAGCCATAGTCGGCCATATCCTAAAGAGAGAATACAAAAGTTAAAATGCTGAAATTATTTAATCTATTAGTAGATTAAAATAATAATAAGTCAAAGTGGTATATTTGATAATGGCATTCTGGGTAAAATATACCGGCTGTTTAAAATATAACGGGTGTTTGGTGCTTAAGGTTTTCAGATAAGCTATCCCTATACTTATGACACAGAGAGGCAGGATCATTTACTTCTCATGTTTGCCATAGGACTGCAAAGAGCAACTTAAGATTCTCAGAGGATTGTGGCACAATAGCATCAATCATTGCTGCATCTCACTGGGCATCATCTTCAAGCAAACCTCGACTCAAACCAGTTCATCTACATTTTTAAGGTCCTGGAAGTATTTGGGCCTTGAACTTCGTGAAGAACTGGGCTACCTCATCGCGGCTGTTTTCCTCCTGATGACACTATTTGAAACTGGGCTACCTCATCGCGGCTGTTTTCCTCCTGATGACACTATTTGAAACTGGGCTACCTCATCGCGGCTGTTTTCCTCCTGATGACACTATTTGTAACTGGGCTACCTCATCGCGGCTGTTTTCCTCCTGATGACACTATTTGAAACTGGGCTACCTCATCGCGGCTGTTTTCCTCCTGATGACACTATTTGTAACTAGGGCTACCTCATCGCGGCTGTTTACTCCTGATGACACTATTTGTTGGGCTACCTCATGCTGTTTTCCTCCTTTGACACTATTTGAAACTACCTCATCGCGGCTGTTTTCCTCCTGATGACACTATTTGAAACCTCCTCATCGCGGCTGTTTTCCTCCTGAAGACACTATTTGAAACTGGGCTACCTCATCGCGGCTGTTTTCCTCCTGATGACACTATTTGAAACTGGGCTACCTCATCGCAGCTGTTTTCCTCCTGATGACACAATTTGAAACTGGGATACCTCATCGCGGCTGTTTTCCTCCTGCAAGCCAAACATGGTCGCATCTGATCCCTTGTTGACGTACTTGCAAACATACCTGATGAATTTCACTCAGCGGCAGAACCCAACATTAAAATGAGAATGTCTTTAACAGCAAGGGATAATAGGGTATTATCCACCGGTTGTCAGCCTCATGTTGTCCAACCTTTGCTGAAAACCTACCATCATATGGACTTCTACGCTACAGGCGTAGAAGCCCATAAGAGTATCCATCATTACTAATTTGTGTTTCCGTAAGAAATCTCTTGGGAAACTTCTTTGATCATACATTGTTCTTCAGACATGGTGAGTTGAGGTTAAAGCCCCTTCCACATGGGCCATGTACCATGTCTCGTTTAATAATTTCATAGAGCTCCTTGTCTGTCGATGGATTTGGAAACTCTGGTTGTTTTATACTGTCAATTTCATTAGAGTGAATTTTTGTTGCCAGCCAAAGTAGAATGGCAGCATGAAGTTACCCCCATTTTTGCTACTCATTTGTGTACATGCCACACTTTACTGACCCAAATGTTTTCCCCTTTTAAATCAGATCCATGATCTTCTCCAACTTCCGGCAAAAGACTCTGGCAAGGAGGTCAGGTCTATCTTTGGCATTTTGGTACAGAAATAGTTCGTCGTCAGTTTCATTTCACTTTCGGTTGCATGTAAAATTTATGAAGAGGTCTGACCTACCATAGTTGCGTACATAGGTCATAGCATTCTGCGTTCTTTCATGCATGTATCAAGGCCCTCCCATAAAACTTGATGGTAGAATACAGAACTGCCCAAGATTGCTAGATGTTATATCATTGTTTACGGCATCTCTCAGATGAAAATAATTCTACGAAAGAAAAATTATTTTTGATTGTTTCTCATGAAACATTTCTTTATTTTAGCAGCCATATCAATTGAATTTTGATGAAAGAGATTGTGAGAGTGATGAAGATGACAGAATGAATTGACATGTATCATAAAATGATGCACATAGAATTCCTTACACGATATTTCTTTGTTTAACATATCCCCCAGATTGCTTGGATTACGATGTTTAATACTAAAATGATAACCATCTTCCTCATTAACAAATACCAAAGGATACTGAAGAGCATCCTAACATTTATTTATCTCATTAATTCGTTGAAGTGTGTTGTCCCCTCACTTTTATGCCTTAAACCAAACCAAACCACTTTAAAACAATGTCTCTCTTGTTATGTAGGGTAACGATGGAGAACCAGTGCTATTTCATTGCAAGAAGGTTCATTAAATTGTTCCGGATTCTGTCCAGCAGATCGCTTGGTTGCATCAATGATCACATTGAAGTTGTGAGTAGGAGCACTTTCCAGAGCTTTTGACATAGCTATTTCTACAATATATCATCTCTTGAAATCTCAGTGTAAGCTTGCCAGATTAAATAGAATTATGACTGGCCACTTGTTCTTGAAAGTTGCTAATTAAATATAACTGAGGAAATTGTGACTCTTCATTTGTTAGTAGCTGTGGAGATCCAATTCTAGGATACACCTGACCCTCCACTTTAAATGTAGACATGAAAGGTACAATTTATTTGATTACCAAAGGGGTGCGTATTATGCATGAGTAGAATCATTTTCCTACACTTTCAGCACAATTTTAGGGGTGCGAATTATGAATGAAGGCGTATAACGGTATATCTATAAGAGTCTATCTTACATATCAATGTGTCCACCATTCGTCCATGCTTAGACTATTGTTGGCAGATATGGTTTGGTGGCTGATACTGACCACCAGGAGAGTGACTCGTTACATCCTCAATGTTCTCGGCTGACCAAAAGGGGAAATACTATATTAAATCCATTGGTCAACTGCTAAGAAGGTTCGGTCACTGTGTCGTCCAAGGCAATTTTTTCTCTCCTTAGAAATCATTATCTTACAAATGTCTCATGGTATTTGGGGGTTTCATGACACATTTGTAAGATAATAATTTCTAATTTTTTTTCCTTTTTTCGCTTAGTTTGAATTTAACGTAGGTCATATTCCATTGGTCCTCAAGCCTTTATTTTCTTTTTCTAAAAATGAAGATGTATTTGGCTTTTGAAACCAAATTAATCGTTCATTCGACAGTAATTTATAATCGCCTGAGGAGCCGCATCGTTATATGTTGAAACATGACTGCAATTGTGTAGCGATTCTTACATGATTTTGTTGTAATATCCTAAAATAAGTAATATTGTCCAACTATGTATTGAGCTCTCTTTCAAATTAAATATCACCCACACAAGACAGACATGCTTGAAGAGGTGTTGAGGTTTCACACTTATTCACACACTTATACTAATATATACACATACAACACATCACGCACACTCCCAAAGAACTAAAAGATAACATACAATTAATACACACATTCCATTCCCCAAAACCAATATAACTGTCGAAATGACCAAGGAAGGAATTCTGAGAGTCAGGAATCTCCCACCCACTATCTTAAAAACAATTTGAAAGAGGCCGTTTGACCAACACAAGGACTGACCAAAATTAACGATAAAAAACAAAAACAAACAAACAAATGAAAACTACAGATAAAGTTCGCTTTGTTCAGAAACACTCATTCACTCCTGTAGTTCACTACTAGTAACAAGCAGGGAATTTATCTCCTGATGATGATAGCCATGCTGGTCGAAACTAATCGAAGAACCAAATTGAAATAATAAAACAAAAATATATTAATATACAACCCAGTGTGTCTGAAAATTTTAATTTTTTGATATTTTTTATTGTTCAAAAATACACACACACACACACACACACACACATATATATATATATATATATATATATATATATATATATATATATATATATATATATATATATATCATACACTAATATTCTATGGTTTTAATTTATTGCATTGGAATCGTAATCACGATCCAATTCATCAGACCTACAAATTCGAAAGGAAATCGGAAAATATAACTCCGGTTATAAAAGCAAAATATAACTCGGGTATAAAAAACAAAAATTTATATATATATATATATATATATATATATATATATATATATATATATATATATATATCACCTTAGGAATATAATTTGCCTGAATTACTCTTTGTCTAAAATGTTCTCTGTTATATTTCCAAAAAATAAAATGCACTTAGGACGTCTGTCCAATTTTGTAATTTATTAATTATAAGGAATTATTTATCCATCATTGATTCCAGTGAACAACGTTTGAATTTGAATAGCCGTTTTGTTTATCCTTTGCAAACATAGGAGAACCATTGTGTTCCGATTTCTAAATGGTGTTTGTTTATCCAGTGTGACTCATAATTTAGTGCTTTTCCCTCTGTTTTGTTTTTTGTGTTTTTGTTTTAGTTCATGCCTTGAAATGATTATCATTCAATTCAGGTATTACATTTCAGGTATTACATTTATTAGACTTTATTAATCACTAAATTTAAACCCTTAGACACTATTGAGATCATGTGAGATTTTCCTTATCTTAGGTTTTCATACACTGAGTGAAAGATGTACTTCGAAAGCATTGAAATGCTTCTGACACTCAGTCATTTAAGTGCCATACGTGATACACACTTGGGCGATCATGTCTCTTTCGAATCATAGGCAGAAGATTTTCTTCATTAGACCGGTTGCCACCCAATCGGTACCGGGGGGGAAGAGGTTGATTCATACCTTTCGCAAGGGTATTTGCGAGTAAGTGAATGCAACAAACCCGACCAGAATTCGAACTTCGCTCTCTGATTTCTCATTCCGAGCAGTTATATATTACACCCCAACGCAATTTTGATATCAAACTACATTGATGTCTGAATAACTCTGAATTTTTTCATAATTTTTTCTAACTACAATATGAACATCTATTCAAACTAAAAAAAAACCTTTTGGTTTTTACATGGAAAACGTTATTAATGATTCACGAATAGACTTTGCCCTAACCCTCGAATGTGCTACTCTGCAAAACTCACTTCATCCTTGTTCAAATTAATTGAAACAAAATGAATAATTCCGTGATTATTTACTTTGTTTTCGTATTTTTTCAATGAAACATGACCCAGTGCACATGTTAGTATTTCGTATGTCCATTTCACGAAGTCGTTCCTTGCAGATTGATCACAGACTTT
Source organism: Acanthosepion pharaonis (assembly GCA_903632075.3). Taxonomy (NCBI): domain Eukaryota; kingdom Metazoa; phylum Mollusca; class Cephalopoda; order Sepiida; family Sepiidae; genus Acanthosepion; species Acanthosepion pharaonis. The sequence continues at coordinate 33,708 of CAHIKZ030002114.1, forward strand.
CGATTGGATTTTAATCAGGAATTCCCAGGGAAGTCTATAGTACTTGATTTGCTCACTGGTAAAGCTTGCCAGTTGATATGTTCGTGCAGCTTACAACTTTTGTACACTTACTTGGAGTAACGTCCATCGCAGACAATGGCCGTAGGACAACTAATCAACAGTCGAGACAATAATGTCTGGGCATGATAAAAATCTGATGCAATCACGGATGACGCAATATTATTCAAGGCCAAACAAATTTCATCATACACCCCGAAAATAGATTCATATTACTGCAGACCACTGTAAATGACCTAATCTGAGAAAAAATAGAAATCAATTACAACCTGTCACTCTAGTGATCAAAACACTGGAATCTTCTACTCTGGAAAAAAACAAAACAGCCAATAGTTTTGCTAAACCTTGCCAAACGCCCTAAAACTAATACCAGTTCATATAGATTTTTTGAAGAAACTGATAATATTTTACAGGTGCACCCAAACTGTATGAACATATATACACTGATGGCTAAAAAACATTGATAGAGTCGGATGTTCAGCCATTCTTGATGGCGTAACAATCAAAAAACGCTGACAAATCCTCTATTTTAAGTGTTGAGGATATAACCATTCACTTAGTCTTAGTCATCGTAATAGACAAGTAACCAAACAACTTCATAGTTTTCTCAGATTCATTATCATTACTCAGATTCACTGAGAAACCAAAACAGGAACTGTAGCGGAATTGGTCATGGTTAAATGGAATTGGCAGAAATGTCCAACAAAGAGAATTGACAAAGATTTCAATAATCAACAACAAGAGAAAGAAAACAACAGGGCAAACAATATATGCCAGGCAAAGCAACTGTAATAAGATAAAAAGTTCACAAACTAAAAATGGTTTTAACACACAAATCTGGAACACACACAAGCGATCGCAGCATTCTGGCTTCAAGACAAGAAAGAACAGAACTTAGTCGGATGAGACCGAAAAGTGGCCTATCTTAATGGCTAGGAAGAAATCCCATCATGCATCTGTGTGTTTTGCTTATAAATTGTTTTTGCAGTATCTTGAGATTCTTAACAAAATCCAAAGAAGGATCTGCAATGTAATCGATCCAGACATGACGTGACGTGACTTCCCTCTGTCTTTTTTTACAAATATTTTCATGGCTACTGCTCTGACGAGTTTTTTCCCCTGGTATCCCGACTATATAAATTTAAGCGTGCTATTAGATTGGCACCGAGATTTCACCCTTTTACTGTTGAACAAGCTAGATGCAACGACCACTTCTACTCCAACAGTTTCTTTTCTCGCACTTCCCACTAGTGGAACTCCATTCCGTTTAATTGCTATCCTGATAACTACAATCTTCAAAAGTTTAAACGCAACGTCAATCGCCATCTTTTGTTCTTTCCTCAATCCTACGTATTCTCATTCTTCTCTTTCACTTTCACTCCCTGTAACCCCCCCCCCCGTGTACTAGTGGCATTCCCGCCTTGCTTTAGGTGAAATGATTAAAATAAATTCCACAATGGATTGGAATCAATTTAATCCCTTAAAGGATCATTCGCATCTACAAGAACAATTTTTATCGTAATTCTGGGAATTATTTGACATTCTGCTGTCGACACACAAATACTTATGGACATTGTCTTTTATACTATTACCAGAATGTCTTTTTAATATAGTCCAATCTGTGATTTAATATATTATAAACTTGAAATATTCAATAAATAATTTATCTAGGATATAAAGACATTGGTGAGGTTTGTATAATTGAATTGTTCCACGGAATGGTGTGATTGACTTCACACCTAACTTCTGCACCCTGAGAAAGGTTTAGTTTTCTGTCGGGGTTTTTCTTCCCTTAGACAACCATCTGTTTTCACGCTAACGTGTTTCATCTACTAAGGTTTGGTAATCCGGAGTTGTCCTTCTCATACACTGGTTACCAACCAAGGAAAAAGATCCCCGTCTGAACTGGGTTCATACTTTTTCCCCAAGGGCATTTACGGGAAAGAAAATTTAACGAACTCGACTGGAATTCGAACTCGACTCTACGATTCCTCATTCCGAGCCGCTAATCATTCTTTATGACCATAAAAAATATTTACTACAATTTTGAGCCAAGAAGTAAGATATCATTTTATTTTAATTATTATAACCTTCCATCTTGCTCAAATGTGACCTAAAACAATATATAAGCATAACCTGTTCATCTTTTTGCGGCGCCTTAAAAATCAGGCAGGAATAGATTTTTAATCTGCTCCCCACACCTATGTTTTTCTAATGTGGAACAGACACCATATGTTGCCTTGATGGAAGACAAGGAAAGCTCCCAGTGGGTAAAATTAATTATTTCTGCCATGGGCCTGATAAATATTCATGTTGAATGTGATAAACTGACTTTGAATTATATTTTTTTTCATTATTGTTTTATTCATGATATAAAAATCAAAATTACTAAAACCGGAATATCAACTGAGTCATGAAGGACGTGTAAAAACACACCTGCTTCTCGAGTATGCAAATGCACATTGTATCGAGTCTGGGTCTGTGTCATTGTTAGAAAGCTATAAAGAGTGACTGCCATGTTCTTCAAGATTTACTTCATTTCTGTGATTCAACCAGTGATCTGTTCAATGATTGGATACGGTATAACATGATGTCAGATGCTCTCTAGTAAATGATTGGCCACATTGAACTATGATGTCACACACACTTTGTTAAATAATTTGGCTACATAAAAATCTTATGTCTTATGCTTACTTGTTAAATGATTGGCTACATCAGTGTCACATCCTTTTTGTTAAATGATTGGCTTCATTAAACAATGATTTTGGATGCACTCAGTTAAATGACTGATCACATTAAAAAATGTAGATTAATTTGGACGCGGTTAAATGTAATTGACAGAAATACCCAACAAACAAAATTGACAACGTTTCCAATAAACCATAACGAAAGAAAAGAACAGGATAAAAATAATACAAAGCAAACAATATATATATATATGCAAAACAAAAGTAGGCAAAGCAACAGTAATAAGTCAAAAAGTTCACAAAGTAAGAATGGTGTTAACATGCAAAAGGGATACAGACAATTGATTACAGAGTTCTGAATTCAAGACAAGAATGAAAAACATGGCGGATGAGATCTAGAAGTGGGCTATTTTATTGGCTAAGAAGAAATCCAAGCATGCATCTGTACGATTTGTCTATAAATTTGACGGGATGTTTTTGCAGACAATGTTTATGCCGATTGGAAGCAACAATATTACATGCTCTCTGTTAAATGATGGGCAACATAAAAAAATTATGGCATATGCTCTTTGTTAAATATTGGGATACATTAAATATGAAAATAAATTTTATCTTTTTCGTTTTTTGATCAGTAATGTGAACAAATCTCGAAGCAATCTAAATAAATAAATGACAAATTCTGTCTGTGTGTCTGAAGCCCCCCTCTAACTTAGGCTGCACTTGTTTTACATAGACATATAATACCTTTTCAGAATCAGGATGATTCCTAGATTGTAAATCTGCTCTTCATAAGATGCTTGAACATCGAAAATTAGGATTTGTGTTTGGATGAAGAGGGAACAGTTAAAAATTCAAATTACTGAATTTTTAATTTATACTGAGTTTAAAAAACAAAAACTTTGTGAATTTAATTTTTTTTTGTTGCTGTTTTAAATTTAGTTTAAAATATCTCCAAAACTTTGTGAGTTTAGGAAATCAATTTTATTTCTACAAAATGCCAAGGAATCTGAGTTAAAGAGATTTTGTGGCGCGATTTCTGCGGAGTTTGTTATTTGAAGAACACAACTCAGTTGAAGTTCTACGGAGTTTGTTATTCGAAGGAATCAAAAATTCATCCTTGTTATGGTCCGGTTCCTTGTACCACGGTGATAGTCTAAGGTAGAACCAATAAAGAAGAACTCGAACACAGGTATGGAATAACACAGATATATTACAAACAGGAATATATACAGAGAATTAGAAGTGTTAGTATGAACAATCAGGTTTAGTAGAGAGAACAATGTAGTCTCGACCAGTATCACTATTCCAATGTCTTGCAGTAATTGTAGGAACGCGACTCTGTTTCGGACTGCCTCTGACTCGACTTGAACTACTGACTGACGATATTCAGTAACCCCCCCACACACACACACACACATGTGACACAAGGTCGGTTATTTATTATGGGTTCTCCGAGCCCGTGGGCTCGGCCCAAAAATATGCCCATTGAACCCGTATAAACGGGCTCAGGGCCGGTTTACCTCCCCGAACGAGACTCCGCCCCTCGGCGTAGCCTCGTTCGGGTTCCTCCCCGCCCGAAGGCAGAGAGTTCAACCGAACTGTCGGTTCAGAAGTGAACGATAGACTCCTTGCCTACTCCTGAGGCGCAGTATTTATTAAGTATGGAATAGTCCATTATTATTATTATGGGTAAGGTCCCATAACAATCCTGAATTGGAATTTCGGCCCAAATCGGAATTTCGTCATAAATTGGTCTTTTGGGCGGAATTGGACTTACAGCCTGAATCAGAGTTAATGTGAGGTTTTGAAGTTCTATGGAAGGAATTATCATTGCTCTTTTCTAAGCTGAAGCAGAGGTTCATTTAGTTTTGGGACGGAGACGTAATTAGCCCGCAGCAAGAGCTTACTTAAAAGACATCACGGATTGAACGAACCTTCCTAGGAATGGATTCAATATAGTCTTTCTACTTCATGTTAGTTGAGAACGTTAGCCCAAGAAGCCCGAGAACGAGTCACTCTCCTTGAGGTTAGCATCAGCCATGTTGATGGAAGACAGAGAGGTGTCTTTCAGGTGACTGATACAGAGCAGTTTAGTTTTAGAGGAGCTAAACAGAGGACTAACAGCAGAATAGATATGGTGCAAAAAATACAAGTATTCCATTTTAAGTGTGCAATACATCTTTTTATATACAAATATTAGCCAATCACAGTAGAAAGTATTAAAACTAAGTTGTCCATGTTGTCACTCAATTTAGCACACACCGGAAAGAAAAAGACAAAGAAATAAAAAAAAAATAGACATTTAAATGTTCTTGTTCCACAAGAGATAGTCGTATCGAACCGGTATCGCTCACATCTCGAGAACGTCTGAGATTCTTGGCAGTCTTCATTTCCCCATTGATGCGTGGTTGTCACGTGAAACACTAACTTTTGACTTTTGCATACTTTACAAGTAAGAACAATTATTTTTGTATCTCAACATATCTAATAAGAGTAGATAGGTTTGCCTAAAGTCCAGGTCAAACTCCTTCCCGGTTTTTTTTAACAGGGGTAAAGGTTTCTCCCTTGCTTCCTGTTTAGGATTGGGTTTTCGATTACTTCTAAAGTCTACTTCAACTCGATACTTCTAACGTTTCTGCCTTCTGTGAAATTTTATTTGCTCTTTATTTATATTCAATATATTCTATTCTATAATACATACATATATACATTATATTGTACTTCAATAGATAAGTTCGCCTATCGTCCGGTTCACATTCCTCTCTGGTCTTTTGAACCCTTGGTCATTTTCATCCCTTGTTTCCTGTTTAGGATTGGGTTTTCAGTTCCTTCTCTTTAGTCTTCTCATTCCTTTTTACTCCCAGTAACACCTTACGTTTTGGTGGCTTTATCGCCTTGCTTGGGGTGAAATTATTAAAAGAAACCAATAAAAATAGGAAAGGAATGGATCTGATTCGATCCTTTGTATGTGACATGAGACGCTTTTAAGGCCTTAACTGGCGGAACTAACGAATATATTTTTCTACAGAAATCAAGAGAAAACAGCAACAGGCTTGCGATGATTTGTCCGTGTGAAAGGAACTGTCTTAGTAGCATTATCTTGGTCAAAGAATAATAATTCTCTTTTCACTGAAGACATTCGATTAATGTTAACAAATAGATGAGAAAAAAAGAGTTGGTAATAATAGTTTTATTTTATTTTATTTATTTATTTATTTATTTTTTGCAGCTGAAGATGCTCCATAATTTATTTCTACGAGTTCAAATCTTACTGGAAGCTATATTTTTTATAAATAGTTTTATGTAGTTTACTGCATCAGTTTTTGCCAATATATTACGAAAAGCAAGAATAAGTTGGTACAAAAGATAGTAAGATGAAAATTGTAATAATAATAATAATAATTAAAAGAAGAAGAAGAAGAAGAAGAAGAAGAAGAAGACGAGAATAGCTGGCTTACTCTTATGCAGGTTGTACAGGAAAAATATAGATAAAAATTTAGATAGCGAGTGCATCATAATTTGAGAAGTACATGCAGATGCTACAAAAAAGAGCACAGACGACGCCATGTAGTTAATTCTGGAAATAAAATAAATATTTTCTTAATAATCCGAATAAACCGTTTGGTCAACTCAACATCTTCCTAAAATTAAATCTGAATGATAATGGCTGTCATTTGATAAATAACTCCTTGAAAACGAACAGATACGGTTTTCTATACAAATAAATTAACCCTCAAAATACTTTGGGAATTCTGCAGGAATTATGGCCTCGAGTTTTCCAGAGAAATGATACAAGTATTCATGGTCATCAGTAGCTGAGAATACGCAAGTGAAGATCGTGTGGGATACGACCATCTTGATTGACAAGAGCGTGGGTAGTAATCGCGCTGATATCTGACTTTTGTACAAGAGCAGCCACGAATGGATCCTGATAGATGTACCTTGAGATAAGAACATTGTGAAAGCGAGGCAGTCGAAAATTCAGAGTTACCAATACATGACGGGGCAAATCAGAGAAATATATCAAGCTGCAACTGAAGTAGGCCCCTTTGTGGTTGGCGCACTATTTCTAGAAATATATCTGCTTTGCAAGACGCCATTGGGAGTGTGCAGGTGGCAATGCTGCTTGGAACAGCCCATGGGCTGAGGAAAATGCTGTATCTGTAGGAGAGCATCGTCATATAAGAGAATATGACATCAAATAATGACAATAATAATCAATAAAAATAGAAATAAAGAACGGTACAAAGCAAATATAGAGATTATTCGACATTTTGACACAATCCAAACTCGCATTGAACTAGCGAAGAAATATTTCAAAAGCTGTGCAAGGGATAGAGAAACGCAAAAATTTCTTTAGAAATAAAGAAAAGAGTTTCTTGGATGCTAATATATTGTGATATCTATCTAGACATTTGCGACCCACCGTAAATGACGATACACTCATTATTGCTGGAAAATACCCAGGAAAAACAATGACCTGTTTACTTTTTTTTTTAAATGACATCAAATCAATTTACAAATATTAAAATCACTATTTGATGATTTTATTTTTGTATAAAAAATTGTTGATGATTTTTAATATATAACCAGTTCACTGTTCACTGCCTTTAGCCCTAACCCCTACCCACTAACCGTAACATATTTCATACTTTCAACAGTTGGTAAATATCATACCATAGTAGAAAATGAACAATAGATATCATACTATAATAGCAGATTTTCTTGATTGTTATGCGATATCCATCCTCTTATATGGCAATAAATGTTGGATAATTTCCCCACAGATGTGGAGAAAACTGGTGGCAACAGAAATATGGTTCTACAGAAGGATACTGAGAATTCCTATGCATGGAGCCAGTAAACAACAAAGAAGAAAATGGCAACAGAAAGAACACTCCTACTCAGAATCAGGAAAAGAAAACTGAAATTCCTTTCATAATGAAGAAGAAGATGTTTGAGAACCTAAATCTTGCGGGTTATATTAATAGTAAAGGGAAATAGGGAAAGGCAGTGAGCTTGTGTGAATGATTGATGGGAGCCTTAGAAAAGGGAAAAATACTGCTATGGAACACAAAGGGAGAAAAACTGCTAATAGCCACAAAAGATAGGAAATTGTGGAGAGCCACGATCGCGTATTACTGAAGGGACGCAGCACATAAAAGAAGAATAGGGAAGAGATAGGGAAAGGCAGCGAGGTTGTGCGAATGGATATCAAGAACCTTAGCAAAAGGGAGAAATATGTCTAAGGATCACAAAGAGAAAAAACTGATATGGGTCACAAAGGGTAGGAAATTGTGGAGAGCCATGATCGACTATATCCTGAAGGGACGCAGCACATAGAATAAGATGTTGAAACTATTGACCATTTAATGCCTAGTTGTCTAATCGTGACACTGAAGGAATACAAGATTGGATAATGTAACTGTTAGTGTTTTGATTGAAGGTTGTCTCCCTTTGTTTGTGAAGCTCTTTTGGCAGGAGAGGAGAAAGAGGGAGGAAGGCGGAAGGAGAAAATATAAATGGGTTGTTTTCTTTTCAGTTCAGAAACAAAAAATGCGCATGTTTGCAGAAAAGGAGAATACTTGGAAGATATGACAATAGGAAGCAAGGTGGAGTAATGGATAACGGCTCGGATTGAGGAAGCGGGTAGCCGAGTCCAGTACATTCACTTAGGAAAGGTATGAATCCTCTTCTTCTCAGCCACCCCTACCGCTATGGGTAAATAGCAGGACAGACCGGGTTCTATAGCCTTGGATGGCAACTGGTCTACCGCAGAAAGAAATGGCAACCAACTGCGGGAAAAATGCCTCGTCAGTCATATATCAAAAGATACATGATCGCCTAAGCGTGTATCAAGCATAGCACATAATTGACTGACTGACGTGCTAATACCCTTGGGAAAGGTATGGATATTCTTCTTCTCCCCCACCCCATCTATGGGTAAATAGCAGGACAGACCGGGTTCTATAGACTTGGATGGCAACTAATCTACTACAAAACGAAATAGCAACCTACTCCGGGAAAAAAATCTGCCTCGTCAGTCATATATCGAAAGATACATGATCGCCTAAGCGTGTATCAAGCATGGCACTTAACTGACTGACAGTGCACCTTGAGCTGGACAACGGTAAGAACATCACCGATATAGAAGGTCATGAAGTTAGAATTGTTTGGAACTTTATCATTCATACTGATATATAAAAGCGAACAGGGATTAAAGTATTAAGCAGATGAAACAGTACTGATAGCAGACGCGGAAAAGAAATTACAAAACCTCCGACAGGAGGAGAGCAAGAAGAAGGGACTAAGCATAAATGACAAGAAGACAGAATACATGGTTATCAGTAAAAGGATGTGACCGAAAGGACATTTGCAGGTCGGGGATATTAAAATCAATCAAGTGCGGAAGTTTAAATCTCTGGGAAGCGACAAAGACGTATTCCAAAAGCTAAGCAGAGTATCACGAGACAGGAGAATTTCTTTGATAACAAAGAAAAGAGTACTGAGCTGTTACGTGATATCTATCCTCCTTTACGGCAGAAAATGTCGGACGGTCTCCTCAAAGATGAAGAAGAGACTCGAGGCAACGGAGGATGCTAAGGATACCATGGACCGAGCGTGTGAGTAACGATGATGGTTTTGGGGAAGATGCAATCAAGGAGGAAGCTTATACTTAGCATCAGGAAGAGGCAGCTGAAATCTCTGGGACACGTAATGAAAAAGGAGGGCTTGGAGAATCTGATACTCACAGATCGAATAGAGGGAAAGAGAGACAAAGGAAAGCAACGCGTGACATACCTGGCGGGCATAAGAAAGTGGGTGAAAGAACGTGACCTGGGGGAAGTGGCAGAAGGTCGAAACTTATGGCGAGCTACAAGAGATACGGGGAAGTGAAGATGCATGATCGCCTACGTCCTGAAGGGACACGGCACATAAAAAGAAAGAAATAAGATTAAAGTTTATAAACAAAGAAAAACGCGTTGTTGTAGATAAACCAGCGACATCAGATAATATGACCAAATAAGAGTCTTGGAATTGAAACTTAAAACTATTTTCAAACTGATAGTAATTGGAGCACCGAATACAGCAAAAAACGTACAGACATGACTATTAACAAAATTTTTTTTAATCGAGATCACCCCAAGCAAGACACTAAAGCCACTGAGATACAACGGATGTGGAAAAGTTAGAAACACAGGAACAATTGCAGAGAAAAAGTAATCAGAAGGACAGTAGATAGCGATTGACATTGCATTTAAATTCCTGTAGATCAAAGTTGGTTGGAACGAATGGAACCGGGAGGGAGTTCCACAAGCGAGAAAAGAAACTTTTAGCATAAATCTTACTGCTATATCTGTAAATTGGTGAGACCTTGTCGCCAATCTAATACTGCACTTAAATTCAAAAAGTCTAGGTACCATAACAAAGACCTCATCCGAACAATTATCATGAATGTATTTCTAGAAAAGACAAAGGGGGACAACCTTGCGGAAGTGGGAAAGTGTCTGAAAGCCGAGTTGCCAGATCGAGGCCAATAATGTTGCTAATTCTTCTTTGAAATTTATCAAGGAGCTCAAGGTAAATAGCAGCAGCATCAAATCAATATGTGGCCGCAATATTATAAGCTAATCTTAGGTGTGTGTTTTTTTTTATTTTATTTTTCGTTTTTTACTCAAAAAATAATCAGTGGAAAATGTCATGATGCCATTTCTGTCATTAGGTCTCGTGTTGGGACCCAGATAGAAATGAATATACACCAGAAATCAAAGGAAATAATAATAATAATAATAATAATAATAATAATGATAATAAGCAGTTAAAATACAAGAAAAAATACAATAAATAAAAGCTGTCAAAATACAAGGACCTTGAAATCGAAATCTCAAAAATGTGGCACATGGGAACATCAACAATCCCTGTCGTAGTTGGAGCCCTAGGATTGGTTGGAAAAGATTCCAGTAGACTAATTGAAGGGATCCTGGAAGTCCATGCCTCAAAGAGATACAAAAAATTGTTCTGACAAGTACAGCCCACACTTTACAAAGGGCTTTATCTATGTAATACTTTTTTTTGTCAGTGGAAAGTGTCATGATGCCATTTCTAACCTTAGGTTCCTGGGCGGGACCCGGAAAGAAATGTGTAAACGCCAGATGAAAGGAAAATAAAAATAATAATAATAATAATAATAACGTTCTTTAATCCTCCTAAACGAGCGTCTCTGTGTTTAGGCCTCTGCGCAGACATGAATGACAGTTCTGACTCAAGAAGTTTTGCTCCATTGTTTCTTGGGTGACAACTTCAATTATTAACCATCTACCTTGAGTGGCTCTTGGGCTATGTATTGGGTGAAAATAGTAAACAATAATAATAATTAGTACGCATTTCCCCTCAGGCCTAAAGTACGGTGCATCTCTGTTCGTGAGCGGGAATAGTGGAAAAATATCATGACGAGAGGGGTGCATGCTATGCTTGAAGGATGAGGCAGTTGAGGCGACTTGGGAGACACATTTAATTACTTAAGAAAACATTCAATCTGAGATTGTCTGAATGGATGTGGTTATCTGACTTGAAGGTATTTCTAACAGCTCCACCGGCAAGGTTATGTGCTTATTTTAACAATGCTTGCAGCCCCTGTTGGCAAGATTTGCACTGTATGAAGCTGCTCCTCTACTCTTATCAATGTAAAGACAATATACATGTTAAGTATCACTTAGCATCAGACTTTGTGCAAACAGAATGCATATATTTACTAGTTTATCTTACCTCTCGGGTATTGACCAATAAAGGATTGTACCAAACAGCGAAAGAAAAGATGATGATGCAATCTTATTGGCTTCAGTAACTTTCACATCACCGTGACGTTTCCTTTCCTGTGTGTTGTTGTAATCGTAAGTACTTTTCTAATAATTTCTTTTCTCGCACTTCTCGACCATGGAACTCTGTTAAGGTTTCTTGCTTCCGTGTCAAAGAAAATCTTCAAAAATTTATTTGCAACCTCAACAGACATCTTCTGTCTTCCTAAAACCTGTTCTTTTATTGAACTCTTTCCTCACTAAAGTCTTCTCAGTTTCTTTCACTCCCTGTAACCCATTATGTCTTAGTGGCATTATCGCCTTGCTTTTTTTTTTAAATCAATTCACCCCAAGCAAGGCTATAACGCGGCTAAGACGTAAGGGTCTACTGGAAGGGAAACAGAAAGAAAAGGCTTTAGATAGAACCGGAAACCCAGTAATAGTATAAATTTCAGAGTTTAGGAGGAGACGTTAGAAGTATAGAGTAGATAAGGCGGAGGCATCAGAAGTATAAAATATATAAGGCGGAGACGTCAGAAATATTGAGTAGATAAGGCGGAGACATCGTAAGTATAGAGTAGATAAGGCGGAGACATCAGAAGTATAAAATATATAAGGCGGAGACGTCAGAAATATATTAGTAGATAAGGCGGAGACATTGTAAGTATAGAGTAGATAAGGCGGAGACATCAGAAGTATAAAATATATAAGGCGGAGACGTCAGAAATATTGAGTAGATAAGGCGGAGACATCGTAAGTATGGAGACAAAGTAGAATTTAGAAGGAACTGAAAACCCAACCCTAAACAAGACACAAGGGATAAATCTCAACTCCTGTTCAAAAGACCTAGGAGGAGTGTGAACTGGACAATAGATGAATCACTCTACTCCGCTTGAGATAAAATCATCTTAAAAAAAATCAACCCAAAGTAAAACTAAAAATAAAATAATAATGATAAAAATTTAAAAAAAAAACCTACTATGCGCATTATGATAAACAATGCAGTCGACAAACCAATGGAGGTGTCCCCAACTATTCACTGTGCAAATAAATGATAACATCTTTTGTGTTTTTTCCAAGTATTGATCTTATGAAAAATTTACGTTTTTTTTTTTTGTTTTTTGTTTTTTCTCTCATTTCTGCTGCAATCGTGTATTCAGTGACGTTTATTTATTATAAATATGTCGGATGTTAGTAACTATGACACAATGCCAAAGGCTTTGTTTAAAGTCCACATATCGACTAAAAGCACGTTTAATCTGGCAACAGATGTTCCTAGGCTTCGTAGATCAAGTTTAGCTATCGAATTGTTTTTCTTCTTCTTCTTCTTCTTCTCTTTCACATCTGTGTATCACTTGTGAGGAAGATATTAACATTACATCTGTCTTTTTTTTTCGGGGATTACTTTATGATAACGTGACGGCAATCTTGTTTAGTGAATATCGTCTGCATTTTCCAGTTTTTCTCCCTTTCAATTATTTTTTTCTTCTTCAAAATGGTGCCCATTAACCTGTTTCTTTCTTTGCAGATTACATTAAAAAAAAAAAAATTATCACAGGAGGCTAAATGTCATCAATATAAATTAAGATTATTCATTTTTGACCCGTGTTCTTTCATCTTGTTTTTTATAGCTTTTTATCGCAATAAAGATCATTTTCCGTTGAAGCAACACGAACCGGAACTAACGAACTGACAAAACTGTAGATACTTCTCATATTCTTAGAAGCCTAATTTGAATTTCACCTGCTAATCGGCTTCTATGGACTAATTAATAAAACGTTAGCCAGACGCACAAGGATATAGGGTTTTTTGTAGATTTGCAGCTCAAACGAAGTTCGTTCTCAGGGTGCAGCTTCTTCCACTCAAATGCTTGCGGCTTTAAAAATTATCCTCGCGCCATATCGTTACCCATGAAAGAAAACCAGATGTAGCTGTACGCAAATTTTATTCTGCTGTAGATGAGTGAGGCCAGAGGTAAGGCGTGTTGAGTGAGAGGGACGAGCGTTCTAATTGGTGGCAAGCGGTCTTCTGTTTTCGGCTGCTAGTGACCACTGTCTTATACAGGAGAAACGTTCTTTGTTCTCTCATCATTCATCTAAAATAGTCATTCATCAAGTCCTCATGGTTTGACTTCGTTCAGTGACCTTTTTTGTCAGGATCGTTTGACATGTTTCTTGTGAGGTCCACTTCACTTAGCTGATAATCATCGAAACAATAACTGTCGAAACAATTTCTGTAATATCTTTCAGGTGTTTTTTTCTCTTTAACAAGATATAGACACTGATATCGCTATATTTTGCCAATACTCGAAATTAACGTCGTTGCCTGGGATGTTAGAATAATAGTTGGGAAGGTGACTGGTTACATTTTTTTTTTTTTTTTTTTTTTAATTTTATTTCTTATTTTTTTAAACGATACCGGACAAAAAAATAATACCTCTCTCCAATATTGCCGGATTTTTTAACAAATATAAAACGCATTGCGCCCGAACCACACTATAAACAAAATTTAAGCACTTATTTTGAAATTGTGAATAAAAAGCCCGAGTGAAAAATGAACATTGGGAATTTTATCTCCGAATAAGAAAAACAGAATCTTGTGGTAAGAACTGTTTCTGTTTTTATAAACAGCGTAAGAAAGTAATATTTTTTTTTCACTGTCAGGTTTTGGTTAAAAAATTTAAACGAGCCATTAAAAAACAACATTTATTTGTTGTGTTTCCGGCTTATGATAAACTAAATTGAAACGCTAAACTGAACCTGCAAATCTTGGCTCATATATAAAATTGTTTTTAGTTAATAATAGAAAATAATTATTAATTATAAAGTGTAAATAAAATAAAAATTGTAATCGTCTAGATTTGTCTTATATCTTAAAAAAAGCCAGATGGTTGATAAAAAATGTTACATTTAGATAAATGCAGATAAAGCAGTATGCTTTGCTCGTAACTTCTCTTCCATTTCAGCTTTCCACTCATAAAGAGTTTCTTTGTCTGATTTTCCCTCAAGAACAGAATTTCTACAGAATGTTATGCACATAATTCTGTCCATAGTTTCTGTTATTATTTCTAAGCTAGATTCTCAAAAGGCTTGCAGATTCAACGCTATCCCTGAAAATGGTCCTAAATAAATGTGCCCTGAATTGGCTTCTGTTCTCTCCAAACTTAATAAATCCCTCGCTGCACTTACTTTCCAACTTGTTGTAAATGCTCCTCTTTAGTTCCCTAAGAATTCTGGGAAACATCCCGATCCTTTGAATTATCACCCAATTAATCTCTTATCTATTTTTGTAAAAGTAATAAATGCTCTAATCGGTTAAGCATATATATATATATATATATATATATATATATATATATATATATATATGATATCGCACATTGTGTGCTGGTGTTAATAAAATAGTGCTTGATGTAATATCCCAAATATAAAATAAAACACGGACTGCGCCAGCATTGCGTTAACCAGATATTTTTTCTATTAAAATTTAAATTATGTAACAGTCAATCTATATTCAACACCTAAAGATTGTGTTGTGCATGAACTGCGAGTTGCGTTACCGGTGAGGAAAAATATAGGTCTATATATATATATATATAACAGTTTCTAAATCATTGATTCCACACCATTTGAGAACCACTGAAGAATTATTGAATCAGTTCTGACTTCATGTTTCAATACGATTAACCAAAAAGTAGTCTTTTTTAATATCACTGTTTCTAAGATAATGCTTAAAGAAAATATTAAATTAGTTTAAATATTAAATTTAAATATTAAGGATAAAATTTAGTTAAAATTTTATTATAAATACTTATTTTAATTCTACATTTTCTTTAACCCCAAAATAATATATTCATAAAATAATATATTCATGCAATAAATCGGAATTATGCATTCACTGTTTTCTTTAGATATACGCGATTGATTTTATACCTTAACTTATTTTTCCGATATAAAATCACTATATTTGAACATTTTCCTATCTATAAATCTCGTCAATTTATTCGCAGTTATAAATATTTTATTCACAAATATTTATTTTTAATGTTAACAGCATTCATTTCGTCATATATATGTATCACTGGCCACTCGTATTCGAGGATGCCCGTCTACTAGGACGGCTAGCCAGTCCCTTTTGCAGACGCTTGCTCAGATGTATTTTTGTGTTTGTTAAACACCCACAGAGTCCACCTGAGGTTTATACTGCAACTATGCTGAGCAGACCTTAGTTAGAGTCTCTGGGAAAGAGTGTATTATCTAGCTTGATCAATAATTTGAACAAGGCCAGTACGCTCAATCCCTTGGCCAAGATGATATGTGACTTCGTGCTAGCACAGCTATCGACGGCACCCTAGAGTTCTGTCTACCCAATTTCACTCGAACGCTGGGATCAACCTCTCCAGTCCGATAACATCAGGAAGTCTCTTTCCTGACAAATCGACCATATCGATATATATATATATATATATATATATATATATATATATATATCGATATATATATATATATATATATATATATATATATATATATATATATATATATCCGAACGTAATGAGAACGAAAATAATGTAAATTCTAACGCTCACAGCATTAATTCAAAAGAGGACTCAATACCAAGAGTAGGACAATAATTATTTATTATAATTTTTTAATAATTAAATTATAAATTATTATATTTTTTTTTACATACGGACAAAAACAACTTATTCACTACAAAGGTGCATTCTTGTTTCGATACAGCTGCATCATATATATAAGAATTAATGGATTTTATTTTTAATCCGATGTTATTTCTTATTACTGCAAACGTTATTTTAATCGATGCACGTGTTTAGATAGACGTCAGGTTTTTAGCAGTGTAAATTAAGTTTATCGAACTGAGCATTCGAAAGAATCAATATTCAATATTGTGAAAGTGCTCTCCGACAGGGTTCGAACATATTTTCTTCTTTGTCGGCGAATCGATTGAATAACTGATTATTATTATTATTTTTTTTTTTTTTTAATGCGCATGTTGGGCCCTTCTTTTTTTCAGACAACCATTCATTCTACAAATTTAAATAAAGTGTTTTAATTCATCTGATGATTTAACACGGGTAAAATAAGAAACGGGGAAATGTTGTTAATAATGAAGGAAAAAAGTCCTGAACTAATATAGAATATCAAACCTCTTATATTGAAAATGGATTCAAAAAGGCCGCTTAGAATCAGAAAGATACATTTGAAATTAAACATTGCTTTGCCCAGTAGTTTGAATTCTGAAATAGGATGTAAGAATCAATAGTTGGTATGATATTCAGATTGTAGGCTGTCCCCACATTGTTTTGCCAGTTTTGACAATAAATCATTGGGTGGCACCTATAAAAACGGAACACGTCCTGTCTTTCACAATGACAAAAAGGTTTAAAGAGATATTTAGAGAATTATAGAAAGATAAAGTAACTCAAAGAAAGTAAGCGTTCACAAAGTGAAAGCATATTCTATATTCAACCAACTACGAAAATGACTATGAAAATATCCTAGCAAAAAGTTGACAAATAGTGACTCTGCAGATGATCAAGCTATCACTGCAGGCACCATTACCAATGTTACAATTCTCCTACATCATGTAGAAAATGCTGCCAATAATGTTGCAATCTATGTCAATGTCTCTGAAACTGAAGTCATAAACTTCAACCAGCAAGGCTCAGTACAAATTGTCTCAGGTAAATCAATAAAATCTGTTGAATCTTTTACAAACCTAAGAAGAGAGAGGAGTTTTACTGAAAAGGTGTGAAAATTTGTATAGCTAAAGCCTTGGCCGCGTTGAATAAAATGGATACAATCTGGAAATGTGATCTACCAGACAATCTCAAACGGAGGTTCTTTCGCGCCACTTTAGAGATGGTTTTAATGTGTTATGGTGTCACTGGCTGGATATTAACTAAAACACTTGAGTCTAAGCTTGATGGAAACTATACACTGATGCTGACAGATATATTTAATTTCAAAGAACAACTGAAAAAAATTCAGAACAACTGGAAAAATTAAGGAAACTTGTTAAAATGACAACTTCGCTGCTTAGAAACTCTGCGTTTTTTGTTATTGTTTATTTTTAAATTTTAACTGTTAATAAAAATTAAAAAGAAATGTTAATGAATATATATATATATATATATATATATATATATATATATATATATAAACATATATATATATATAAACATATATATATATTTATAAACATATATATATATATATATATATATATATATATATATATATATATATATATATATATATATATATATATATATATATAGTAAATTTAGCAAATTCGTTGGTATATAGTAATATAATAAGAGATTTTATACCCATAGGCCTTTTTCTAACCCTAAACGAAAACACCAGACAATTCTTTCAATGAATTCTTTGGGAATCGAAGGAGAAAGATAATTTGGAAGATTGTATGTTCCGCACGTATTCCTAATAGTCTTAGAGATAGGTGTGACTCATGTTTAGAAGAAAAAACTAGAATAATAAAATGCAATAATCAAAGCTAACTATTAAATCAGAGGAGAGAATTAGTGTTAAAATGTCGACATAAAAATAAATTCAAATTTCCATGATATGGTTTTAACTTAATTAGCTACTATATTTCCATAATATTCACTCCCCTCTAACTCTTCAAATGTCGACAGTATAACTAATTCTAATCTCTATATTTCCCCACCTCTGTAACCTCTTTACCTATATTAATCATAATTTATAAACTTTCCCCAACTCTAAGATCTCCCCAACTCACTTTACATCCTTTTATCTATATATTTTAAAGGTATTTTTATATACCCCTTTTATTCCCCTTTTAATTGTAAATTAATATTTAATTCTTCGTACAACCCCAAATTAATGTCATAAGGTTAATATTCGGGTTTAATATTATAGAGCTTCACCCTTTAAGACAAATACCTTCCACACTAAACTGACCCCTGTCTCATGCATTTCGTCTGACTGAAACATTGAAATGGATAAATTCTGTATTAGTTTTTCGACTGTATTTGTTTTTTTAGCTTTCACAGTTAAATTTCTATGGAAATGTTAAACTGTTAAATTTCTGACACGAACTCGGTCCACACAGGGGTTGATAAGACAAACGACAGATATCTTCGTCTGCCAAAATAGGATACTCCTCATATGAGATTATTTTGGATTTTATTGTTTATTAATATTATATATATATATATATATATATATATATATATATATATATGAAAAAAAATATACGGAAAAAACAAACAAAAATCCTAACATGCAATTATGTTGTTTTAATGTTAATATAATGTCAACGTCGGACAATAGTTGTACACACAACTAAAGCTGATCATAATTTCGATTTTGATTCTGTGAAGATTTTAAAATATTTTCATAATAACAATCTTAGGCGGATTTAAATTTAAGGCATAATATCCATCTCACGCACGGTGAACACTAGACCTGGCTTCTTTAATATTTCCCCTTTTCTAGCAAGATTAATGCTCGACAAACGTACATATAAGTTTTAGATCAAAATAAAATTCTTTTCGTTTTTCTTTCAAATTACTCAAATTTTAGGAATACGTTTTCACAACATCACCCACGTGACGACGACGTGATCATATTTAAACGGAACGCTTATCTTATGAAAGATTTCAGTTATCTGTTTGGATTGGTATTGCTTTTATGTCCATCGTCTTTTTCATGTTGAATTAAATATAGTCTATGTTAATTATGTTTTATGAATATGTCCTGAAGATGGTCTATTAGACCGAAACGTCCGACGTTGACATTAAACATTAAAACAGCATAATCGCACATTAGGATTTTTTTTTTTTTTTTTCAGTATTTTTTTTCTTCATATTGTCGGATCTATATCCATATATTTGCTTACACACACACACACACACACACACACACACACACACACACACATATATATATATATATATGAAAAATATAGTTTTTATGTGTTATATTTATGGGATGAAGTGCTCAATATCAGAGATAGATAATGGATATGTAAATATAAATAAAAAGTGAACACTGAAGTCAACATTTCAGAAGGCGACATGCTGTTTCATGAAAGCAGCCTAACGTCTAGCATTAAAACAGCCTGTTTTGAGTTGTTGACAACCAATGTTCATTATATATATATATATATATATATATATATATATATATATATATATATATATATGCGAGTTTGTTGATGAGATTTATAGTTAGGTAAATGTTCAAATAAATGTCAAATATAGTGATTTGATATCGAAAAAATAAATTAACGTATAAAATACATCGCAATGTTTTGAATTTTGATGTCGCATCTTCCGTCTGCTATTAAAACTCTTCCTAGATATTTACATTTTTTATTTGTTGGATTTCAGCATCCCCAATGTAATGGTAGTGAATGCTGGACTATCGCATTACAGATGAAGAAGAGACGAGGCAACTGCAATGAGACCCTACAGAAGGATGCTGAGAATACCATTGACATGTGAACAATGATGAAGTTTTGGAAAAAATGGAAACCAAAAGAACACTTACAGGTAACCTCAAAAAGAGACAGTTGAAATTTTTAGGACACATAAAGAGGAAAGTGGTATTAAAAAATGTAACACTTACAGGAGACATTAAAAGCAAAAGGAGCAGAGGCAAGACCTACCTAACACGCTTGTGTACACGGATGGCAGGTCAGAGATTGAGAGAGATAGTAAAAAGAGAAGGCTAAGAGCTACAACGGACAGGAAAGTGTGGAGAGCCATGATCACTCATATCCTGGAGAGACACAGTACATAAAAGAAAGACGAGATTGTGTAAATGGTTCACACATCACATACTAGGAGAGATAGTAAAAAGTGAAACCTTAATAAGAGCTACAACGGACAGGAAAGTGTGGAGAGCCATGATCGCCAACGTCCTGAAGAGATACAGCACATAAAAGAAATAGAACGACGTTGTGTAAATTTTTTGTAAAACAGGGATTAAGTGAGATAGCGAAATAAGAAACCTTAATAAGAGCTACAAATGACAGGAAATTGTGGAGAGCCATGATCGCCAATGTCTTGAAGGGATACAGCACATAGAAGAAGTAAAATAAGATTGTGTAAATGATTGGCAGAACAAAGATTAGCAAAGAATGCAAACGAGAAACATCAATAAGAGCTACAAAGGGTAGGAAATTGTGGAGAGACATGATCGCCCATGTGTTGAATGAACACGGCACATAGAACTCTCCTGTGCCTAATAAGTCGGATCAAATTCTATTTTACGCCTTTTTAAAAACCAACTAATCCACTTATTATGATTTTTTTTTTTTTTGCTTTTATACTTCGTGCCGACTGAATTTATGAGTTGGACACGTCGACGTTGTGTCATGGTTAGCTAGCTTGTCTCACTAGAACGGCTGGGTAGTGAGTTCGATCCTCACTGGGTGCCCCATACTTATATCACATGTAAACCACGCTTAGATAATCACCATCCGATTTAAGAGTTAAAACAGGAGTTTCTAGCGGTAGCATTTCATATTGACTCAGTAAGAATTCACAAGATATTTCAGCATCACTATCGTTTACAGGGCACATCGCTCTGTAGGTCGACAATGACTTCAATTAAACAGTCGACTAAATGCACACCTCAGGCCTCGTTGAACAATCAAAATTACCATAATTGAATTATTGTTACAACTTTATCTACCGTTAATTTTAATTAGGATGAATATAATTACTTAGTGAAGTCAAATCTAGCAGGATCTAATAGGTGATGTTATTTAAACTATTAGTTGTTAATTTTAGATTTCAAAAAAAAAATTATTCTATGTCATTTTAATTCTCAGCGCTGTACGTGTGTTTACCAATTCCATTTAGTCACTCTTTTCTTTCAAGTTGTTGTCTTTATGTCGGTATGCCGATAAATGTTAGTCCGACCGAAATATCTAACCCTCCCAAATTATTAGATCACTCACTTTGCTCCGACATATTAGAACGGTAGACTAGTAATATTTTATGTATAAGTTATCATTGCATAATCAAGATGGATATTTGGCAACGAGGTCTCACCAATTTACTGTTGAGTTGGCTAGATGTAACCGTAAATTCTTTGATATCTGTTTCTTTCTCGCACTTATCGTTTGTGGAGCTCTCTTCCAGCCAACGTTAATGGATATACTACATAAAAATTTGAGCTCCTTGATAAGATCCAAAGAAGAATCAGTAATATTATTGGTCCTGGTCTGGCAGCTCAGCTCCAGTCACTTTCCCACCGCCATAAGGTTGCCTCT
Source organism: Acanthosepion pharaonis (assembly GCA_903632075.3). Lineage (NCBI taxonomy): Eukaryota > Metazoa > Mollusca > Cephalopoda > Sepiida > Sepiidae > Acanthosepion > Acanthosepion pharaonis. The sequence goes on from CAHIKZ030002114.1 coordinate 55,540, forward strand.
CTATTGTCCTTTCTATAAACACTTTCAGGGTAATTGTTCAGACGAGCTCTTAACTATGGTACCTAGACATTTTGAATTTAAGTGCAGTACTCGACTGCCGTCAAGATCTCATCAGTTTACTGTTGAGCTGACTAAATGTATCCGAAAGTTCTATGCTAAAAGTTTCTTCCGTCGCACCTCTCGCTTGTGGAACTGTTTTCCGGCTCTATACTTCCCAGTCAACTTTAATCTGCAAAAATTCAAATGCAATGTCAATCGTTATCTACTGTCCTCCTGATTACTCTTCCTCGGTTCTCGCTCCTTAGCAATATTTGTGTTTCTAACTCTTTCACAGTCAGTAACTCCTTGCGTCTTGGGGGCTTTACTGCCTTACATGGGGTGAACTCGATTTAAAAAAAATTAATTATTTATGATAAACTCTATATCTGGTCTGGTGTTCCTTCTCTATATTTAGAGATTCTTGATAAAATACAAAGAAGAATCTGCAATATTATCTGTCTTCACCTGACATCTCGGCTTCAGTCGCTTTCCAATTGCCATAATGTAGTTTTTCTGTGACTTTTCTAAATAAAATAAAACTTCCATAAAAATGGTTCTGATGAACTTTCCTCTATAATACCTAGACTGTATAAATTTAAGCAATTACTTTTTTTAATTGTAATCACCCCAAGTAAGGTAGTAAAGCCACTAAGACACAAGTGGTTACAGGGTGTGGAAGAATTAGGAACAGAAACATTAATAATGAGCAGAAAGAGAAGAGCGTAGCCAGGTGGACAGCAAGTAACGATTGACATCGCATTTAAATATTTGCAGATTAAAGTTGGCTGGGAAGCATGGAGCCGGAAAGGAATTCCACAAGCGAGAAGTGCGAGAGAAGAAACTGTTAACATAGAACTTACGGTTACATCTAGCCAGCTCAACTGTAAACTGATGAAATCTCGACCTCACTCGAGTATTGTCCTTAAATTCAAAAACTCACAATAACAAAGAGCTCATTTGAACAATTATCATGAAATTATTCATAGAAAAGACATAGAAAGACAACCTTACGGCAGTGGGAAAGTGACCGGAGACGAGCTGCCACATCAGGCTTAATAATATAGCAGATTTTTCTCTGGATCTTATCAAGGAGCTCAAGGTAAATAGCAGAGCCACCGGACCATATGTGGCAGTAAGTATGGACGAATGGTAGACTTATAGATATGTAAGAATTTCTAGAGAGAAAAATTGTCTTACCCGACACTTATTGCCATCTCGGCTTCAGTCACTTTCCTACCACCATAATGTAGCTTTCCTTTGCCTTTCCTTTAAATAATTTCATGCTAATTCTTCTTTTCACTATGGTACATAGACTTTATGAATTTAAGTGCAGTACTAGATTGGTGGCAAGGTCCCGTCATTTTACCGTTGAAATGGCTAGATGCAACCGTAAGTTCTATGCTAACAGTTTCTTCTCTCGCACTTCTCGTCCAACGAGCTCTCTTCCGGCTTCTTGCTTTCCAGTCAAGTTTGATTTGCAAAACTTTAAATGCAATATCAACCGTTATCTTTTATCTTCTTAGATCGTTCTTTTATTGTTTTCGCTCCTTAATAATGTTTCCTTTTTCTCATATTCTCTGGCACTCAGTAATTCCTTGAGTATTAGTAGCTATACTGCCTTGCTTGGACTGAAAAGATTTTAAAAAATCAGTGAAACTCTGTTGCCAAAAATGATTACAATGTTACCATCCAACCATTTATTTAAAATCAATATTTGGAGAAGACGCCCGTCTTTTCAATTACTGCTTGCAGTCTTGACGATATTGACGTCACTAGACTTGAGCAGTCACTGGAATATTTTTCCAATCCAAAATTATGCATTCTTTCAAATGTGTCTTGTTAGATGGTCGTAGTGTGTCTAATTTTCGTTTCACTATATTCTACAAGTGCTCGTGGCTGTGTGTATTTGCGTGTGTGCACAAATATATTGCAAAAAAAACAAAAAATAAAGACAAATAAAGCAAACCTTTTATTTCACTAAAACGTGAATATATTGAAACACAGTCCTAATAAAAACTCATTTTAAGATGTTTTGGAATGAAGAGAACGGGGACAAAGATAGGTTCCATGTCAGTCGGTAAACTGAATTCTTTTCAGAGAAGGTTCATGTTGACATGGTTCTTTGAGTATATTTTTTCTTTTAATCCATGGAACATGTGTAAGAAAATGCCAAAGGACTAATGAAATTCTGATCAGATCCGAGAGAACTAGAAGTCTTCTAGGAATCATTATTAGTTGCCAAAATCATAACAACAGTGAGTTGATATCAGACACAGAAAAAAAAAACTATAAAAACAGGAAAGCAAGAAGAAAGGACTAATCATTAACTGCAAGAAGACAGAATGCATGGTTGTTAGCAAATGGATGAGCTCAAAATGCGAATTGCAAATCGGAGATACCAAAATCAAGCAATTACAAAAATTTAAATACCTGGGAAATGATTTTAAAAAGGGCGGAATGTGTAACACTAAAATCCGAAGACGTATTGGGATGGGCAAAGATGCCTTCCAAAAGCTAAGCAGAATACTAAAAAGTAGAAAAACTTCGCTGGGAACAAGGAAAAAATATCTGTCCTCCTACATGGCAGTGAGTACTAGCCAATCTCCTCAAAAATGAAGAAGAAACCTGAAGCAACAGAAATCCGGTTCTACAGAAGGATGCTAAGGATACCATGGACCAAACATGTAAGCAACGACGAAGTTTTAGAGAAAATGGAAACAAAAAGGAAGCTTATACTTAACATCTGAAAGAGACAGTTAAAGTTTATAGGGCATATAATGAAGAAGGAGAGCTTGTAAAATTTGATAGTCAGAGGACAGACTGAAGGCAAACGAGACAGAGGAAGACGTATAACGTACTCCGTTACCTTGAATAAATTGATGGTGGAACAGGGTTTAGGAGAAATAACAGAGAGACAAAATTCATTAAGAGCTAGTAGGGACAGGAGGTTGTAGAGAGCCGTTATCGCCAACTACCTGAAAGAAACGTGGCACCTAAAGAAGTAGTCACTGAACTATGAAGTTAGGTAAGTGTTCATATCCGAGTTCACGGAGCCCATACGCTAACGTCCGATCCTAGCAAAGATACGAGGTTTAAAGAGTTTCATTTTGAAATTCTGGGATCTGGATCAGCTGATTAAGGATTTCGGTTTTCGGTTTCTTTCTTTCTTTCAATGGTAGGATTTTTAAAAAAGTTTATTTGTAATAATTCTCACTTGGATTTAATTCCTGTGATTTCTAGAACTGTGGAACATGTTCACTTTTTGCGTCTTCAGAAATTTGATTTGTTTTTCGTTTTGTCACTGATATTCAGAGAACTTAAAACGATTACTTGGTTACTTATTTTGGTGTATTATTTTACTTACAATTATTGCCACATGACACAAACAATAAACCGTGCATTATTTAAGCAAATTAACCGTAAATAATCAACAGTGCCTTTTTATCACTTATTATTATCGGCAACTAAGACTGTATTTACATTTACATAAGTATTATTATTATCGGCAACTAAGACTGTATTTACATTTACATAAGTAACAAAATAATTGTTCTAAGTAACGATGTAATCGTTTTTAGTAACAGTTCATCGAAATAAGTGCTGCGAAATTCATTGTGCTTTCATTGTAAAATGATTTGGATCATTACTGAAATGCAACTCTTTTTTCTCAGCGTTTCAGTGAAGGTAAAATATTTATTTTCTTTCGTTTTATTCTAGTAACCTTCAGCATTCAAGTTTCCATCGATGCGATGCTGCTCACCAACGCCATTAAAATAAATATAACCCCAGACAATGACGTCTCCCCAATCATGTTTAGTTAAGCAAAAGACGTTTCCTTGTACGCCTCACCATAGTAATGCCAAACTTGGTAGATGTCATCAGACACAAATTGGTTGACATTTTTTAAATTTCATCCGACAACAGTCCCAAAACGTTTATATTTTTTATCCTTCACAAACTTTAAAAATTCCTCTTTGTGGATCAATTAACGGCATCTTACACCGCACTCGGCCATGTTAGCCATCTTCATAGGCAGTGGTTGGCCATGTTAACCATCTTCGTACGCAGTGGTCGACCATAATTACCATGTTTGTAAGCATTAACCGGCCATATTAAACATGTTTCGCCACCGTGATTGACCATGTTCCTGGGCAATGCTCGAACATACTTACAAAGTGTCTACACAGCAGTCTGTCATGCTAACCATATTCCTACGCTATGCTTGGCAATGTTAAACATGTTCCCGAGCCGCACTCAGCTATGTTAATGTTCCAATGCAGTGGTCCTCCATGGTAAACATGTTCGTGCACGTGACCTGCCAATTTTACAATGTTTGTACGCAGGAGTGAACTTTGTTTACCACGTTCGTACGCAGTGGTCAACCAATATTTACCACGTTCGTACGCAGTGGTCGGCCATTCTAACAATTGTTCTTCGCCGTGGTCGGTCATGTTTACCATCTTCCTACGCAGTGGTCGCCCATGTTAACTCGTTTTGTTCATAGTACATTTATTTAAGTGCAAACATTTTAAGCACACACTTGTTTGACCCTGTTAGCAAAATCCATAATTTATTTTCGCGGGTTTTTCTCAACCAAATCTACTGATAATACGAATACAGTTCATAGTCTTTATTTGTGTACCTTCCTGGCGTTTTCTATTTTCTTGCGATTTCTAAGCTCAACTTCCGTCTCGTAGCTCCTATTTTGTAGCTGCTGTTCTCGCTTTGAAAGCAAATACTTCGTTCCTCCTAATTGTAAGAGAGTTCTTTCCCATATGAAGCCTTGTACACTGAATTTAGGATTTTTAAGAACTTCTTAACGTTTCCTATGATATTTACATTTATCTCCCCTTTTAGAAAAAAACAATATTTTTTAAAATAAATTTATAAAGAATTAAAGGTCTTTTTCGTAGATTGCGCTCGTTCTTGGACGGCAAAATATTTTATATTGTAAGAACTTTTTGACATAATAATGGTTTAATGTTAATAATTAAGCCGTAGATGGGAGAATAAGTGGTGGATTCGTACTTTTCCTATGGTTGCTATATCTGGTCAGCTGCTCCTGCTACTTATCTCGACGTTCTTGATAAAGTTTTGGAGTTTGAACTAATATAGTAATCTTAGTTGTTATACTCACAACGTTTCGGCGATGCTTTCCAGCCTTCGTCAGTTGTCTCTTTTTTCGGTAACCTTCTCGGAAAATTGAACATAAATATTTATTCAATCAACAGGATTAGATTGTTCTCATTTCCTTTTTAAAGTGGAAAAACTATAATGAATCCATTGCTAGGTCGGCTGCTAAGAAAGTTGGTTCAGTATGTCGTGCGAAATAATTTTTCTCTCCAGAATCCATCATACATATCTATAAGTCTACCATTCGTCCGTGCTTAGAATATTGCTGCCACATGTGGTCCAGTGCCCCTCTATTTACCTTGAGCTCCTTGGTAAGATCCAAAGAAGAATCAGCAATATTATTGGTCCTGATCTGGCGGCTCGGCTCGGCTTCAGTCACTTTTCCACTGCTGTAAGGTTGCCTCTATGTGTCTTTTCTATAAATACATTCATGGTAATTATTCGGATGAGCTGTTAGCTATGATACCTAGACGTTTTGAATTTAATACTGGCTTTGTGATCTCGCCAATTTACAATTAAGCTGGCTAGATGTAACCAAAATTCTAAGCTAACAGTTTCTTTCTCACACTTCTCGCTTGTGGAAGGGATTAGGAAAGATAGTAAAAAGACAAAATTTATTAAAATCAACAAACAGGAAATTGTGGAGGGCTACCATAATTGCCCACATCCTGAAGGGTCACGGCACAAAGAAGAAGAAGAAGAAGAAGAAGAAGAAGAAGCTTGTGTATGTAGTTGGCTGAAAAAGGATTAGGAGAGATAGCAAAAAGGAAAACATTGCTAAGAGCAACAAAGGACAGGAAATTGTGGAGAGCCATAATCCTGAAAGGACACGGTACATAGAAGAATGATCGTGATTCCACCATCATCCAGTCTACAAGAAAACAGCAGAGACTCTCGGCTTATTTGGGAACTGTGTCTATTCTACAATGTTTGAAAACAATCTGAAATGCAAATCTTGTCTATCGACCGAGAGCACTCTCTCGGCTTGAAACGCTGCAGGTCAAATCTGTACAGACGAAAACGATTTCCGATGTGCTTGTCAGAGATGTTGCTTTCTATCAATGTGACAATGTGGCAGAGCAGTGAATTACTATTGTCTAGAATTATTAAAATTTTTCAAATATCCTGCAGTTCTCCTGGGAGCTAACAGAGGCTCGCCAGAAACCTGAGGCGAATACTTTGAAAATCACTAACCTAACGATACAGTTTGATAGTGAAATTCTTTGGTTGTGTTATATTTTGACACTGCAAAAGCATTTAGGAACTTGAATTTCACTCATGCATAGGAGACCGACTATAAATTATCATTTGTGGACATATGTTGATGTAAGTAGAAAAACTAAAAATTCGTAAAAGGAAGCAAGAAGAAATGACTATTCACTGTAACGTGACAAAACGCGTCAGCAAAAGAGAATAATATATGAGCTACATGTCGGGGACGTCAAAATCAAGCAGATACAGAAATGTAACTATCTGGCTACTGTAGCAACAGACGACGGAAAATCGGACACAGACATCTGGAGGCGGATTCGAATAGCAAAAGATATTGGTGTAGTTTTGTGCAAATTGACATACATCGACAAGAGATGATCAGTATTAAATATATCCTTCAGAAAAACAACTATCCTGTAAGCATAACACCAGTTTCTACAATCAGAGACAGCTTTGCCTTGGATGAAATTGGAAAACTGATACGGTTTGTCTCCCTTACATTCAGAAGATTTCTCAGTCAGTACAGCATCAGGACAATATTCAAAAGCTTTCTCCGAATCATGCCTAACACAGAACATGCCTAACACAGAAGAGGACATACCTAATACAGAAGAGGATATGCCTAACACAGAAGAGTATATACCTAATGCAGAAGAGGGCATGCCTAATGCAGAAGAGGACAATCCTAACACAGAAGAGGTAATGCTTAACACAGAAGGAGACAACACTAACACAGAAGAGGACATGCCTAACATAATCCCACCAAAGATGAGTATAAGTCTAACACAGAAGAAATCCTGTCTAATACAGGATATGCTTAACAAGTAAGAGAACACTCCAAGCACAGAAGGGAAAATGCCTAACAAAAGACATGCTAACAAAGAAGAGGACAATCCTAATACAGAAGAGAATATGCCGAACACAGAAGAGGACATGTCTAAAACAGGACATGCCTGGCACAAGAGAACCGTCCTAACACAGAAGCGAAAATGCCTAAGACTGAAAAACATGTCTGACAGGAGGCGTGCCTAACACAGAAGGGGACAATTTTGACACAAAAGAGGACATATCTAACACAGAAGAGGACAATGCTAACACAGAAGAAGACATGCCTAAGACAGAAGAGGCCGTACCTAACACAGAAGAGGACAATCCTAACGCAGAAATGAAAATGCCTAAAACGGAAGAGAGCATGAACAGTACATAACATGCCTAACACAGCAGAGGACAATCCTAGCAGAGAAGAGGCGAATCCCAATAAAAAGATGACGTACCTAACACAGAAGAAATCATGTCGAACACAGGACAAGCCCGACACAGAAGAAGACAATTCTAATAAACAAGAGAAAATGCCTAACACAGAAAAAACATGTCTTACACAGGACATGTCTAATACAGAAAGAGACAATTCTAACACAGAAGTGGACATACCTAACACAGTAGAGAACATGCATAACACAGAACATGACTAACACATAAGATAACAATCTTAACAAAGAAGCGGACATGAATAACAACCAAGTCGTCGAAAATAAGATTTTCAAAGATGGGAAGTGATGTCTATATATAATCATATGAAAAGCCCCAAATTATTTTCAGTTTTATTCAGTATTTTCTAGAATATTTATCAAATAACAAAAACCACATCATTTGAGGATTTTCAACAGGCACAACAACTTAAATGGATAAAACGCATGTAACTTAAAAAGAATACTTTTTTTGATTACGTTCTCTTTTCAAATGAATAATGTCAGGCATCAAATTGACTCAGCAAATGAAAAAAATCACCCTGTATCCGTTGCTTTAAAAGCGCAACATATTGATACAGGGTTAGTCAGTTCTTTGAGGACACGTCTTTTAATAACTCTCTTAAATAACTTTTTCTAACTACTTCTGAAATGATTACAAACATCAAGATAACTCGGCAAATGAAAAGGCACACTGCATCCGTTGCCTTAAAAGCGCAACATAGTGATACAGAGATAATGACTAATTATCTGTGTGTAGGTCATTATTTGCAGTTGTAGCAAAGAATACAAAAGGTAAAAGCAACTGATCTGTAAAAATGAGGCAGAACATCAGAAGTCGTAATTAGGAATGAGGCAGTTAAATCAGTCATGGATGATTAGGTATAGAGCACAAACAATGCTCAACAACTTTTGCGCTACAAAGAAAAAACTGCTAGACTGGGAACAATTGAGTATCAGGTGTCTGAAGGAATCAGCGCATATGCTAGGCTATGACAACCCCCACAGTAGGCCAAGCGTAGATATAACTACCACATGGGAACCATTTATAAAGCATAAAGAGAAACGGTGGCAAAGAGAGCCAAGCTTGACAGTAAGGTTGCTGCAGTAACAACAGAAGAGGAAATAAGAATATTAGGTTTAATACTCCAAAAGGTGTAAAGCATATATTTGTGAATTTAATGGCATAGTAATTATATGTTCAATTCCTGGCGTGGGTAGTACATTCAAACCCAATGGAAACAATGGCAAACATGTACCTTCGTGCCCGAAACAAAAACAACATAAACGATTTTTCCCTTGACGCCGCTATTATTTTAACTAACTCCCCGGCAATATTTATTGTTTTAAAAAGTGCCGATTAGAATCGTAATAAAACCTAAACATATGATGAGAGTGAATTTAGACATTATTTTGTTCTTGTGTATTGTTGTAACGTAGAAAAGGTTACTGAATAAGGAACAACCAAAACGGAGATTAGAAATGAAGATAGTAATCTTTATAACATCAACAAAATACAATGCTCGCCAGCGTCGTGAGGTAGGTAAACCACTGCTAGTTGTGCACTACTTAGCATATTACCCTCATTTTCAATAGTGTCCAACGTATTTATGAGGATTGGGACATAACCATTAGTGTTCATAGCTACGGCATATAACATGGATTTACAACAAAAAATATTAAACACTATTTCTGTTCTCCTAATCTCTAATGCTAAACGTTGACATGACCAAATCAGATGATCTATATCTAGTATGGACATGTGCTCGTTATAGCGGACTTCAGAGATTTTATAGTGTTATGGCAGCGTTGATTGACTACCCTATCGACTGCGTCCCATACGTCGTAGTCCAAAAGATTCAGACCTTTTATAGAGGCTCGTATGTTTGGGGGGATGTGATCATGAAGATTGTAAATTATCCATTCTTGGATCATCTTCGCCTTATGACACAGCGTAGAGACGTGTACAGTCTTTCTTTGCTCCCCACTCTCTTTCCAAGGCCTAACAACCCTCTACAACGCCTTATAGTCAACAGTATTGATCCTTAAGACCTGAGGAAAGAAGTGAGGAGGCATTACATCTCCCTCTTTTGATTACGACTCCCTGGACCATATCGGTATCTTGAAAGTTTGTGTGAATGACAGATAGAACGTCCATGGGGTCTTTGCATCAACATCTTTCATTTCTTCACCCTTTGGTTCTAATCAAAGTTTATCTTATCAGAGAAAATAAAACAAAGAATTCTAGACTCTTGATGTTTCAATTTGCTCAGCAATCGCTTTGTGTGGATTATACGGTTATCCTTTGTCTTTGCAGACATGAATTGGCGTGTCCGCAAACCATATGACACATATCAAAGGTCCTCATGCACAGTTCTTATGGTGGCTTGAAACCTTGAGCTCTTTAGCAATGGAGTTAATTGACTTTCTGGGGTTCTTATCGACAATTTTCTGCACCTTACGTAGAAATTTTGATGTTCTGATGATACTAGAACCCTTAGCAGGCGTTTTAAATTTAGCCACCACTGTAGAATCCCCGCCAGCTGCTTCCGGCTCTTTGCGAACTTTGACAACAAGCGACCGTGCAATTTTTATGAAGTAAGCAATCTCTTAACCGCTATGCTCTGCCTTTAAGGCAACGGATGCAGTGTGCCTTTTCATTGGCTGAGTTATCTTGATGTTTGTAATCATTTCAGAAGGAGTTAGAAAAAGTTATTTAAAAGAGTTATTAAAAGACGTGTCCTCAAAGAACTGACTAACCCTGTATCAATATGTTGCGCTTTTAAAGCAACGGATACAGGGTGATTTTTTTTTTCATTTGCTGAGTCAATTTGATGCCTGACATTATTCATTTGAAAAGAGAACGTAATCAAAAAAAAGTATATTTTTTGGGTTACATGCGTTTTATCCATTTAAGAAAAATGCCTGTTGAAAATCCTCAAATGATGTGGTTTTTGTTATTTGATAAATATCCGAGAAAATACTGAATAAAACTAAAACAAAAAATAATTTGGGGCTTTTTCATATGATTATATATAGACATCACTTCTCATCTTTGAAAATCTGATTTTCGACGACTTGTGTGTTAGGAGTTTTTGAGACCCGGATCACGTAAGGGAATGTTTTATGATCGAAAATCACTTCCCGGCCTTTTGGCTCGGGGAGGTTCAAATATTATTAAACCTAAGCCCTATGGGAGCCTTTCCCGAGTCAGTACCTCTCTATCGGAAGAGGGCTGAGTTTATTGCCTGGTGCCTGACGTGTCCCGAAATGAGGAAGTGTCGAGGTTTCTTGGACAATTTTTTCATAGTATTGCCGTTAAATCCACTTTAAACTAATCTTACGTTATATTCGGTAGCGACGTTAGCGCACCGAAAAATACAAGTCCTTTTGGCTAAGATCAAAGGGTAGTATCTGTCCTCGGGCAGACAAACTACATTTTGTTCTCTCAGTTGTGCTTCTGTCTTCGGACAAATATTGATAGATACCCTGTTCTGGGGAACAGTCTTCTTCCACGGTAATAACTTCGTCGTTACACAAAAGGTGGGGTGGGGTTGGTAGTAATGCCGATCCCGGCATAACCGATGCTGCAGGGATGGGCTATTTTTAACCTGGCCTGCGTGCATGACTTGCATTCCCCACAGTATAATGACCTTGTTGGTTGGTTGTTTTGTTTTATAGCATATCAACCTCAGTGGATCATTTAATGCCAACAAAAATTTTGAAATAGATTCATAGCGACAGTTTGGTAAAGAAGGTGTGTATGTATACATATATATTTGAACCATTTTTCAATTACTCATATTTTTGTGTACAATCAAACTTCTTTTAGGAAATTTACAATATTTGATGGTTTTATTTTCGTAAAAAGTTGGTAATATTTTAATCGCACTATATTGTATTCTGAGTTCCATTCTCCATTTTTTTCAAAGAATGTATAGCTGTTTGTATTACTGGTATTCTTTTTTTTTAAGTATTGCTGATAATAATTTTTCCTTAAAAAATATTGCTGATAATAATGTTTTTTATTACAAAGTATTTCTGGTATTAAAACCTATTTTTACACAAGTTCGGGTGTTAACTATTTGTCCATAGCTGGGACCCTAACAGGTGCTACCAACCCAAGTCAGGGTGGACCTGAGAATACCAGCAATTAAGAGGTGGTTCCACGCTCCTCAAAACTTCCTGATCGGAGGCCTTGCTGCTGGACGTAGTTTATCGTCTTATCCAGGACGCAATGACCTTGTGTTACATCTTTCCAACGTTGGGCGGCAGTTAAACACTAAGTATAGTATTTGTTCTTTCCTCATTTGAGATGAGAGAAAACTCCCACTCTTGGAGATCCTAACCATGCGTCAGTACACCCCTCATTGCACTAAGAGAGTTGGGATTGATGTAATATCGACGCCAACGTGACAGTGGCCGCGGGGACTGAGCAATTTTTGCCTGGCTTATAATGCATGTGTTACATCCTAGTTCATCTTGTTGGTATCCAATCTACTTAGATTTTAGGTTAGGGTTCTTCATCGGTGGTCACCAATTTTGTTGGTGTCGGCAATAATGTTGTTCTTTGTTGTGGCCATGAAGAGACCAATAGTTCGAATGTTCAAAAATATTTAATTGCAAGTGATTCTGCAAAGTTCGAAATAATATGTACGCCAATATGTGCGTGTTAAGCACATGCTAATAAAACGGTGAATAAAGAGAAACTGAAACAAAACTTACTTTCGTCGTGTCACATTCAATGGACGGCCGACGACTAGTGTAGAGTTCTTTGGGGTGACGAGTCACGCCTTTGCATCCTTGAATCAAATGGGAAAACCTTTGTCAGACACCGCCCAACCGAGGAATTCCATCCTAAATTTATCAAAAAGTCGGCGCAAGCGAGAGACAGGGGTTTAATGGTCTCGGTGCGTTCAGTAGCTTTGGTATTGGTCCAATTGTTAAAGTTGATGGAAAACTCAACAGTGTAGGCTATATGCAACTAGTTAAGGAACATGTTCTGCCATATTTGACTGACCAAATGCCACCTGGAGCTATTTATCAACAAGATAATAGTCCATTCACAAAGCCAAAAAATAATGCAATTTTTGATCACCATAATATGGATTGAGTTGCCTCCACAGAGTCCGGATCTTAATCCGATTGAAAATCTATGGAATTATATTTCTAAAACAGTTCAGGCTAAAAAAAAACAAAAAAAAACGACAAACTTAGCCCAATTATACGATTATATTAAGAAAAAATGGCAGAGCATTCCAAATGATTTTTGTGCTCACTTATCAAGCTTGATATCTAGGCGATGTGAAGCTGTCATTAATAATAAAGGTTACGGCACTAAATATTGATAATTTTTTTTTTTTTTTGCTCATTTTGACTATAACTTTTTGCTTTAGATATAATAATAGCCATGCAGTATTAAACTTATTTTGTCAGTAACTTTGGATAATTTAATTTAATTTCAACATTAAAATTTTTCAAGTTGTAGAAAAATATACAATTTTCACATCATTCGAAAGAAAAATAAATTCTGCATAAAGCGTACACAATAAAACTAATTTCTATTGTTTTATTAGAAACATATTCTGAAATGAATAAAACTTTAACCATTTCTTAAACTTATTTTCGCCAGTGTTCCTTTTGTGGGTTATTTAAAGCCAAAACATATTTTTAGTTTATGAGAATAAATATTTTTTTATAATATTGCATTAAATTTTTTTTGAGAATAACATTTAATTTTCCAGATACAAGTCCTACTGTTTAACCCATAGCGGGGGATGGAGAAAAGTTAGATTCCTACCTTTCTGTATTTGCGCATAAGTGAATGTAACACACTCGAGTGGAATTCGAACTCGACACTCCGGTTTCTCATTTCAGGTCGTTGGAATGGGGTTATTGGGACAGGGTTGGAATAGACAAAAAAAAAGGGTAAGGGAGAGATGTGGCGGGGGCGATATCACCCCCGAAATAATAATAATAATGATAATAAAGGAGAATATGATCTAAAACAGAAAAAAGGCCGTTTTCAAAAGAACCAAGATGTTAAAAATGCTGTAAAGACCTTGAAATATAAATGTTACAGAAAACTTGTTTAGAACACGAAATACAATACGCGGTTATCTGTTTATATATACATATGTTTATTTAATGTTTACGCATATATTACGAGCATATATACAGGGTGCGGTGGGTAAATTGTCGCCATTTTATATTTTTAATTTCGCGCATGCGTGTTATTTGTTTTTCGTTTTGTCGACTGCACAGGAGGATCAGTTGGACACCGTCTGTGAAAAAAAAATGCACAATGACCAGAAATTTTCATGCTGTACTGCGAAAATTTGCAAACGGCAGGAACTGCTCCAATTCAAACGGATTTCAGAGTATTTGGGGGTGTCAATCTGAGGACATTGCAGAGGATTTGGAAAGAGTTGGATGTCTAATGGTGATTACGAAGGTGTTTGGAGTGATCACTAGTGATGGTTCTGAAGAAACGCCTCCATTCATTTTTGGTGAGGGCCTCAGACTCAACACGGAGGCCTACATCAAGTGCCTTGAGGAGGTAGTGTTGCCCTGGGTCAAGAGGGTGGCTGCTGGAAGACCCTATGTCTGGCAACAGGACTCTGCACCATGCCACACAAGCAGGAGAACCCAGTCATGGCTGTCAGACAATTTCTGCGACCACATCACCCCTTACATCTGGCCACCTAACTCCCCAGACTGCAACCCCCTTGATTATTATGCTTGGGGCGCAGTTGAGCGAGAGACCAACAAAACTCCTTGTAACACCAAAGATGAACTGAAGGCAAGGATTATGGCAGCATTCACCAACTTAAACAAGGAGACCGCCCAGAAGAGTTGCAGGAGATTCCGAAGTCATCTGGAGGCCATGGTTGAAACCAATGGCGATTTTATTAAATAATTTTACCCCTTAGTATTTCAAGATATTTTTGCATAATTCTAATAAATATATCTGTTAAAATTAGATGTTAGTGTTATTTTTTTGTGTGCGTGTGTGTGTGTGTTTGGACGACAATTTATCCATCGCACCCTGGATGTATAAAGTGTAAATGCCACATATTTTGAGAAATTATATATAAATGAAATTTAAAAAATATCTAAACTGACATTTTAAAATTTATATTGCTGAATAGGGTTGGATATGGTTAAAAAAGTGGACTAGGTTGGAATTCAGTTGAGTTAATATAAACGACATGTTTTGATAGCTTTGTTTATTTTACTAAACTCTTTTTTGACCTGCAGGCAGGGGAATATAATAAAAAATTTTTTTTCTCTCTCTTTTCAAATCTCTCTTTTCCCCGTCTCTCTAAAGATGAAAATCTCATTCTTTATAAAAAAATAAAATCTTTTTTTATTTTGAATTTTGTTGTTTCCCATATTGAAACGATGGTCATTCCATATAAAGGTATAGAAAAAAAACTTATAGTTGAATCTTAAAATAAAAAGAAAGTGAAGACAAAATTAAAACAAAAATCTCCCTCTGCACCAAAATAAATAAAATACAATAAAATGAAATAATGATAACGCCATCACATCTGGTATTAGTGAATATATTTTATATATATTTATAATAGTGGACATTTTCTAAAGGCAGAAAATAAAACAACAAATTCTTTTTCTTTTGATGGGAGGGGTGGGGGTGGGAAAGAACGGCTTATCTCTCTTGCTTGCTTTTCGTTTTTCTGCTTTTTTTTACGATCTCTTTTTAATCTTTGGTTTCACGAGAATTTATCTCCCTTGGTGCATTTCACAGCTTTATTTTTTTGGAAAATAGCAATGAGAATTTACCTCCTTGTATATAAAATTCATGTTAATTTTTTTTTTTTTTTTTTTTTAATGCGCGTTTTTGATTGAGATGCATTCAAATAAAATTCATATATAAGTAGATTCCAAAACTGGATATATTCTTCTGCTTCGCCGCCTCTTGATGGAAATCCTCATCAGTTGTTCCAGTTTTGAAGAACTCTGAGGAAACATCCGACTCTTCTACTTGTTTTGGGGGAATATTCCTAGAGGCCCTCATCAATTGGTTAATCATTTCACATCGCAGGGTCTTTTTTCAGACAAGCAGTATGGCTTTCGTTTCTCCAGGTCCACTGCTGATGAAGTTACTGACGATAATTACGAAAAAGAGGTTTATCATGCTCTAAAATATTTTTTATTGAAGCTTAAAAAATTGCATTGGACATCTCGATTTTTTACGACGGGTTTTGGCATAAAGGTCTTAAAACATTTAGATTTGAAAAACTTTACGGTGTCTTCTTATAAATTTTTGAACTGATCCAATTTTTACTATCAAATCGTGAAAGGAAAGTAATCCTAAATGGCCACTATTCCAGTTCTTTTTCAGGTGTCCCCCAGGGCTCCATCATTGGTCCCAGGTTCTTTTTAATTTTCATTTTTTTTTAATTAAAAATAGCCTCAGCTTTCAACTTCTGTCTGGATACTAAGTCTGATAAGAGCAAAATGACAGCTGACACCCAAAACGACATTCAGTCTATTGTTAACTGGAGTATGGGATGGCTTGTTAACTTTAACTAACCTTCTCTCCATAATCATTTGAGTTACCCTTTTCTGCCCTCCATCAGCATAACTGATGCTAAACCCCAGGATAGTGACTCCCTGTACCACTTCAGCTGACATGAATTGAAAAGACTGTATTGAATCCATTGCTAGATCAACTGCTAAGAAAGTTGGTTCACTGTGTCGTGCGAGACAATTTTTTCTCTCAGAATCTATTTTACATATCTATAAGTAGAAACCATTCGTCCAGGCTTAGAACATTGCTGTCATTGGGTATGGTCTGATGCTGTTTTTATTTACCAAAATTTTCAGCCCTTAACAAAAATCAAAAAAGAATCAAAATATTATCAGTCCTGATCTTTTTTGCTTGTCTAATATCACTTCCCCACTGCATATATATATTTAGGTTGCCCTTTTATTTGTTTCTTTTCTATTTTTAAAAAAATATTTTTGAATCTCTTTTTCTAATTGACACTGAATTTTTTTACATACTAGATTGGCGTTGAGGTCTCATCAATTTACAGTTGGGCTGGCAAGATGTAACCGTAGTTTTCTATTAACAGTTTCTTCAAATGATATATTGAGATTTTTTTTATTGATTTCTCTAATTTTCTTCAGTCACTTTCTACCACCAAATAAAAGAAAATAGCTTTAGAAATTTTTCCTTCTATTTTTCTTGCCCAACTTTTCTAATTTATATCTTTCAATTTAAATTCTTTTTGATTTTAAAATTTTTTTAAAAAAATAAAAACAATGGTAATGGTTTAATAGATTCAGTTCATAAATTTTACAGAAAAAATTTTTTTAATTGATTTGTTCTATGCTAACAGTTTCTTTTCTCACTAAAATAAAATTTATTGAAATTAAGTCAATTTTCAGTTACCATAATGTAAGGTTTCTTTGCTTTTCCTTTAAATAATTGATATAATTCTTCTTTATATTTTATAATTTAAATAGACTTGTTGAACAAAATGTGCAAATGAAATTTTTTAGATTAGTTATGGCAAGGTTAAATCATTTTCTTAGTTTTGAAATGGCTAATGAAAACCGTGGAACATTCTATGCTTTAGTTTTTAAAACCTCTCGTTTGGAACTCACTTTTATTTTTCCAGTCAACTTTAATCTTCAACAATTTAAATGCAATGTCAATCGCTATCTACTCTCCTTCTGATTACTCTTTCTTCTGTTCTTGCTCTTTAACAATGTTTCTGTTCCTCTTTCACACCCAGTAACCCCTTGTATCTCAGTGGCTTTACTGCTTTGATTGGGGCGAAATGGACTAAAAAAATATCCGGGTCTGAGTGGTGTTCATACCAAATATTATTATTATTATGATTATTATTATTATTATTATTCATGAACACGTGCTGTCAAAAATGATGGCAATTGTTAGAAAGCTTTAATAGTGAGATGTAATGAAACAAAAGTCTTGAAATAATGAATTGAGAGTCAATAAAGCGGAGACAAAGAATTCCAAACGAAAATGGAGGCCAATGGATTGTTTAATTAATCTGTTCTTTTTTTAGGCGCTCAATGTTCTGATTGATTATTTACTCCTGCTATTATATAAATAACTTGTTGTTCAATGTCTTTTCATGTTAAAAGTTTCATGTCTTTAATATAATGCTCGGAAGGAAAATATTTACAACAGAACGATTAAGGCGGCGACAACAAAACCTTTTTCAAGATAAAGCAAGACGATTAGTTAATAGACAAAGGTATCTGAGTGCCTCACATGAAAGGCTTGAACAAATAAGACTGCAATCTAAGAAACGTAGGATTAAAGGAACTGGTTAATGAAGTGTTTAATTTTGCCCGGGAACTATTTTTGTCTAAATGTAGATAAATATGTTATTTGTATAGATTATAAGGGAAGTAATCATTCATAAATTTACTAACTAAAGATGAGAGAGGAAAGGTATAAATAAATACACATTGATAATTATTATATGCTTTGATTTTTTTTTTCAGATAGTGTAAATCGTTGACAAAATATACTGAATACGTCAGACAGACAAGAGACTCGTCGTAAAATAAGCGCCGTGTCCAAAAGAGCCGATTTTCTGGATTGACTCCAAATTGATATTGTATCCTCAGTTGGTCAAGAAAGTTACAGAGTTTTAATGGGATTGATCCATGTGCACCAATGACCACTGGAATCACCTTGATATTCGCTTCTTGCATTCCAGTGATGTTTCCATCTCAAATTTCAATTATTATTATTATTATTATTATTATTATTTCTGTATGTCATCTTTCCTGTTTTGTATCCTGTAGAGCCTGGTCCAAACTATGGTCCTTAGGCTCTCTAGGAGAATTGTCATTTAATTGACAGCACTTTTTTTAGTATATGAGATGTTCCTGGTAGGGCGATCTTTCGGGAAACTTGTATGCTGATTTTACCTGGGACACTTTTTTTTAATAAAACTGTCCATTTCTTTTCTCACGAGGCCCAGAGCTCCGTTTACTATCGCTATAGTTTCAGTCTTCATTCCACGCATCTTGTTAATCACGATCTCCACATCTTTGTATTTGGACAATTTCTCGATAATTTTCATGGAGGTATTTCTCTCTGATGGTACTGATATGTCATTAATTATTATTATTACTGTTGCTATAATAATAATAATAATATTGTTGTTATAAGAACATTATTAGAATATAATAATAATCTTACTATAATAGTAGATAACGCTCCAATGTGTTTTAACGTCTGCTTCATTGAAATGAAAAAATTGCAAATTTCAAATCTTTTCATTTGTACCCTCTTACTTCTTTGAATAATGAACTACGTTCATATTTACGATCGTTACGATTGCAATATCTTGTTTAAGTTGTTAAGCTTAAATATTTAACGATGCAATAAAGGAATTTCCACGGGTATTTTATTGTCGTTGAACTCGCAAGATTATCCAATCATTAAATTAAGAATTACTAGTCATCGGAAAATTCAAATAGGAAAATCCATATCTTTTTTCACGGCCACTACTAGTAATGATAGTTGCCTTTTCTACAAATATTTTCATGGCAACGGCTCTGACTAGCTACTTTAATTGGTTCCCAAACTGCATGAATTTAAGCGTGCTACTAGGTTGGCATCTCGGTCCCACCCTTTCACTGCCCAAACAGTTAAATGTAACCACCTCTTCTACTCCAACAGCTTCTTCTATCGCACTTCCCGACAGTAGAACTCTCTTCCTCTTACTTGCTTCCCTGATAAATATAATCTTCAAATATTCAAATGTGATGTCAATCAACATCTTCTGATGCCTTGATCTGGGAAGCGGACGAAAACAGATTCGGAGAAATGGCTTTATCTTTTTCTTGATAAATTAAGGAAAGACATATTTTTCGTTGACGAAAACGAAAACAGAATGAACTCTATTTCTCAGAAGTGAAGTTATAAAGATCAATCATGTCGTGTCAAGAAAGGGATCTGGTTTGGGTTTTCGCTGGGACGGCGACCGGCCCAGGGACGGAAAGCAGAGTCTCTTTATTGAGAATTTAGACAAATAAATCTATTTTCGTTGACGAAAATAGATTTTGGAAATAAGTTCATATCTTCCTGGAAAAATTTGAAAAGAACATATTATTAACGGAAAGAGAAGCAGATGAAAATCCTATTTTTCACTGACGAAAACGAAAACCAGGAACGAACCCTTTTTTTCTGAGGGTCGGGGTTATGAAGATCAAACATGTCGTGCCAAGAAAGTGTTCTGATTTGTGCGAAAAGTGTCAGAGAATTGTAATTAATAAGGAAATAAACCCTTTTTCCTACGCATTTTAAAAATTAGATTTGTCACAAAGACAGTTATGCGCCCTAAAAAGTGGACAGAGATAGAATACCGAGGAGGAAGGAGGAAGGGACAGAGTTTATCCCCCGCTTGTGGAAGAGCGGTAAGAGATGTGAAGTGAAACAGGTGGGAGTTAAGGAAAAAGTAATCCCTATGACTACCCCAGGGAAGGTGGATAATTTTCAAAATTTGAAAAGTTGATCAAGAAAGCAGAAATAGGAAAGAAAGAAAACCCTTATTTGAATTAATGAAAATGAAGGAATCAACGAATTCCTAGAACCCTTCGGCCCCACGCCAGTTTTAGGCCGAAGTGCATATAAACAGATGACTTTGGGGAGCTCAAAGACTTTGGACTGAGAAGTCGCATCAGGTGCTTCTAGAATCCACGTCAGATGCCACCAGAACTCTCTTTTTTCTTTTTTTCTATTTTTTTCTTTTTTTTTGTCATGATATTTTCTTTAATATAGCGCTCACCACGGCTTGAGCGCTGCGAGACTACGGCCTTCGATCATCTACTGCTCTGTGATGAAGAACACAATGTAGGCAGAGTCGGTGTGGACGAGCGTCAGCATTGATCAGTGCAGAGTTAGCCGGTGGTTAAAGGGTCGTCCTAAGACCCTGGGGACAACTAACCATGATTGCATTACTTGCGGCGACGAAAAGCGTTACATTATTTGGTGCTAGTAACTAAGGATGTGACCCTATTGCAAGCGGGGGGAGAGTGCATAATCAGAAAATTTAAATAGGAAAGCCTATTATATATTCCACGGTTATTTTAAAGTCGTAGAAATCGCAAGGAATATATTCAACCATGAAAATAAAATCTATGATTCATCAAAAAATTAAAATAGGAAAACCTTTACATTTTCAGGAGCAATATAAATAAGGAAAAGTTCTTAACCACAGTTAATTATAATCCAGTTTCTTTCATTAAATGTCCTCTGTTCAATTACCTCATCGACAGTTCCTTTACTAGGAATTGCCGATTTCTGTCTTGAAATTTTCATGTTTTTGTTTTTGGTAATTCAGTTCTTCAATGTGTTTTGTTCTCTAGGATTGACTCTGTTTTTGTTTTTTTTTTTTTTTGTTTGTTTTGTTTTTTGTTATTTTACCATTGTTAATTTTCCCGGGGAAATTCCAGTTAATTGCATTATTCCCAGTCGGTCAATTTACCCATGCATTTATCTACCTCGCATTCTTTTTCAGCTTCACTTTGTATATGATCATATGACTAATCTCTGCCCCCGCACTTTTCGTCACTCGGTCTCCTCCTACCCCGTTTTGTGTTTATTTTAGATCTCAATGGTCTTCGGGTGAAATTGCTTGGAACGACCGCCAAGTCGAATGAATGCGGTCACAAGAAAGAAAATGGCTTGTAGGATAGATGAAAAAACGCCTGTTTAGAATAATAAAAAAAATCAATGTATTTATTAAGTTCGGATTACAAGTTTCGGCTTTTATCCTTCCACCTACAATCTTCAAAAATTTAAATGCAATATCAATCGTCATCTTCCGTCTTCTTGAAACTTGTTCCTTTATTGTCTTCTTCCTCACTTCTCCCCACTAAAGACTTTTCATTCCCTGTAAACCCCCTCCGTCTTAGTGGCATTATTGCCTTACTTGGAGCGAAATGATATTTTTTAAGTTGAAAAAATTATTTTATTTCGATAAACCAAATAACCTCCAGATGTTTCTAGGCTTTTCATATTAAACCTTCCTGACAAATAGACCATACTGAGATTCGGGTCTCATGGGTTGCATGTTGGGCTATACGGTGGTTTCCTTTACATAAGTAGGGCGCAGTTTCGAATTATGACCGGTCGATCTGTTCTCAAATAGTCAACCTTTATTTATTTAACGTAAATTAGCCCAGACAGGGAATGATAGTGTCGTGCCTGGGGCCAAATTTAGTCGATTATTCAGCTAACAGAAATTCTGAATTGAAAAAAAAACATGAGTAGGGTGCAATTTCGAATTATGGTCAGTCGATCTGTTCTCATAAAATCAACCTTTACTAGTTCAACGGATCGGTAATTTAGCCCAGACAGGAGATTACGGTGTCATGCCTGCACCCAAACTTACTAGATTGTTCAGCGGGAAGAAAATCTGAGTTGGAAAATCTTTTTTCGTACAATGTCTTTTCGACGATAAATTGAGGAAGAGGTTGTCTGATATCCACGAGGAACAAGGCAGATAGAACAAAAGAATTGAGTTGAGTTCTCAGCTTTATTTGTAACAAACAGGAAATTTTTACTTCTTGTTTCATGGTAGCCATTTTTTTATTTGAAAAGCTGTAAATTTAAACCATTTCGCTTTTTGACCCTTCCCTCTTCTAAAATGACTTAAGAATTAAAAAGACAGACGTATCTAGATTTTTAAAGATCAAAATTGACTGGGAAGCGAGAAACTGGAAGAGACATCCCCAAGCAAGAAGTGCGAGAGAAGAAACTGTTAGCATAGAACTTACGGTTACATATAACAATTTCAACTGTAATAAATGAGACCTTGCCACCAATCTTGTACTGGGCTGAAATTCATAAAGTCTATGTACCATAGTGAAAAGAAGAATTAGCATGAAATTATTTAAAGGAAAGGCATAGGAAAGCTACATTATGGTGGTAGGAAAGTGACTGAAGCCGAGATGCCAATAAGTGAATCTTATGCGAGAGAAAAAAACTGTTAGCATAGAACTTACGGTTACATCTAGCCATTTCAAGTGTAAAATGATGAGACCTTGCCACCAATCTAGTACTGCACTTAAATTCATAAAGTCTATGTACCATAGTGAAAAGAAGAATTAGCATGAAATTATTTTAAAGGAAAGGCACAGAAAAGCTACATTATGGTGGTAGGAAAGTGACTGAAGCCGAGATGCCAGGTTAGGGCGAAAAAATTGAATCTTATTTGAGAAGAAACTGTTAGCATAGAACTTACGGTTACATCTAGCCATTTCAACTGTAAAATGATGAGACCTTGCCACCAATCTTGTACTGCACTTGAATTCATAAAGTTTATGTACCATAGTGAAAAGAAGAATTAGTATGAAATTATTTAAAAGAAAGGCAAAGGAAAGCTACATTATGGTGGTAGGAAAGTGACTGAAGCCGAGATGCCAATAAGTGAATCTTATGCGAGAGAAGAAACTGTTAGCATAGAACTTACGGTTACATCTAGCCATTTCAACTGTAAAATGATGAGGCCTTGCCACCAATCTTGTACTGCACTTAAATTCATAGTCTTCGTACCATAGATAAAAGTACATCATTACAATTACTATGAAAATATTTATAGAAAAGGTACAGGGAAGCTACGTTGCGGTGGTAGGATTTTGACTGAAGCCACGCTGCCAGCTTAGGACCAATAACATTACAGATTCTTCTTTAGTTTTTATTAAAAATTCTAAATATATAACAGGAGCACCAGGTCATATGTGATAGCAATAATTGATTCGTCTCCTTTCTTGATAAAAAAAAGATTTTTTTAAAAGGTATTTTCTCTTCCTTAAACCTTGTTTGGTGATATTCCTTCTTGATTAACAAAGCCCATAAAACTTAAAGCAACCCTCTTTTTGACCCTACCATCGTCCCAAATCGGCCTTATTCCCATTCATATATGTTAAAACAGCTGACAGGACAACATTGGTTGAACTGGTTCCATGCTGTGTGGAGCCTCATTTGCGGAATAGAGTATGCGAGGGGTTAAAATAAATATCCTTACGTATTGCCATGTTTTCAGAAAAAACACTGTGCTTGGAATTTAGGTAGGTGGAGGTGCAGAATAGTAAGTGGAGTGAATGTCACACCATATGTCATTGTGATTATTGAAACTTCCGTTCTTTTCTCATTTTTAGAGTATCCTACTCAAGCTGAAATCATCTTACTTTCATTCTAACCCTTAATACGTATTTGTCAAAAAACGTCAACCCTCTTAGGGGATTAAAACTTGCATTCGGATCAGATTATGATAATGTGACCCATTAGGATCAGAGGGGAACCATATGTACTGGTGGCAGTAGTGTCTAGGGCAAAATAGCCTGACGAAGTCCATCCATCTTCAGGCTTGTTTTTAAATTGCAGTTTCTTTCTCTTAGATTGGTTTCCATCTTAGGGTGAGAGAGCTCAGTCAGACCGGATATTTAACCTATAGCTGGAGCTGGGGAGAAGAGATAGAATCATTGCTTCCCCAAAGGTATTTGTGTGAAATAATTTCATTTTCATTCTAGCCTCTAATACTATTTTTTTAAAAAACGTCAACCCTCTTAGTGGATTAAAAATTGTATTCATATCAGATTATGATAACATCTTGTCACGAATCCTGTAACCCATTAGAGGAGCGAGATGAGCCATAGCAGCAGCGGTGTGTCTAGAGCAGTGTTTCTCAAGGTGGTCGCTAGCGCCCCCCCCCCACACCTTGTGGACTTTGCTATGCTGAAAGGGGGAACGGAGTTTTTATCTAATTTGTGGGAGGCGATGAATATACTCGGGATCATTTAAACATTTTTTTTTCAAATTTTCAACAATATTGGCTAGAAAAGGAAATTTCTGAAAGATATCTATAGCTTTGGAAAGCTATTAAACTTTTCTTCATTTCTTTTCTAACTTCCTATATGACTGAATGTAGTTTAAATACAGCTTCTTACTAAACAAATCGCCTTCAAATTACAAAGCGAGGAGATCTACAATTACTTCTAAACAGCATGGAACCTAAAGTAAGAACTTTAGCTAGTAGGCACTAAAGTCAATCATCGCATTGAAAACATTGAGATAAGATATAAAATAAAAGTTTGTTTTTTTTAGCATTTTATTCATTGGCATTTATAACAGAAAGAAAACAACATTAAAAAATTATTTTTGCATCAATACCTAAAAGTTATCTTGCTATGAAAGTTGAAGTCAAAAGTTGAAAAAATGCTAGGAAACATTAGTCTAGGGCAAGATAGACTGACGAAGCCCATCTCTATTCAGGCTTATTTTTGAATTGAGGTTTTTCAATCCTGATTGCCATCTTAGAGACCCAGTCATCCCTGTTTATTTAACTTATAGCTGAGAGAAACAAAAAAGATGGATGAAACTTTGATTTAAGGTTATATGTGTGAAAGTGAATGAAACAAACTCGACTGAAATTCGAACTTGATTCGCTGATTTCTCTTACCAAATCGCGAAGATACACACCCAGATTGGGATAAAGGGGTGGCCATTTATTTTCCAGCTTCATTTGTTTTTGTCTTCTGAAATTTTATGGATTTTCATAATTCCACAAATTTGTATATCTTTATCTTTTTTTAAAATGTTTTCATAAAAATTTTATCAATCAAAATAGCAAAAAAATGAAAGATGTACCTTTACGAGCTGTTTTTGCTTTTTTTCATTAAAAAACAAACATTTTATTATTTAATGAACCCAACTTTTGGAATCAGAATTTCCAGCAGAATCACTCTGAAGCTTTTGAATCCATCATTTCTAGTAACTGAAATCATATAAGTTAAGACATTTTAACAAATTAGGTTAAAAATGTATATTTCTAGAAGGACAATGTATCTGACTCTAACATACTCCAGTGGCAAATATGTTATAAGTATTCCGTACTAGGCCTTGTACGGATACAAAAGGCGATTATCTTCCCTTCGTTGATATAAAGTCCCGAGGATCTAAATTGATTGATATCTTTAATTCAATTTGACGTTAGACCAATTGCGATATATTTTTTAAAACCACTTTTGGCCTCATCAGGTAAATAGATGATAAAATATGCTGTTTTTCTAGTTTTCTCTTTAAGGAAATTTTTTAAAGTAAGACTTTTTTTTTATCTATTATTCTAACACATGTTTTAAAATGATATAAAGTTTTCAAAGATTGCGATTTTTTAGATACATAGACGATATCCTTTTATTAGTAAAAAAAATAAGGAAGAAATACTCGGTTTCCAAAAAAGTTCCAAAAAAACTCTGTAATATAAATATTTACATATGAACTTAATACTAGTAACAAATTTTTTTTTTCTCGATATACTGATTAACACCAATAATAAGTTCACCATCTCAACAATTAAAAAAAACCTACCAACATAAATTCCTATTTACTCTTAACTATAAAAGGAATGTCCAAATTACTATAAAATAGCTATTATAAATCCTTTAAATATAAACCATGCAAAAACTAATTCATCCACAAAACAGAGGATTTTTCTTTTGAAAGCAAAAAGAAAAATATAAAACAAGTGAATCTTAATAATAAAAATCCAACTACATCGTTGACGAACAAATAAGATGCTCCATCAAAGAAATCTATACAAAACATATAGAACATCATAATTTTCCAATTAACCCCAAACATATCATTTTTTTTATCGTAACCAGATACATAGTTAATAATAAACAATTTAAAAAAATATCAAAATCTTTTTAATCAAACATTTTAGGATATGTACAATTTATACGTTTGTCATTAATAATTTTCCTTTATCTAGCATCTTTCAAGTCCGGAATTTTTTCCAAAACGAAAAATCACCTCTGTTACCTTTTTTAAATGGTCTCATCGTGAATACAGGATAAAATTTCCGTTCCTCTCAAAACTTTTGATCTTATCTATTTTGCCTGGACATGTATTCTTGATTTTCATGTTCCATTTATTGCTCCGGGTTTACTTTACATAGAAATAACAATATTTGTTGATGTTCCCAAGCTGAAGGTGGTAGACAGATTCACATACCATGGGCGCACTCTTAAAACACTGCTGTTTTATGATGAAGCCTCTATAAGCGTGAAGGAAGCAATTGATGCCTTTTTTCTAACAAACGGGTCTCATTAAGGATATTAAGTGCATGGAAAAATACAAAAAAAAAATAATGACGTACTAATCTGAAGATTCCCCATAAGATAGATGAGTTGTTGTATTTTTAGAATAAAAGTATCTTTTTTTCTTAAACGGGTCATCAGGGTTTTTGAATTTTTTGTTAAATGATGTAAATTTAGTTGAAATTATTTCAACCATTTTAATTCTTTAATTTTTTATATATATATATATATATATATATATATATATATATATATATATATATATATATATAAGATCTGTCTGAAGTCATCATGCAAATCATATAAATTCGAAATTGCTTTGAAAAATTTATCAAATTTCAATTGATTGATTTAGATACCACCTCTAAAGCATTGATTTAAATTTTTAGGTAGTTTCAACATTCTTTATTGAAAACAAAACTGGAACATGCAAACTCTGGGTGCACGCATCTTCTCCATTGTCAACGTCGTCTTTGATTATTGGGTCGTGTACATTGTATGAATGACATCATGTACATTAGATATCTCCACTAATTTTCAATACGTAAGGTTTAGAATGAAGTTTTATAAATGAAATGTTTTCCTTGAAGTTTTCATTTTCGCTTTAATTGAAAGCTAAAGGATTAACTTAACTATTTCCAGTAAGCAAAATACTCCGTAGTGTATTTCAAACAGACATTATATTGATTGGAATCGATTTTTTTTTTTTTTTTTAGCTAAAATATTTGATTAGCGCCCTTTTTTAGTAATCTTTCATTGCAATGTAATTTTTATTAAAAAAATAATTCCAAAAATAAAATATACTTTTCTGAAACTTTATTTGAGGAATATTAGCTGATTTAAAGTAAAATTGATCTGATTTGAAAAAATATTATTTACTTTAAGTCTAAAATATCACAGAAATGTATTTTTAAAACAAAAACAGTAACTGCGTTTTTAACCGACATCGCCATGTTTTATGTGTGTTTTGATGAAAGGTGATTTTTTTATTGTTGTTCTATGGATTTTTTTATCTGTAAAACATAATTTAAGAAAAATGTGAGCGCCTTTTTTTTATATATTTTTTCAGTACTCAGTAATCTTAAAAATGTTGGAAAATTTTCCCCGTAATCTAATTTCAAGAATTTTGACTTTAAATTTACTATAGTCATCGCTCTTATTTTCTGATTATGTTGTGTATGGTCGACCATACTTTAAAAAAATACATACGTTAATATATTTATAAAAAAAAAAAAAAATTTTTTAAAAAAATCTTGGTGCAAAATGATTTGCATTAACTTTTTCAATTTTGATTAGTAAATATAGATTTCACTTAATAACAATATCACCTAACAGGATGGGACTAATGCAGAATTTAAAAAAATTAACATATTATAAATTATTATAATTAAAATTTAAAAAAAAGAAAACAATTCTTGTAAGAATTCATTATTCATCGAATTTTTTTTTCTTAAGACAATAGTGTCCGTAATACATCTTATTTATAAAAGCAATTAAAAGCTTTTTTAATTGAGTAATGTCATAGTTTATTGCATTTTTTATATTATGATTCGGAGCAGATTTTCGGGAAATGAGTAGTAGTTTGAAAAAAAATGAGATTTACATTCTTTAAGGCGTCTTGCTTTTAACAAATAAAATAATTTTCTGATGAAAATTTAATTTCTCGAAATTACATTAAATTAAATAAGTAGGGGGTAACCTATGTAAAAAAAATACTTTTACCAAAATTTTCTAAAAAGAAATTTCAAAAATAATTTAATTCATAAGTCCTGAAAGTTTCATCAAAACCCGACAATTGTCTGATTTTTGCAAGAATTTCCAAATCAATGTTTTTCGCTGGAAAAAAGGAGCTAAAACACTAATCATAAATATTATGCTGACTGCCAAAAAAACAAGATTTTTAGCCAAAATTTCGAACGTGCGAGAAAGAATTAAAAAATGAGAAGATAATAAAAATTACTTTAGTTTTTCCTCTTAATAATAAAATAATTTTAAAAAAATAATAAAATGTTTTTTAAAAATTTTAAATTTTTATTAAGTTTGGGTTTTTTTTTAATCATGATATGCTGTTTTTTTTTTTTCAAAATTAGGAAAAAATTTTTTATTATATTATTCATAATTGATTATTCAAAAGTGAAGATACATCGGGTACGTTTCAAGATTTAAAAACAAGAAAAATTGTTGGAATAACAAAAATTTTTTATCTGGTACTTTAAAATGACTAGCAGATGGGAGATTTAAATTATTTATAAATGAGTTATGAAAAAAAAAACGAAATTATGGGTTAGAAGACAACATTTTTCTAACAGATCTCATTTTTAGTCTTGCCTTCATTTCACATTCCAGCTTTGAAAGTCACGATATGCAAAATTGTATATATTGTCTCAACAGTTGTGTAGTGTATACGGATATTGTATAATGTCAGGTGAGATTTTTAAAGTTTTAAAATGGCGATCGTGGCATATCCGAAAAGAATAATTTTTGAATAATGTTTTGCTATGTCATGATTTTGGCACGTTAGTGAAAATAAATCCAAAATATATAGGCCATCAAAACTTATAATAGATTAAAACAATATCTTATATGCATAAAAATTATTAATCACTTTAATTGTTATCTATGGAATTTTTTTTTGATAATTTTTCTTCAGTTGATTTTCAAACGTTTTTTGTTTTTTTAATTTTAACATTATTTACAACAATGTTTATTGCTTCCTAGAAATCTTTTTGGTCGAATACTGTTTTCCATTTCCATATTCAAATACATGTCTTTTAATGATGGACTACACGTTTTCTATTGGATTTGATTTTCAATGCTGAATATGCAAATTACTTATTTTCATTAAAAAAAAAAAAGGCCGGTTAAGTTGGCCCAGATATAAGACACATGCTAGGATGGATAAATAATCATTTAGGTTAAAAATGTATGGACTATTTATTTTCTTTTGAATTTTTAGGATTAAATTATTCTGACAGAATTCTTTTTCCGCAGAGAAGACAACGGTAAACCACTCTACTATAATATTCAAGAAGTTATGGAAATTCACGGATAATATAGAAAGAAAATCTGTGGAGAGCCATGAACGCCTACTTCATGACGTGACATATTAAAACTTTAAAATTAAAATGTTCTGTACTTACAGTGTTGAAAATAAAAAATTATATATATATATATATATATATATATATATAAACACACACACAATATACAATAACACAAAATAACACAAAAACAAAAAAGAGAAAGAAATACAGATTTAAAATCCAAGTTATTTACCATTTGCTTTAAAAAAAATGTGCTCAATACAACGTAGAACAAAATATTTTTCTATAATAATATTTTTTTTATTTTATTATTTTCATTTTTAAGTTATCATGATATTCGCCTGATGAGGGGCAATTTTAAAGTTCCGACATTTTTGTATATGATTCAGAATTAAAAAAAAAAAATATATATATATATATATATATATATTATTAGAAAAAAAGAGAGAAGGTACAGAGACAGAAAAGAAGACAGTCCAGACAGACAGACAGAGTATGAAATACTAAAATGTTCTATAAATTTAAAAAATAAATGAAATACATTTAGCCATTATAAGGATGATTTTATTTTTTCAGTTTAATTGATGTCATTGAAGTTGTGTGTATGTTTTTAATGGAATAGAAATGTTTTTTTTTTAAAACACAAACATTGTGGATATGTTCGTAGTTAATATAATAGGATTTATTTTTGCGTTTTTTTATTAAGTGCTCAATTCCATTATTTTTTAATTTTTTTTTACAGGTAAATGAGGTTATTATATTTGTATTACAAACTAGTATGTTTCGGATGGAGTCTGATAATTTGTTTTGTGTTTGTGTTTAAATGGGTTCTAATAGAGTTGTGGTTAGATTTATTAACCAATAGGCGTCTGGATAGGTCATGTAAAAAGTGTGACCGATGTAATTATTTATGAATTTGATCTGAAAGGAACACAGTTCAAAATGGGGCATTTGAACTCATAAATAATTTTGGTTCTTTGTAATTTTGATTTTACTGGTTTGTTGTTATTTTTGAGGATAAGGTTAGCTGTTTTAAATTTTTTGTACAATAATTATTTTCATTTTTTGTTTCGGTCTGTTAGGGTTCGTGTATTTTTGATATTTTTAATGAAGATTCATCTTTTTTATAGTTGATGTGCATTTTGCTTTTTGTAAAAATTTATGTTATATTTTTTTTTTACTATGTTGTTTTATCGTTATTATTTACTTTGGAAAGAAATAGTCTAATCTTTTGGAAAAAAAAAGGTGGTTAGAGGAAAACCATTGTTAATTAGTGTCTGTTTTTCTTTTTTTATTTTTTTTAAAGACTGAATTAAATGAAGAATTTATCATTTTGTTTTTTTTTTTTTTTTTTTATCAATGCTATTTCTAAAAAGTTATATACTTTAAGGTAAAACAAAGTTAAAGGGACATTTTTTTTTTTTTTTTTTTTTTTTTTGAATTTTATTAATCAAATGAGAGCATTCCTTTTTCCATTTAGAATTTTCTGATAAATCAAATAAAGATGCAACTTTATTAATTTTCGGTTTCACGGAAAAAAATGTTTGACCTGAGATGGAATAAATAAATTATAAAATTGCCTGTCCACTTTATGAAATTTTGGCCTTTAAAATAAATAATTTTTGAATTTTCCCCTGAGTCGATCCTCCAAATTTACAATTCCACAATTAGTAATCTTGCATGAGTATTTTTTATATATGGTTCAGAAGGCCCCTTCTGTTTGCCTCGAGGTTCTTGATTTGGTCCAGAGGCGAAGATGCAATATGATTGGCCCAAAACTGGTTTTAAACATTTGTCAATATTTTTAATCATGTTGGAGGCCGTTTTTGAATCTGTTTTAACACTAACAAAAATAATAAAATAAATATCTGATATTAATTCCCAGACGTCATGAGTTCCAGTGCCCTTGGAGGATGGCATTATGACCATTTTTTAAAAAAATTTTGTCGAAATTCACCAAATTTAGCAAGGAAAAAGAACAATAACATATCTCGCACCTCTCATTTGGAACTCCCTTCCCTTCTCCTGTTGGATATGATATATAATTCCAAATATTCATATATATGTCAATCGAGTTTCCATTTGCCTTGAATATCCAAATATCATATTAATTAGGGCAAATAAATCTGATCTTAACTGAAATTTGAATAAACCAATTTGCATCCTAGTGGCTAATTTTTTAAATTAAGTGAAACAAAAAAAAAAAAAAATAAAAAAAAAAAAAAAAAAATAATGAGGTGATTTAATCCATCAAACTCAAAAAATTTAAATTTATTTTACAAACCAAAATAAATGATATTTTAATAACAACATTTATAAAAAAAATAATGGTGTTATATAAGGGAAATCCACATCTGGTTATTTTCCAATTATTAATTTCTTTTGCATAGAAAACATGATTTTAAACACCATACAAAACATAAAATATATGTCCGCTACATAGATATTTTTTTTTATTTTAGAAAATAACGCAAAAAAAATAGATTTCTCAATGAACAAAAAAAAAATTGTAGAAAAATTTTCCTACGATTTAGTCAAAAAATAAACTCCCATTTAGGTTTCTCGTAGAATATAGATTTTTTCTTTTTTCACCTTCATTACTAAAAAAAGAAAAAATTTACTATACATGAAACTTTGCCATCTTAAATTTAACCCAAAATATAAAAAAAAATAAAACATCTCTAAAAAATACAAACAACGCAAATCTTACTCGATTAAACTGAAAAATAAAAATCATCCTTGATAATGACTCCTTTTATAGCGGAAAGTGTTTTGAAAAATAGAACATTTGGACATTTTTTATACACTTTTTGTCCAAAAAGAAAATCTTATTCGAACACAAGAAAAATTAAATAAAAGTTGAATCATAGTACCTTTTTGTCGTTTTAATGAAAATTTTGTTCAAATCTTTGATAAAAAAAATTACACAATTGTGTGTGTTTGTGTGTGTGTGTGTGTGTGGTGTGTGTTTGAATGTAATACATTTTATCAGTAATTTTTTATCATGATGAATAAAAAATCAATTTATTTGCACATTTATTTTTTTAAATACAAAAATTTTTATTTCTTCGATATAATTTTTTTATAATAGATTCTTGAAATTTCTACAAAAATATATATTTCAGATTTGTTTGTTTTAAAAAACAGTTTTTTTCATTGTTGATTCCGTATGTTACGATTCGAGGGTAAAAACATGTGAAATGAATTCAGAATTCAGAGAAAGAAAACAACTTATAAAACGAATTTGTTTTTTTTTTAAAAAAAAGATTGGATGACATTTATTTGCAAATGTTTTTTTAACAATGTTTTTTTGGCTAATTTTATTGTGTCATTCTTTGTTACTTAGCTTTTTTAATTTTTTCCATGTGATTCATAGGCATTTTTTGATTTAATAATCAAATATATCAAAACATTCATATCTCTGCATATAAACCGACAATATTTATATTTGAAAAAATTTTGTTTAAAGTTTCTAGGATGAGGAATTGTTTCATTATTTACGTTATTTTTATATATATATATATATATATATATATATATATATATATATATATATATATTTGAATTTGAAATTCTCTTTGAATTTGGGATCTTTTACGATCCTAACGAAATAAATATTCCTCATCAAAAATTTTAAAGGTTCGTCACTTTTATAATATATATATATATATATATATATATATATATATATATATATATATATATAAATATATATATATATGTATGGTATGTATATACTTTTATTTATAAGTTTTCTAAATTTATTTTTACATTAAACCATTAATCGAGAGGTTCTTTAAATGGGTTAATTTAATTTTAATAATTTTTAGGAACCAGTTTTACGAAATCATTCTGACATTTATATCATTTTTTTCACTAATTCTGCTTTTTTTTTTTTTTATTATAATGGAAATATAATAATAATATATTAAATATATATATATATATATACATATACTTAATATATATATATATATTATATATATATATATATATATATATATATATATATATATATATATATATATTTATATATTATCATCATATATATATACATATATATATATATATTTACATTCTTATATATACATATATATATACATATATATATACTAAATATATATATAACATATATAGTTTTTCATATATATTTTAAAATATATACAATATATATATATATATATATATAAATATATATTATTATACACATATATACATATATATATACATCTTATTTATAAAATTTAAATGAAAACCTATATATATACATAATGTTATATACACATTGCAAATATGAAAATATATATATATTTTGATTTGGTGTTTATATATATATATATTTAATTTTTTTCAAAAAAATAAAAAAAAAAAGAAATTTGAATTCTTTCAATAATTTGTAAGGTAAATAAAAAGTTGTAAAAATTGGACACTACATCTTATTTGGTTTAAATGGGGTAGTTTTCAAACAGAAATAAATTGATAAAAAAAAAAAAAAATAAAATAAAGAAAATTTTGAAATTTAAAGACATTAAATAATCCTGAAAGAAAGTGTAAAAATGAAGACAAAATGGAGGGAAGATATCTTGTAGGATGAAGGCTTTTTGGGTGAGTTTTTTTTTTTTTTACAAACATCAATTTTTTTTGTTAAATATATTTTTTTGAATATTTTATATATTTTATATCCATATATATTATCTTTTTAAAGACCCTATTATAAGTACAGAAAATTTTAATTTCACATATCTTTTAGAAAGTCGACGATCATGGCTCTCCACAGAATTTTTATTATCCGTGAATTATTGATTTTTTTACATTCATTTATTTTTGTTGAGGAAACAATTTTTTTATTTTAAACAGTGAGAAATTTGCTACAAAATTCACTTTTTTGACGGATCAAGGCCATGTTAAAGGCAGTTTGTGGGATAAAAAATGAAAAATTGGATTTGTTCCACAGAGCATTGATTCGCGAGAAAACCTTTCATGAAAAATGCTTTTTTTGAAAAATCAAGGAAAAAAAAATGGATCTGTGATTGGAACAGTTTTTGATTTTCTATTTGCTATTTAATAGATTGTTCACGTCTAACACTGACAATGATGACGGATGAATAAACTTTAGACAATGATACTATTATTTAGAATTGAGAAAAGATATGGCATTCAAGGAATTTTATTCTTCTTTTAAGTTTAGAATTCCGTTGAAAATAAAAAAAAAAAGGAAATTTGTTTTTGGAAAATAATTTTTTGTTGGTTTTATTTCCTTAATTTAAATGTGATAGATTGTTTCCACAAAAGAGTAAACAGCCAGTTTTTAAATTTATATATTTTTAGTTATATTTTTAGACCACGGATAATTACTTATATTTTAGAATTCCTAACCTAGGATTTTATGAACAAAATTAAATTTTGAATTATATTCAAAATTTATTTTTCCATTTGAAATAAAAAACATTGTAAAAAAAAAAATTACAATTACAAATTGAAATCCCAATGAATAACTGATCCACAATTATAAAATTTTTTTTATTTTTTTTATGCATCCATTGAAAATAGAGATATACAAAAAACAAATGCAATTGAAAATTATGGATTTTTAATTTAAAATGATTTTTTTTTATTCATCCAAGGATTTTTATCTTATTTTTCATTTGATTGAAATTATTTCATTTTTATGCAAAATATTTTAAATTAAGTTATTTTTTAAAATCGAAAAAAAATTATTTATTTAGAATTCTTCTTTTTTTATTCAAATTTTTTGGATCTTAAAAAATTGGGATTAATAAAATTTGGAGTTTTTTAGTTGATGTTTGGCATTTAGCAATTTTTGTGACCCATTATCTTATCAACATTTGCTTTTTTTCTATTACATTTATATACGTTACAAATTAAATTAAGTACAATTGACTATTTAAAGGATGAAAATTTTTTTGGATTTTGACGTCATTCTAGGGGTCTTTTTTTTTCATCCAAATCTGTGAATTTTTTTGGGATTAAGTTTTGAAAAAAAAAAAAAAAATTTATATAAAAAATTTATTTTTTTATCCATAATGTTGAATGTGTTAAAATTATTCAACATTGAACAAGAAAAATCTCAAGTTGATGTTAAAAATTGCTGCAAAACATTGTTGATTTATTTAAGATGGAATGATCTATTATGACATGTCTCTAAATTTAGATTACATTGAAAAATTATTTTTCAATCAGCATTTTTTTTTTAAATATTAAAGCAAAAAAAAATTGAAGAACCTAAGTGCATTTTAAAATATTGATATGATAATTCTTTTCATGAGCTAATAATGACACATCATAAAAGGTGGTTGTTTTTGGTTTCTTTTTTATTTTGTTTTGTTGTTTCGCTTGCATACGAAATGATCTTCTTTGTTCATGTTGGGCCAGTTTCTTTGTAGAGGAAAGAAATGTTGAATTTAGAATTCAGTCTGGTAAAAATAAAATATGTCTTTGAGATTTTTTTTTCTTTTTGCCGGTCGCACTTTAAGTCATGAGGGTAAAGCTATATATATTTCACGGTGTGTCTGTATATCTACCGATGTGTCCAGTGTCTGACTATATCTGCATCGGCCTGTCCAGTGTCAGTCTGTATCTTCACCCGCCTGCTCAGTGTCTGCCTGTATCGTTACCGGCTTGTCCAGTGTTTGTATATTTCCTGATCTGTCCAGTGTCTGTCCTTATTTTTTCTGATCTGTCTGTATATTTCAAATTCTGTCTGCATCTTCACCGGCCTCACTACTATTAGTTTCCATCCTTAGTACGCGCTGTCCAACAACACATCATAAGCTACAATCAAAATTACTAGAAAGGATTTTTTTCGGTGGAGGGGTGCTATATATAATCATTATTATTTAAACGTTATTTTTAGTGGATACTTGTATGTGAGTAGACGCCCCGTCTATCTATTAAACACTATATTTATTTATTTTCGTCTATCGAGAAATCTTATTAAAAAAAAATATGCGCTCTCCGGCAGAATTCGAACTTGCGTCCCCTTGGGTAGATCGTTGTTAGAACCAATGCGATTTAGATCTCTTGACCAACAAAATCCTTAGCAAATTTGAAAAGTGCCTTTTAAACACAGATCTTTTTCTGACTCTCGAAACAGACACATTAACTCAGTTTTATATCCTAATGTAAACAAAGCAATTTCTAAAGAAAAGAATGGATTTTTTATTTATTGATACGCTGAATTTTTGTTACTTATTTATTATTTAAAGGTTATTTTAGGTTGGGTAGATGAAAATAAATATACTGTTTAATAAATAAACGGGGATTGATTAGCGACTTATTTGCTAAAAAGAGATAAAAGATTAGTAAGGCTATTATTCAAAGGATCAGAAGTTGAACTTATTCG
Organism: Acanthosepion pharaonis; assembly: GCA_903632075.3. Classification (NCBI taxonomy): domain Eukaryota; kingdom Metazoa; phylum Mollusca; class Cephalopoda; order Sepiida; family Sepiidae; genus Acanthosepion; species Acanthosepion pharaonis. The sequence goes on from CAHIKZ030002114.1 coordinate 92,706, forward strand.
TTTTAACAAAATTAATTGTGACCGACAATTATGTATATATGTGTGTGCGTGTGTGTGTGTGTACGCGCGCTTTAAGACCAAGATTGTAAGTACAGAAAATGTTAATTTTAAAGTTTTCATATCATGTCCTTTTAGGAAGTAGGCGATCATGGCTCTCCACAGATTCCATTTCTTTATTATTTGTGAATTAAACTCGGATTACTGACCTTAGCTTTGTTGCTATTATACGAGCGCTTGTCGATCCGAGCAACTCCGAAGGAATTTCAATGTTTTTTTTAACAGTAAGATTCCCTTTGCACAAGGCCCGGTTACATTAAAAGGTAGTTTAGACGGATAAGAGGGGGAAAATAACGGTCAAACCTAGACTTGAACATATTAAAATTGTAGTGATCGAGGAAACGTCCTCTTCTGAGTCGGTTCCACAGATCAGTGGTTCGTGAAAAGGAGCTGTTCGAGTGGAACTTCCTTCTCACCGATTGAATACGCAGGGAATGTGGGTGATTTTCTACAATGTGGGTGGCATGACGGGTCCTAAGAGGGGAAGAAAACGGTAAACACTGGTAAGATTTCTAATTCTTTAAGAATCACCTCACTGCTAAAATTGAATTAAGTCCAGTGAGAAAACATATCCACCCGCTTCAATTTCTCTGTATATTTTTACTGAATTCATTCTTGTCAGTACATGTTCTAGGCTATTCTAATATCCTTTACAAATATGTTAAGGTTACTTAGCATTTCCAATAGTTTTTTTGCAAAAACATGTTAAATGAATTAAGAAAGAAAAATGTCAAGAGGATTCAGTAAATTTAGATGTGCCAGCAGATATTTTCTAAGTTACTTCGATTCTGCAATCTCTAACGCAAGATAATCCTCTTTTAGATGTATGGTAGGTTATAAGGATATACAGTTATGATGCCAGCCTAAAAAAGTCTCTGATAATTTCCTTATTATCACATCTGGGAGAAAAAATTCTCAGCAACTGTCATTACCAATTATGCTGTTGATCTCTCAGACTTTTGTTTTGTGCACCTGAAGACATTTGTTGATAGAAACATTTCAATCTCATTCCCGCCTAAAAAATTGTCTAATCGTTTTTTTATATTTCAAAAATATCTGTAAAATCAGTGAAACATCATCATTGATTTTCATTGAAATGATCAAATCAACAATTTTTCCCAATGGATAAAAGCCTAACGTACTGAAAAGCCAATTTGATTTTTAAATTCATAATTAATGTACGTTATTACTTTCTTTAATTAATAAATTAATTAAAATCTCTTCTTAAGAGCTAAACTATTAGTGCAAATGTTTTAAATAACGATGTTAATTTTTGGCCAATTTCGGGGCCATGCTTTTATATCAGTGTTTCTCAACGTTTTTTTCTTAACGTTTATATATATATATATATATATATATATATATATATATATATATATATTGAGATAGAGAGAGAGGGGGGCTGGAGGCCTAGTGATTAAAAGTTTTTATTTTCCTACCAGGTTTGAATCTAACCATGTTTAGAAGGTGATTGGTTTTTTTTTTATCGATCTGGTGAGGCAGCACCATTGAAAATTGTTTGAAAATCAGACCGCGTCAATAAAATGGCTAGCCAGAACTGTTTGGAAGCCGTCAATGGTTTGTTAGCACGAAGTCTCAAGTCAACGTGACCGAGCGTTTTAGCGTAATGGCGTTTTCAAATTGCTGATCATGAAGCATTATGAAATATCTCCCAGAAACTGTAACTAAGGTGATCTGCTCAGCATAATTACAGTGTAAGCTACAGCTGGTCCCCGTGGGTTTCACTCAAACACCAACGTGCATTAGCAGGCGTCTTCAGCAGGGATTGCAGAGAAGATATATATATATATATATATATATATATATATATACAGAGTGCGACGGGTAAATTGTCGCCGTTTTATATTTGTTTTGACGACTGCACAGCATAGTAGGTTCAGTTGGGCACCGTCTGTGAGAAAAAGAAATGGCATGCTGTACTGCTTGGCATTCGCGCCAGAAGCTTGAATACGAACATTTAAGAGTGTGTGCACGTCAATTTGAGGACAGTGCAGAGCATTCAGAAAGAGTTGGATGAGTTTAATGGTGATTACGAATGTATTTGGCGTGATCACTGGTGATGGCGACGTTATGCCTCTATTCATCTTCCCACAAGGCCTACATCAAGTGCTGCCCTCGGTCAGAAGACTCTATGTCTGGCAACAGGACTCTGGACACAAGCAGGAGACAATTTCTGAGACTACATGACGTCTTACATCAGGCCACCTAACTCCCTAGACTGCAAGCCCGTCGATTACTATGTATTGGGGTGTACTTGAGCTACATACCAACAAAACTCCTAATAACACCAAAGATAACCTGCAGTCCACGCTGAAACCTCCTGACGAGTGGATCGGACAAATAGCAAGATTTACTTGTATTAATCCAATTAAGGGTCTATGTCTGATATCGAGCACTTTACAGCAAAGACTGCTTGCCTTAAATCTTCTTTCTTTCAGACTTCTACTGGCTGTCAATATATTTTTATTATTATATATATATATATATATATATATATATGTGTGTGTGTGTGTGTGTGTGTGTGTATATATATATATATATATATATATATATATATATATATATATATATATATATATATATATATATATATATATATATATATATATATATATATATATATATATGTGTATATATATATATATATATATATATATATATATATATATATATATATATATATATATATATATATATATATATATATATATATATATATATATATGTATATATATATATATATATATATATATATATATATATATGTGTATATATATATATATATATAAATATATATGTATATATGTGTATGTATATATATATATATATATATATATATATATATATATATATATATATATATATATATGTAAATGTGTATGTATATAAAATACATATATATATATATGCAATTTTTATATATATTATTTATATATTATATACTAGGGTTATTTATTGGAAAGCGCTCTATATCAGTGATCGAGCTGACATATTTAGTTGGATTGATGTGTGTTTGTGACCCTGGGTTTCACACTATTTGCGATAGTCAGACAACAAGTAAATAGCGTTAAACCCAGGGTCACAAACTCACATCAATCCAACTATATATATATATATATATATATATATATATATATATAGCGATATTGTCAATATATTTGTTATCATATATATATATATATATGTGTATATATATATGTGTGTGTGTGTGTGTGTGTGTGTGTGTGATGATTGTGGAATGGATATTAGTTTGGAATGAGAACTTGAAGAGTCGAATTTGAATTTTATTCGAGTTCATTACATTCACTTAGGCTCAAGTACATCTATTTACCCCAATCATGGGTTAAATATTAGGGCAGACTGGGTCATCTATCCTTGTATTGCAACGAATCTAAGAGAAGGAATTTAAAATATGAGGAGAATCGTTCCATGCTTTAGTGAGAGTCATATGGTGGGAGAAGAATTCAGGCGACATTTTGAAAACTGGTAGAAGTTCTGGCATTGCAGAGAAAACTGTTTTTTATTTCTATGGCCCTCGTTTTTATTGTTCTCATTGTTCCATTTTAGCTGTTTTCTTTGTCTGAATTTCTCTTTTTATAGCACCTTGATCTGAAATTGTGTGTGTCTTTGTGTGTAATATTTTTTTTTTAATTCTTAATTAATATACTTTACCTGCCTGTTGTACCTGAAAGTTCCTATGTTGTCACCCGCTTCGGAAACCAAACTAAGACTCCATACGTTTATTAATATTTCATGAGAATCCATCTTCACATCTCAAGCTGACTTTAGTAATTATGATGCAATCACTCATAAGTTTCAGGATTTGTTCTTTTTTTTCCATTATGGGAAATTTCTATGACAAGAAGCATAGAATGTAAATGACTCAGATTCCAAGAAACAATATTTGGAAAAGCAGTCAAATGGCAGAAAACTACATCAAAAGAAACAGTTAACAAACTATAAAGAGAAAAATGTATGTTCATCATCTTTGTTAACGTTCAATACATTTTTCTATTTTATTCTCAATGCATTTAGACAAAATATTACTAAATTGTTTATTGCTGTATTTTCACACAATGGTAATTAAAAGCAAAAATAAAATACTTAAAACTATTAATGAAATAACAGTGAAAATGCTTCATCAATAAGTAATACGAGAGAATAAAACTGATAATAAATTATAAAAATGAAAGGTCTTAATTTAAAAAGCAACAATAAGACGGAATAGAGCGATAAATAAAATTATAACAGTAAAAATACTTAATCTAAAAGTCGCAATAATGTGATGAAATAAAAGTAACTAAACCCTACAATAAATGCGTTGATGCTTCTTGCTTTCCTGTTTGTTAGAAATCCTCTTCTGTATTTCCAGTCTTTAAGAACTTGGGCGAACCATCTGATTATTCTATCAGTCTATTAGCCTTCTATTACTTTTTGGTAAAGTAATAGACTCTCTATTTAACTCTAAATAAGTTAATCATCTCACATCGCAAGGCCTTCTTTCGGATAAGCAATATGGCTTTCGATTATCTAGGCCAATTGTTAATGCATTAACGATTATTGCTAAAAGAGTTTATCAAGCTTCAGATAGGAACGGTGGTTGCTTCGGATATCTCGAAAGCAATTGACAGGGTTTGGCATACTGGTCTTCTTCACAAGATGAAAGGTTATGGCATTTTTGGCCGATTTTTTAATTGATTCAGTTTCACTTATCAAATCGTGAAATGATTGTTGTCTTGAATGGACACTCTTCTAGATCTTTTTTTGCATAAATACGGTTGTTCCCCAGGGCTCTATCCTTAGACGTACGTTGTTTCTAATTTTCATAAATGACCTTCCTGATGTCATCAGTTCTCAACTCCGTATCTATGATGATGACACAACTATTTACTCCTGTCTTAATATTAAGTCTGATCGGTTCGATAAGGTCATTGGCAGCTGATTAAAAACTGACGTAGAATCTGTTGCTAAATGGGACAAGGAGTGGTTTGTTAATTTTAACGCCTCAAAAAAGAAATTTCTCTCCAGGAAAGTGGGTCGCTGCGCCTTCTCGGATTAACGTTTTCATCTAACATGAAGAGAAAAGAATAGTAAGAATTAATTGTTAAGTCTGCAGCTAAGAAACTTGGCTCACTATATTCTTCTAGATAATTTTTCTCGACAGAATTTTTCTTACCTATATATGTCTACTATTCGTCCTTGCTTTGTATATTGTTGCCATATTTGGTCTGGTGTGACATATTTAGAAATTCTTGATATAATCCAAAGAAGAATCTGCTATATTATTGGTTCTGACCTGGCAGTTCGGCTTCAATTACTTTCCTACTCCCGTAAAGTAACTCTCTTGTGCCTTTTCTATAAATTCTTTTCATGGTAATTGTTCTGATGAACTTTCATTTAGGGTATCTAGACATTATGAATTTAAGTGCTGTACTAGATTGGCTGCTAGGTCTCATCAATTTACAGTTGAAATGGCTCGGATGCAACCGCACGTTCTATGCTAAGTGTTTCTTCTATCACATTTCCCGCTTGTATGACTCTCTTTCAGCTTCTTGCTTCCCAGTAAACTTTGATCTTCAAAAATTTAAATACAATGTCAATCGTTATCTTCTGTCTTCTTAATTCTTATTCTTTTATTGTCCTCTCTCCTTAGTTTTTTTTTAATTTTTTTTTGTATTCACTAACACTCAGTAACCTCTTGCATCCTAGTGGCTTTGTTGCCTTGCTTGGGGTAAAATGATTAAAAAACAATAGTGCAAATATTACTTTCAAAAATTTGAAAAACCTAATTATTATTATAAATTCTAAAAAGCAAAATTGTGTGTGTTCCTTTTTGTTTCTATCTGTAGCCTACCGCTTTTCCTCTGACGTCACTGTATTTTTGTCTCTACGGTTAGCTGTTTTAACTAGAATAGGAAAAAGTGCTAATTTTATCATTTACTGCACAGATGGGGCCCCGCGGCTGATTGGTTAGAATGTTAGCGCCCTGACTATGAAACCTGGGTTCGAATCTCAGCACGATCGATTTGCCAAGATGATAATATTGGGGAATCGATATTCAAATGTATTACCAATGGGAAATGCCTAAAAACACCAGACAAATTGATTCAAGCCTTTTTAAGTGAAATGCGGTGGGGACATAACTGTTCGTATTAAGAGTTGCAGCATACTGAGCTTCTTCAAGTGATTAATTATGTCAGATTATGCGTTCTTTCTCAGAAAATAATTACTAAGGTCATAGTTGCAGTATACACCAGAGATTGGCTCAGTTGGGGTTGAAGAAACACAAATGTGTCTGAACAGATGTCTGCAACAGGGATTAGCTAGCCACCTTAGCGGGCACGTACTCGGATATGAGTGGTCAGTCATCACAGTATAAATGAGTAGAGACTGTATTATAGACATCTTTAAAATATTTGTTTTAACTTTTTGAAAGAACCAATTAAATTTAAATAAAGTTTTATTTCAGCAAATAAAAAACTATAGGAAACAAATAGGTAGAACATCAATACACCCTTTTATTTTGACGAAATATACACGGGGAATATCAGAAAGGTTCCGCCAGAAACTAAGAAAAGAGTACAGAATTGTTATGTAATATCAGTCCTCTTGCTTCTGCCTTCTTCATCTGTCAGTTGATCTGGGCAACTTTCAGTGAACTTTGAACTGAATCCTTTAAGCCAGTGGTTCCCAAACGGTACGGTGCGTCTCATAGGCGAGGCGGAAGAGGATAGCAGGTGAGGCGGAAGAGGATAACAGGTGAGGTGAAGGAGATAGCAGGTGAGGCGGAAGATGATAGCAGGTGAGGCGGAAGAAGATAACAGGTGAGACGGAAGAGGATAACAGGTGAGGCGGAAGAAGATAGCAGGTGAGGCGGAAGAGGATAGCAGGTGAGGCGGAAGAAGATAACAGGTGAGACGGAAGAGGATAACAGGTGAGGCGGAAGAAGATAGCAGGTGAGACGGAATAGGATAACAGGTGAGGCGGAAGAGGATAGCAGGTGAGGCGGAAGAAGATAACAGGTGAGACGGAAGAGGATAACAGGTGAGGCGGAAGAAGATAGCAGGTGAGGCGGAAGAGGATAGCAGGTGAGGCGGAAGAGGATAGCAGGTGAGGCGGAAGAAGATAGCAGGTGAGGCGGAAGAGGATAGCAGGTGCGGTGAAAGATGCTAGCAGGTGAGACAGAATGATTGAAAGGCAATCAAAGATTTTGAAACAGTTTCAAAACATTCATATGTCAAAAATAAATATGATTTCAAAATATTATTATGGATTACTTGTAACTGCATGCATAAGTCCCAATATAAACAGTTATAAATATTTTTGACCTATTTTATCACTGTGATATTTCTGCATTATATCAAGTAGTTAGAATATAGTAACTAGTGACCGCAAATTGGAGGAAAGAGTTATCAATGATAATGATCTGATTTCGAATCAGCGGTTATCTCTCTCTCTCTCTCTCTCTCTCTCTCTCTCTCTCTCTCTTTCTCGTACTTTTTATCACATAAAATTTGCTGAAGCGTGAGTAGATTTTCATTCCGAAAATGCGGCCCAGAGAAAAAAAAAAGTTTAGGAACCACTGCAATCTATAAAGGTGCATTAAATAAAGGGGGGGGGCACTACAAAAAAAGTAATTTTTTTTAACAATCACAATGTCAAGTCAATCATGAATTGTTGTTAAACACATGGCTGAAGATTTAACGCGGTAAGATGTGGGAAAAGAAATAACGAACGACATTGTTCTCTTTACCATAATTTTTTTTCTTTGAATGGCATTTCAGCTGCTTCATCATTCTGCAGGTAAAATCCTAGCCAATGTCTTTCAACTTGTGATGCTGCTTCTATCTTTTAAATGATGGGTTGTCATCATTTTCAGGGGTAAACGGAAATAGAATGAACGTAGAATGAGTGGAAGGATTTTTAATGACTGATTCATTTTTTACGGCTTATCAACCCTTTGCAGGTTATTTGCGCTTAAGTGACTATAATGAACATAACTTTGCTCACCGATTAACAATTCCGAGCCATTATCCATTACACCACCCTCACATCCAAGCTTACATCACCTGGTATTCTCAAAAGGTCACTCATATAGGTACTGATCGGGCTCAGTGTTGCTTAACTTTGGTGATTGTTCGTGTCTGTCCGTACCGTTCCATATAGTGTTTCCCTTCTTTGAATCTCGCTTGACCTATTTTGTTCCTCAGTAACCCAAGGAGACTCTCCTGTCATATCAGCAGCATTAACTTAAAAAGGAAGACTTACCCAAACTAGTCTATTCACCTCTAGTTAGTCACTGAGACGAGGTTGAATATCTTTATGTAGATTTTAACATTTGCAGTCTACTTAACTATGTGAGCATCTTAAACAATCAAACAGGAACCCATTTTACCTCACTTGGCTTTTTTCAAGGTAAGAAATATCGGATTCTTTGGGTGATATTTGATCAGAATGTTCACCTTGTAACTGCTTATTCAATTTATGTAGGTTATTGGACCGAGCTTGAATATCTTTGAGTAGATTTTTCAAATATTTAACATACGCTAATATTTATATCAGCAGCATTAACTTAAAAAGGAAGACTTACCCGAAACTGGTCTATTCACCTCCAGTTGGTCACTGAGCCAAGCTTGAATATCTTTGGGTAGATTTTATCATTTGCAGTCCACTTGGGTAGATTTTCTATATATTTAACATATGCAGCTCGGTCATCATCGTGTTGTTCTCTGATAATTGAGGCGAGACACGAAGACTATTCTAGCACACAATGTTCTATATTAATCCTGGGTAGCCTATGTCAACATACGACTGGGTCACTTGGGCAGTTTTTCACCCACTAGACAGCTTCACCCTACACAGTGTTTCGATTCCCATCTGCGTCAGTTCGAAAGGAACTTTGTTTTTTTACAGTAAGTTTCACCCTATACAAGGCCCAGGGTTATCTTAGAAAAGAGGGTTATGTTAAGCGGCAATTTATGCGGATAGAAGGGAAAGATAACAGTTAACCTTAGACTTGAATATATTAAGATTGCAGTGATCAGGGAAAGATCCTCTTGGGTGTCGGTTCCACAGGGTAGTGGTTCGCGGGAAGAAGCTGTTCGAGTGGAACTTACATCTCACCAATCGAATACGGAAGGAATGTTGATGGTTTTCTACAATGTGAGTGGCATGGCGGGTCCTGGCCGTGAGGGTTAGACCATAGCGGAACCAAGGAATACAGTTCGTCCGAGCACTTTCCATAGTAGTCGCGATATAGCAACGAGAGGCTTGCCACATTACACCAAAAGGCCTAGTATTCACAAGCGAACGGAAGATTATATGTTACCAAGATAGGTAAAGAACACACGAATCCTGTTTTCAAGCTGTTGGATTGTTTACTTACAGGCGGAGTTTCAAACTGGACCTCGCACTCTCTTTAGGGGTGTGTAGGTGTCACTTAGGTCCCTTCATGCTTTGTACTTCCACCATGCTAGTGATGTGACGTGTTGGACAGACGGCTTCTCTCATTGCTTACTCTAATCATGACTGACTTTCATCTAAAATACGCTCTATGTAAATACATGACCGGAATTCCTTACCGTCTGGTCAAGTGTAACTTGATCCCCAAAGTTTTTATTCGTTTATTTACACATTTTATTTCCTTTTCTCTACTTTTGGACAGCGAGCGGCTACTTTGAAGCTCTCACATCTTGATTTTACTGTTGGTTGTTATAAAACACTAATCATCTGCAGTACACTTGACTATATGAGTGTGTCACAAATGTGATAAAGGTTTGAAGTGCGAAGGTTATTTTTTTTTAATTATCATTATTATCATTTTTATTAACGAGAACTCTTCTATTAAATCTTTGTAAACGTACAACAGTCCTGGGAATGACGATATACTACATCTGGCAGTAAGGCCTCTGATCGGGAGATTGGAGTGTTTGAGGAGCATTGAACCACCTCTTAATTGCTGTTGTTTCCAGGGTAAATATCAAGAGAGACTGGATTCTCTAGACATGGTTGGCAACTAGTCCATGAGAAGGAAAACTCTGAATTGAAACCAGACTGGAAATAGTTAGTCTCTGTCAGTCTATCTACTGACAGTGTTAATGCAATACATGTGGTACCCATTAAACCGTAAGAGGTTACTGGACTTGTGAACATGATTGTGAAACGAACAACGTAACCCTCAACCAAGCTTTACACTGACTGACCATTGCATTTTGATTCCCGATCTCGTCTATGTGCGCCGAAAGCTGGGCAAGGGCCTGATGCATGCTCACAAGGTAACAAGATGAAAAACAAACGCCACATCAAGAAAGAAAAAGGTGAACTCTGTATCCCATATTATCAAATAGGTATCTTTTATTCTGGTTTTCGCTTGTTCGCCTGGGTGGATAGATAGGTGATACTTAGGACAACTTCTGCTATGTTGGTCAGCTCTTCCCTCTTACCAACTCCACGTTCATCTCCACATCCCAACGTGTGGCTGGCAATACGAATGAACTGCATCAGAACCACGCGATGGACAAGTCCGTTTCCTGCCAAGAGCGGACCAGAACTGAATCCGATCCCAAGTGCGACTGCTAATATAAACTAGCACCCGGATACGGTCTATTTCCGGTTTTGTTGTCACTTAATCTCTAAAAATAACCCTCATCCACTATTTTATTTCCCCGTTCCCCTTCGGTCAAAATAAATGCTTAAACTTAAAAAAGAACCACCTGCTGGTTATTAGAAGGAAAGATTGAGATCGATATAAAATTACATCGTCATTTTCTACGTGGGTGTCCAGAGTATCACATCTTTGTAGACTGAATAGTCTGATTTTGCTTCCCAACATGACATGAACATTTCTATATTTAGTTCTATTTATTTATTCATATAATTCACTTTCTTTTCCATACTGTCAAACAGCAGGCGATTGCATTGGCATTCTTCATTGTCGATTTTACGGTTGTTCATCATAAAATAGCTGGTTACTCCACGCCAAGATAAAATCATTTACAGATCCCTTGATTATATGAGTGTCCTGAGCTAATACTCTTTCTACGAACAAAGAAAAGTTATCAGCGAAGTCATCCCTCTGTCTCCCTCCCACTGTCTTTCCTACAAATATTTTCATGGCAACTGCTCTAACGAGCTTTTTTTCCTGGTGCCCCGACTACATGAATTCTGTTACTGGACTAGCAGCTAGGTCCCGCCCTTTCAACGTTGAAATAGTTAAATGTAATCACCACTTATACTTCAACAGTGTCTTTTCTCGCACTTCCCATCTGTGGAACTCCCTTCCGTTTACTTGCTTCCCTGATAACTATAATTTTCAAAAATTTAAATGCAACGTCAATCGCCATCTTCTATCTTCTTGAATCCCGTTCATCTTTTATCCTTTCCTCATTCCCCTCCCCCTATATACAGTCTTTTCTCTCACCTTCACTCTCTGTAAGCCCCTGTGTACTAGTGGTATTTCTGCTTTGCTTGGGGGGAAATGATCATATATATATATATATATATATATATATAGTGGGGGAAAATAAATATTCGTACACTTGAAAAATATTATTTTTATAAATGTAAAAGCCTTAAATAAAACAAATCTCGGCACATTTTATGTATAAAGACACATACTATTAAAAAATAATAATAAACTTAATTAATTCTTATTCTAACAGAAATTAATGCATTTTTTTTATTCTAACTGGTGAAAAAAGTATTCGTACAAATCAATTATTAGAATAAAATAATCAATTAATTATGAAAAAAGTATATTCTATAATGTTCCAGTAATGTTATCGGTAATTGTAGTTAATGCTATTAGCCATTATCAGAGCATTCTGCAATTTCTAGTCTTACGAGAAGGTTCTAATAATGCCTAAATGTAAAGAATTGACTATTTCACAAAAACAAACACATTTTGTCTATTTTGGAAAGATGGGAAACAGTTACAGAACGATTTCTAACAACCTGAATATTCCTTTTACTACAATTGCTTCGTTCATTGTAAGGTTTAAAACTCGTAACAGCGTCGAAAACCAAAGACGAACATGTGCTCCGAGGAAGATTTCTCTAAGATCAGCAAGGATATTAGGACGCCAGATCCAACAAAATCCACATGTTACCCGAGAAGAGCTGCGGGAACATCTGCGTGCATTAGGGATTAAAGTTTACCAATAAGTAATGAACTACACCAAAAACAATCTGAAATCACGCATCCCAAGGAAGACTCCACTCCTCTTGAAATGACACAGAGATGCTAGGCTAAAATTCGTTAGAGAGCATAAGGATAAAGAATATTCGTTTTGGGAAAAAGTACTATGGACAGATGAAACTAAAATAGAGTTGTTTGGTCATAATTATCGAAATCATGTGTGGAGGAAGGACGGTGAAGCATACTTACCAAAGAACACGTTGCCAACTGTAAAGTTTGGTGGTATCATGATCTGGGGCTGTTTTTTCTGCAATAGGTGTTGGCAAAATATCAATAATAGATGGCAAGATGAATGCCGAAAGATACCAGAAAATCCTGCAAGACAATTTAATGCGTTCTGTTGAGACTTTGGCTACCTCCTGATTGGGTTTTCCAACTGGATAATGATCCTAAGCATACTGCTAGATCTACAAGGAAATGGTTAGCTGAAAGTAACGTTGATGTCTTGCAATGGCCAAGTCAGTCCCCAGACTTGAACCCGATCTCATCAGTTGAGACGTACAGGAATAGACTGGTAGCTGTTGAACTCAATAAAGGATATTCCACAAAGTATTATATTAAGTTAATATGCTTTTTTTGTTTTGTACGAATACTTTTTTCACCAGTTAAAATGAAAAAAAATGCATTAATTTCTATTAGAATAAGAATTAATTAAGCTTATTTCTATTTTTTAATAAAATGTATCTTTACACATAAAATGTATCAAAATTTGTTTTACATTTATAAAAATACAATTTTTTAAGTGTACGAATATTTATTTCCCCCACTGTATATATATATATATTATGAATAAAAATGACAATAGGAAAACTGGTAATTGCTGACGCGTTTCGTCCAATGTGGACTTTATCAAAGCAAAATACGAAAATGAAATTAAATGAACAACGTAACTAATAAAAACAAAAACAGAATGTACCTAGCAACTGGAATGTAGAGAAACGCTATTTTCATATTTTTTAAATGAGAAATAACGTCAGAGATTGTCACGTGTGGAGAATATTGTCATTATATCTGTGTTGATGTATTCAACCATTTTCTTTCGATTTTATGAATCTGTTGTGTATTAATTTTGTTTGTTTGTAAGAGCATTAATTTTTTATAGAAATATATAAATAAAAAAAAGCCTGGGCGTAAATTGATAGCTGTTGTTTTTTGGATAATTTTCTAAATGGCGGCACTCTCCAAAAATTTTCCTTCTGAGTGAGTGATTTTCTTAGTTTTTTTATGGAGGTGTAGCATTTTTAAAATCAAAATTATGGTTGTATTTATTTTTATTGTGGATGAAATGATATTACTATTGAATTATGCTTTAAATAAATATTGTTGTTTTTGCTTGAGGTCTCTTTTGAAGGGTGGTTTTGCTCATAAATGCTTTTTTTCAAAGTTCTATTTCTTAAAAAATCCATATATTGGTAAAGGAGATGAAAAACAGATACAGTTGTTTTTATTTAACGGAAATAACAAAATTGAAGGCAAAAATATAAAAATGAAACTTATTAACGTTCCAATAGTAAATCCAGAGATAACCTAGGTCCCATCTAAATAAATCCATTAAATAGTATGAAACAAACATTTTGGAAAACCATTATAGATATACTAAGATCTTCAAACAATAATAGCACTAATATTTTCTGAAGCAGGCATTTATAAAATAAATTGCCAAACTATTCCTTTTAATATATTGAGAAACAAGTAAAAGAAGTTTGAAAAAAATATTTATGAGCACAAAAAGAGACCTCACAAAAAACAAATAATGCAATAGTAATACATAGAAATAAATACAACCATAATTTTGATTTTAAAATGCTACTTTTCATAAAAAAAAAAATCACTCACTCAGAAGGAAAATTTGGAGAGTGCCGCCATAGAAAACAATCCAAATATCAATTTACGCCCAGTTTTTTTTCCCTATTTCTGATTTTCTTAACAAAATTAATGCTTTAAAACAAACATGCACAAAGATTCATAAAATCGAAAGAAAATGGTTGAATACATCAACACAGATATAATGACAATATTTCACACGTGACAATCTCTGACGTTATTTCTCATTTAAAAATATGAAAATAGCGTTTCTCTACATTCCAGTTGATTTATTACATTCTGTTTTTGTTTTTATTAGTTACGTTGTTCATTTAATTTCATTTTCGTATTTTGCTTTGATAAAGTCCACATTGGACGATTTGCGTCCAGCAATTACCAGTTTTCCTATTGTCATTTTTATTCATAATATTGTCTTTCTACCGATTAAATCGGAGAAATATATATATATATATATATATATATATATATATATATATATATATATGTGTATGTATACAAATATATATATATATATATATATATATATGCAATTATTATATATATTATTTATATATTATATATGCGCGTTACTCATTGGAAAGCGCTCAATATCAGTGATAGAGTTAACATATTTAGTTGGATTGATGTGAGTTTGTGACCCTGAGTTTCACGCTCTCTGCGATCGTCAAACTGATTAATTTTTGAAATTTTGGATTTATTTATGATTGCGTATATCGGTGTATTATAGTAGTGGGAGGAAAAATCCTCGTCGGGACGCCACTCATACGTACACAAACATACATAGACGCACGTTTACGCATTGCAGTTCATACAAACATAAACATATATGAACAGTGTGGGACTGGGCGTATATGTGCATCCATGTGTCGTTGCGTGCATGCGTACGCAATTGGTCGCTTTATTCAATGTTGGATTATGTAGCGAACTTCTTTCCAAGTTGAAATGTCACCGCACAGACCGTTCGTCTATTTTGTTCGCGGAATCATGTTTTTTCGCACACACATATATACGTATGTATGCGCATTCACACACCTTCTATCCGTCTGTTTTTTTTTGTTTTTTTTTTTTTGTTTGATTGATTTTTTAGACGGGGTCTGTGTAAGACTATGGTAGGTAAAATTGTTATTATTTTTAATTTTTTTAATGCTGTTTTGTCATTATTATAAAGCCGGTTATTTGCTTGTTTTTGGCGATTGCGCTTATGTAAATGGTAGAAACTCCAATTTATAATACTTATTGGTATTTATGAGGTGGTATTAATTTTGCTGGGGGGAAGTATAATTGTAGACTGATGAGGTAATGGTAATTGTGGTGCGGTAGTAATGGTGGAGGAGCGGATGATGATAATAACAATTGTGCGTGTGTGTGTATGTGTGTATAAACAATCTCAGCAAGACATTCTTTTTTTTATCTTTTTTTAAAATCATATCTCACCCCCAAGTAAGGCAATAAAGGGTTTACTGAGTGTGAAGAATAAGAAAAAGAAAAGTTTTATTAGGGAAGGCGAACAAAAAAAAGAAGAGAAATTTAGAAGATAGAAGATAATGATAGACATTGCATTTAAATTTTTGAAGATAAAATTTGACTAAAAGCAAGAAGTCAGAAGAGAGTTCCACAAGAGGGGAGTGCGAGAGGAGGAACTGCTAGCATAGAATTTACGGTTACATCTAGCCAATTCAACTGTGAATTGATTAGCCCTTGTTGTCAATCGAGTTTTGTTTGCGCCTTGTTCTAACTGATACTCAGCTGGTTTTATAATGTTTTGTACAATTGTGTAGGAAGGTTTTGTCTGTCTGCATCATAGGTTGTCTCATCCATTTCTAGCGTCTGCTCGAATAATTTAAAATCTGTGACTATACTGAATTCATTTCTGATACTTCCTATAAGAATGACCACAAGAAAAAAAGAAAGAAAGAAGTTCAGAATATAGTGGAGAGAAAAACATGGCGTTATTGAACAAAACAAAGAATGCTTTTTGCTATATATGCAAGGTGTCATTTGTTGCACGCTCAGATAATATTAAGCGCCATTTTGAAAGCAATTATCAGAATTTATGGTCAGTGACAGATGAAGAAATGAATAAAATCAATCACAGAAAAGTAAAGCGACAGAAGCAACAATATGATAATTTCAAAAGTATGTTTGAAACCAAAAGCCATATTACTGCAGCCATTTATCCTCAACTATCGCTAAATACGGGAAGCCACTCCCTGATGGCAAATATTTAAAAGAGGCCATTTTTAACGACTCAGATTTTTGTTTCGAAATTTTGAGAATAAAGATGAGATCCTTAAAAGAATTAATGAGGTGCTAGTCGATTTTAATACGGTCAAAGAGAGAATCATTTCTATGGACAAAGATGTAACTGATCAACTAGTACTAGATTTGAAAAAACGCATGTATGTTTTTTCAATTTGTTTAGATGAAAGTACAGGAATTATAATGAATTGCTCGTTTTGCAGTTGTTGCAATTTTTACTTCCGGAAATATACCGAAAAAAGAACTGATCAAATTGTTGACACTTTCAGAGAAAACTAGACGGCAAAATATTATGGATGAATTGTAGAAGGAATTTAAGTTCGGAAATAAAGCATCTGTAACAGACGACGCTTTAGTGAGTGCGAAATAATAATAACTCTCTTTACTCACTCCCTTCAAATTCGGCGGGTTGGGGAAAAAGCCAGAAATAAATTCTCGAGCCTATGGGAAATTTTCTTTGGCCCAATGAAAACTTTGCCTTCACAGAGATTGACCGGCGAGCTAAGAAGAAGACGGAAATAAATTCCATAGCCGGTGTTATATTGCTTTTGCACCAATAAAAACCTTGTCTTCACAGAAATTAGGCGTTGCGCAAAGAAGAAGAAAGAAAATGAGCCTATGCGAAATTCATGTTATATAAAATGAACTTAAATTAATAAGAGTATCTAAAGTCACGTGAAAGGTTACGTTTCTGTTCGCCGTGTCCAGCGTTCAAGTTCTTGACAATTGCACGAGGCACTTCAAATAAGTTTCTCTCAACAATCCAAGAAAGCTATTTCAAACTATCTCTCTTCGTCTAATTTTAAACATATGCAACCGTATAACCCTTCGGTGAGCAACGAACTCTCTTACTTTTGTTTTAAACATTTTTTTTAATATTATTTTGTATCAGATCATTTAATCAATTTTATGAACATTTCCACTTCATAACAATTCGTTAAAACTACGGACTTTAATAATTTTCCTGAAACAAGCTACTGACATTACGTTAAGCGTGTAAATTCTTAAATAGATTCCTTATCTTGTTTTGTTAAAATTTACCCGTGTGTTTCCTTGTCATTACCACGCTCTATTAATCATATTTTTTTTTATTTTAATCCCTAAACACCACACACCTACTGTAAAGCTCCAAGCATGATTGGTAAAAATGCTGGATTTGTGCAATTACTGAAAGAAGAAGTGAATCACAATTTATTTGAATGTCATTGCATTATACACCAAGAATGTCATTGCATTATACACCAAGAATCTGTGTGTGCCAAAACTAGTTTGAAAGTACTATAAAATATCATGTCCATTGTAAAATAAAAACTGAATTTTATAGCTGTTTATGCAAACGTTACTTCAACAAGCCATTGAATGAAGTTAATAGTTAATTTTCTGGGTTACTCATGTATAACAACGTCAGATAGTCAGGCCGTGACCAAGTGTTAAATTGATTTATCGAATTGCTAGAAGAAATAAAAACTTTCCATAAATTAAATGGTTGAGTGATTCCAATTCTTTTGCAGATTTCCCACTTCATTACAACGATTTAAATAAAAATATTGCAAGGTAATTAAAGTGTTGTGCCAACGATGTTTAGGCATATTAAAACTTTCGAAAGGAAAACTAAATATTTTTACAAGAGATCTGAAAGAAAACATTCTGAAATATTTTTCATTATTAAAGAAGCAAGTTTTTCAACTCTCAGTACAGAAGAGAGAGAGAAAAAAACTGTACGGAAAACGTGTTCGTCGTCAAAGAATGCCAAGCATTTATTTTCAGAGAGATTTTCTTAACTCCGAGAACGAGGTACCACCTTACGCTTCATCCACTTACGCCATACGATTCAATTTCATGTTCTTACACTGTCCATGTTTGATTGGCTTCATTTAAATAATTTGGAAATGAAATTAGTAGACTTCCAAGAAAGTGCTTTGGGAAAGACAGAATTTATCGACCTGACCCTAAAGTTACAAGAAAAGGAAGTAAAACCATCATGTAAGAAAAGAAAATGAATTCTTAGAAATCAGAGTTGAGAATCTCCTTCTTGGAGAATGGCAGCCCTTGTCTAACTCTTTTGCATCAATGAAAAAGTTGGCATTAGCAATGCTGACCATTTTTGGTTCTTCTTACTCATGTGAAACTTTGTTTTCATCCCAGAACTATACAGAATCAACGACCAGGAATCACCTTGGTTTGACTATGAGTGCTGCATGTGTTAAGCTGAAGACAAAAACTTATATAAAAAAAATTACAAGCTAATAAAGATGTTGTGCCGACGATGTTTGAACTTATTAAATCTTTCAATTGAAAACTAAAAATATTTTTAAGAGATCTGGAAGAAAACAGGCTGAAATATTTTCCATTATTAAAGAAACACTTCAAGTTTTTCAATCGACAGGGCTCAGAACCTCGTTGCTGAACTCAATGAAAACGTTGACCTTAGCAATGTTAGCCATTTTTGGTTATTGCTACTCATGTGAAAAGTTGCAAATATAAAATCAACTAAAAGAGAGCAAGAAGAAAAGAATTAACTGTCACATGTAAGCAAGCATAGCAAGAGGGACAGAATAATATATAATTTGCTAATTGAAGATCGAATTGGGCAAGTACCGACATTTAACTATTTGGGAAATGCTGTAAACGACGACAGAAAATGTGACATAGAAATCCGAAGTTGAGAGAAACATTCCAAAATCAAAATCACAGATGAAGAGGATACTTGAGATAATAGTGGTTCTACAGAAGGATTCTTTCTCTGCTATTTAACCCATAGATGGGGGTAATTATCAGTCACGCCCGTGCAGGATGTATGCAAAACATCGCAACGACACACATCAAACAATCCGGACACAAGTATAAGAAAGACCTCCGGTTTATCACTGAAGGCGGGAGTTATAGCGATTTTCCAATGGAAACAAATTACTTTCTAGTATCAAAAAGAATTAAACCATTTTGATAATTTAATAGAAAACATTTATTTATTAAGATATTTCCAGATTGAAATTCTGTTCTCATCATATTTCTATTCAGAAATAGGATTCTAGTGTCATCAGCTGAGTTATGGTTTCTTAGCCAAATTCAAATTGAATCACTAAAGTCTCAAAGATCCAATGGAAGACCTATCAAATTTGTGACTAGAAGATTCGCCACATTTTTTTTTTTCATTAGGCACACGCACGTGTGAAGCGTAACTAATATTTTACCTAGACCATCAGCTATTAATATATAAGATTATTTTTGGATAATCCAACATGGGTATCTCATCAATAATCTGCCCAGGGGAGGTTTGACTTGACATTGTCATATCATAACACACCTTTTTTTGTTGTTCCTGTATGGTTCCATCACGCCATTGATGAGATTTAACTTTGTAATATTTGACAATCTTAAAGCAGGCCTCAACCTTAATTCCAAAGCCCAATTCTTCCAATAATCTAAAGAGTTTTTTTTTTGACTCCCCACTGAGTCAGGTTGTGACATAATGTCGGTTTTTAACGTGGAGACCTGAGGGTTTCCACTCGTGCCACTGGTCCAAGCTGGTCTTTGCTGGTCATGGCTTGTCATAGCCAGTCATACCTCTGGTATGGAATAGATGTTATAGAACAAATCCAAGGATTCTGTCCACACAGTGTGGGGGTGGAGGAGAAAACAAAGGAGAGGGGAAGGTCCCCGGCATAGAACAGATATTACAACCGCGGTATCTACTCCGACGGGGAAAACACTTTCTCTTCCTCTGCCCCTTCCGGAAAAAGAGCCCTCAAACCATTAAATGAACCCATTGATATGTCAAAATCAAATTTTAGAGACTTTTTTTTTTACCCACACATTGCTGTTATAATACAGAAGAAACTTGAAAAAATGCCTTAAAAATAATGTGTATTTTGACATACCAATGAGCTTGTTTGATGAAGTAGAAATATGTGAGCTCATGGGATTATTTTCCCTTTTGTTTATATTTCCATCAGTTTTGTTATTAAATATCATCACTCATTGTGTTATTAGAAGATCTGCCAATAATGGTGAAATGTTTTAAGAACCTGGACCCAAATTAAGCTCGGATGATCTAGCGATTATATATACAAGGCTAACCCAGATAGAAATGTAAATAGGCACACCAATTGGAAGGCTAAAAGACATTGCAAGTGTACCAGAATACAACAGCTAGTTGGCCATTTAGATCTTGGTCAGCCTAGGAACTTTTCAGCCAACACTCATGTGTATAAGTTACAGATAGAATATATCTGCAAAAAGACTAATATGAATCAAGAATAAAAGAAAATTTTAGCTGATGCATTTCATCCTCTAAGGGATTTTATCAAGGCAAATTCAAGGATTTTATTTTGTAACAAGTGTATATGTGTATATATATATATATATATATATATATATATATATATATATATATATATATATATATATACACACACATGTATATAAAAATTTATTAGTTTTTCAAAATTTTAAAGTTTAGGTACACTCATAAATATTCATCTTGAGCACTTTGACATGGTTTAATGGTTAGCAAGCATGTCTCGCTAGATCAATTAAAACAGAGTAGTGAGTTCGATCCTCATATGCCCCATGTTTTTATATATATTTGTGCCACATCTAATTTACACTTATAATTATATATATTTCAGCACTTTGATGTGGTGTAATGTTTAGCAAGCTTGTCTCGCTAGATCAATTAGGACTGAGTGATCCTCACTTAATGCCCCATACTTTTGGCCATGTGCCACATCTGAGCTATGCTTAGAAAATCACCATAAATATTCATCAGATTAGCTGAAAAGTCAAACAATGTATGGAGGACACAAAGTGACACAATTCAATGTCTAATAAACTGTTATAACAACATCGATGATGACGATTTTAAGGACTTCTGGTCCCACAAGGAAATGCTGGGATCAAGACAGGACCAGAGGGTAGTTTAAATAAATGCATTGTTACATTTACCATTTGTGTCATTTTGGTGTTACTTCAGCTTTTTCAACAGCCAGTCTCGTATATCTTTCCACTCTAAGACCAATAGAACATGATGTCAGAAATGGATTCTTTCTAAAAGAAAATTATTTCCTTGAACAGGATCCAATTTGAAAAAAAAAAAAAAAATTCTTTTATTCATAAAAAAAAAAAAAAAATAATGTTCAAATAAACTATACCAGAGTCGTTTGATTTTACAAAACAAGGAAATTAGCAGAAATGGTTGCAGAGATTTCAAGAAGCATCGAAACTCTGGGAAGAAGATAATAAAACACAAGAAAGTACATTAATATATTGCATGGCAAGCAAAGCTGAAAATATATTATGAACATTTTCTTTCTCACGACAAGAAGATACAAATGTGTACAACTCAGTTTTGAAAAAATTCAATGCCTACTTCATGCCTAAAAATATATAAATCATGAAAGGACAAAATTTTATCTTTGAGTTCAATTACGAGGAGAAACAGTTGAAACCTTTATTTACATATTTCATGAATTATCAGAAACATGTGAATTTCCAAAGAAAAATTCTCAAATGAGAGACCATGTTGTGATAGGATTCCAGAATAAAAACATTATCTGAAAGATTACAATTAATTCATGATTTGAAACTCAAGAAAGCTATGGAGATGCCCAAGAGCAGTGAGCAAATAAGATCTCAAATGGAAGAAATTCATGAGAAAAATGAAGACAAACTAAAGACGCAGAGAAACCTACAAGATATGAAAAGAAAATGTGAATGTAGAAAATGTCGATGTAATGAAAGACATAATTTTTAAAACTGTCCAGCAAAAGGGAAACATTGCACGAAATGTGTGAAAGTGAATCAGTTCGTTGTAACTTGCAGAACTAAATGAGTCTTTTCCTCATTTCCAAAGAAAACTGACAGAAACAAATTCAAAATGACCTGAGGTATAAAAATTTCTAAAACAGCAGTGAAACAGAAAATTGATAGGCACCGATGTAAACATTATCTCAACCGAAACTTACAAAAATCTGAGAGGAAAACCTATATTAAAACCAGTAAATGGCATCTTCACAAATCCTGGAAGAATAGTCCAATGCATTGGAAAACAGGTTAGAGAAGCAGATAAGGTCAAATATTATTGGGAGATATATATCATGAAATGTGTAAAGGGAGAGAACTTATTGTCTAGAAAAACGTCTGTAAAAATGAATTTAGTGAAAGGTTTAAAATAGAACAGGGAACTTCATTTGATGCGAAAGGGGTGTATGAACGAAGACCTAGTGAAAATAATTCAGAATAAAGACATTTCACCCTAAAGTGTAACAACAGTTAGGAGAGTCCTATTCCCTATTTTACCAAAAGTGAAGGAAGAATTGAATAGACTGCAAAAATGAGGGAATTATTGAAAAGGTTACTGAACCAATTGATTGGTTTGTGCCTATGGTAACCGTAATAAAAAGAAATGGAAAAGTCCAAATATGTTTAGTTTTGAAGAAGCTGGATCTAACAGTGAAAAGGGAACATTACATGTTACCAAATTTAGATGATATTTGACTTAAATGAAATGGAGCAAAATTTTTTTTCTAAATTGGATGCTACCAGCAGATTCTACCAAATTCTTTTAAGTAAAGAAAGCTATCAACTCATGACTTTCATACTACTTTTGGAAGATACTGCTTGAAAAGATTACCTTTTGTTATAACATTGGCTCCAGAAATCTTTTAAAGAAAGATGTCAGAATTATTGAAAAATATTCAAGGAGTCAAAACAATTTTTGACAATGTTCTAATTTATGGTAGAACTATAAAAGGACATGATGAAAGACTAAAAACTGCTCTTAAAACATTACAAAAAGCCAGATTCAAGCTTAATAAAGAAAAGTGTGAATTCAAAAAGACATGACTAGAATATTTTGGACACAAAGTTTCTAGTGACGGAATTCAACTCAGCAAGGAAAGACAAAAAGCTTTTCAGTAGTTGCCTACACATACAAATTGAAGTGAATTACGTCGTATAATCAGCATGGACAAATAGGAAAATTCTTACCAAACTTGCCTGAAACAATACAACCAATGACTGAATTATTGAAAAAGGATATTGTATTTGTGTGGGATTACCGAAAAGAGAATTCTTTTAAAACGTAAAGGAATTACAAACTTGAGCATCAATTCTATCCTACTACAATGAAACCGGACCTACAGTAGTTAGCGTTGACATTAGCAGCTATGGTCTTGGAGCAGCAGCTCTATTTCAAGAAATAGAGGAAATTTAAAAATAATAGCATATGTCTCACACACAATAGCACTTAAAGGACATACAGACAAATTGAGAAAAAGAGTATTTGAGCTGTTTATGGGCATGTAAGAAATCTGACTGATGTCACTGGACTTGAATCCTTTAAACTGTCAATGGACCCTAAACCAATTATACCATTAATAAATACACATGATCTGTACAATACTCCATTACAATGTCAAATACTTCTGATGAGACTGAGAAGATATAACCCAGAAGCAGAACACATTCCAGGGAAGACACTAGTTGTATTTGATACACCATCAAGAAGTCCTTTATCCGACACTGATAGTAATACCAGCAAAGATGTGGGTGTATACACAAACTACATGGCAAGAACCAGACCAGCATCGGATAAGAAATTAAATGAAATAAAAATAACCACTCATCAGAAAACTGTATTCCAGGAAATAATACAACTCACACTAAATGGATGGAACACACAAAATTGAAGATAAAAAGAAGGTATAAGGCCATATTTTCCAAATTGGAATGAATTGTTAGTTCATGACAAATTTACTATGGTTTCAGGATAGAATTGTCATACTTGAAAATCATAGACCAGAAATATTAAAAAAAACTTCATAATGGTCACTTAGAACGGAAATACCAAGAAAGAGCCAAAGAATCAATGTGGTGGCCTAAAATATCTCAAGAGTTAGAGGAATATCTAAAAAAAATGCTTGTTTTGTAACATACACTGTCCAACAAATACAAAGGAAAAATTAAAAGTAACACCACTTCCTCAAGGTCCATGGCAAAGAATTGGTACAGACATTTTCACTCACCAAGGGCACCAATATATTGTTGCAATAGATTATTTCTCAAGATATATAGAAATAGCAAAGCTTAATCCAGTGACAAGCAAATGCATAATAGGGAAGTTGAAAAATTTCTTCTCACGTTGGGGAATTCCTATTGAACTTGTCAGTGATAATGAAAAACAATTTTAAAGTTACGCTTTCAAAGATTTTGCAGACAGTTATGGATTTAAACATAACATCAAGTCCATATTATCCTGAAGCAAATAGAGAAGCAGAAAGCTCTGTTAAAATAGATAAGAGAATTTTGGAACGAGACACATTTCAAGCATTAATGGCATGATGGAGTACACCAATTCAAGCCGCAGGAGTCAGTTTCATTGAATTAATTATGGGAAAGAAAATAAGAACTACATTATCTTTACATCCAAAAAAAGTTATTACCAAAAATGACCTAATTTCACGCAAATCTAGGAGAAAAACAAACTGGCAAAAACCAGAATGGAAAAGAATTTTAACAGATTCCATGGTGCCAGAAATTTACCAACTCTAAAAAGAGGAGATAGGAGTTAGAATAAAATTAGATAAAGAGAAATATTGGAACACTGAAGGAATGATCAAGTCAGCAGACACTGACAACAGGTCGTATATTGTGACAACTAATCAAGGGGATTTCTGAAAAAATAGGAAATATATTTCATTTCCAGGTTTTGAAAATAGACTTTTGAGAAAGAAACCAATTAATGATCATTACAAGGATCTTCAAACAAAGAAATAAAAACAAGAGAAAAGGATGAAAAACAAAAAATATTTGACAAAAAATACAAACTTGGACCAAAATATTTGGTTTTAATTTTACAAAATTTGGAAAAGTTAAAAATTTAAAGAAAATACATTACCTTAAAAGGACTGTTATAACAAGACAAAATGAATTTTGATTTCCCATTAAAGAAATGCTGGGATAATTATTAAATAAATTTTTTAATTACTCATATAATTCTATGACAATTTCTCAGACATTCAGGCCAGTAAATGTTGTTAATACTGTTTATTATAAACAGAGCATTTACTTAAATATTTGAATCTATAAAAAAAGAATGTATAAACATAAAATGTCTTAAAATAATTGTTGGACTTTGTCCATTTATATTATATATATATATATATATATATATATATATATATATATATATATATATGTGTGTGTGTGTGTGTGTGTGTGTGTGTATGAAAAGTTGTAGCCCTTTATTTGAACACAAGACACTGAGTAATGTTTTTTAGCTGAAAACCTTTGCTCAAACGTAATATATATATACAAACAAATGAAACATGAAAATAATTTTGTCAACAAACAAAATTTGTAATAACCCTCCTATCACTATTTACATTACTCTGACTGTTATCCTCATCTTCATTGCCATATTCACAACATTTCACCCATTGTACACTCCAGCCTTCTTCAGGCGATTGGAATTTCAAACCGAACCCTTTATTTTATCCACCGGGGTAGATTGTTCTAGTTCCACGTGCCATGCCTCTTCTGGATGTCTCAATGATTTCCCTTTAACTCAGCTCTCCAAGTTTTGGTTCACCACTGCTGTGGCCTGGTATTGAACTCACAACTGTTTGGGCCAGGTATCCTTGAGGACACATAGCCCAGTAGATAAAGACGTTGGAGCGTACAACAGCCAAAACATTGTGAATATGGCAATGAAGATGAGGATAATGGTCCGAGTAATAGAAATAATGCAAGTAATTATAATACCTCATTTTAAACATATAAACAGATATCCTATCACCGGTTATTTTATTGAGATTCTTCTTCACAAAAAATCCATTGCATCTACAAATTTGAATCCAATCAAGAGTTCCTTGTTAATTTTTTTTTAATTCATAATTTAATATTAAAAGTCAATGTTTAATTGTGATTGTGTTTTGAAAGACGCAGTTGCTAGTATTTCATTCTAGACATTATCTGTGATTTCCTAAAATACTCAAAAATGAAATCTCAACATGTAAATCCAGTTTCATTTCAGATCAAGAAAGGATTTTTCTTCCATTTTACCTTCAAGAAAACATTGTTTTAAATTGCCTAAATAATTTCCTAATCTTAAACTTGTTCAAATTCAACTAGAACACCATCACAATCCTTTGGGTGGGCAAAAACAATGGGTTTGCCATGGGCACCAATCTTGGCTGTCTCACTCAGAAGACGAATTTTCTTGGAACGAAGATCCTGCATTGCTTTCTCAATATCATCAACCTATGTGAGGAGAAAAAGTAAACAAAAAAAAACATGAAATCTTTGCATTGATTTTTGAATATTATTAGAAAGGAAATATCATTAGTGACACCCAACATTGCATACATAACAGTAATAATGAGTTAAAATAAGAAAAATAAGGACAGTTCAACAGACAGACAGGAACAGTCAGAGGTAGACAAAGAAGGGTATATGAACAGACAGAAAAGAACAGAAAAGGGTTAGATAGACAGACAAGAACAGAAAGAGCTAGATTAACAGACAGACAGAAACAGACTGAGGACTGAGAGAGAGTGATTGCATCATTAGCAAATTGAAAAATAAAGCTTCTGAAATGTTTTTATTTTTTACCCTTACTACGGTTCAGGTGGTGACTTTTTTCAAGAACTCAAACAAATTAATGCCTTTTTTTTTTTACTTTTGAACAAAAGTTCATTGACTTATCACAAAGGAACATAGAGTTACAAAAAAGTCATAACTCTGATACACACACACACACAAGTGTGAGGTAGGTTAGTACCAATGTCCAGACATCATATTTTAAAAAGTGCTCAATACAGCATAGAGCTTAATGATAAACTGCTGCATAAATGCAATCATATTTCGACACAATGTAACTCCTCAGGCACCACCACATGAGGAGGCACATACAGTGTTGAAACATGATTGCATTTATGTAGCGGTTTATAACATGTTTTTGTTATAATTGTTAATAAATATTTTTTATATAGTTTATTGCTTAAATGTGATTTTTAACGAATATCTTACACAATATATTTATTTATTTTCATCTACCAGCCTGAATATTTGAGAAATTTAATTTTTGAAAAACATGCACCCTTCGGCAAGGTACAAACCTGTGTCTCTCTTGGCAGGGGAAACCATTGTTACATTCAACTTGCTTTTAGATTGTTTCAGCCATGGTGCGTGTTGACAATTAGATGAAGCTGTATAGTGCCTTATAAGTGCAAATCTTTCTCCAACAATATTCATATCTGCCCAGTTTTGTATCCTAACGTAAACAAAGCAATTCCTAAGAAAGAGTGCATATTTTTCTTTAATAAGATTTCTTGAATATTCAGGTCAGTTGACATAAATATATAATTAAACAAAGCATCAAGATGTTCTTCGCCCCCTCTAAACTTTCTATCTTTGAGTAACAAGATGCCTCACACATTTCACGTACGATTTCATTTCCAAGTCTTTTTTCACTGACATTTGAACTGTCATAGCTGAAACTCCTCTCTCACGTGACAAACGTCTTATGGATTGAGTTGGATCTTTTCTAATTGATCTCTTTAGCTAATCTCTTGATTTCTTTCTCTAAGTTGAAATGATGATCCCTCTTTCTGTTGTGACCTCCTGATCTAGTTTTTCCTCTACTGTCCCCTCTTTTTTAAACTTATTCACTGTTCTCTTAATGGTTCTTGAATAAACTTTGAAGATGGGTGTCAGTGAATGGATTATGGTAACCATTACTGAAGGCCTGAATGGTCTTTTTCCTCTTATCATTGCTCATTTGGGAAGACAGTGGATTTGGCACAAAACGATTTTAACTATTTTTCTATCTGAATAACTCAAAGGGATTTTCAGTGATTCTTACAAAAAATAGTGTCAAGAAGATGGCTAAACACCTCATCTGAAAACCTGGAAAAAAGAAACTCAGTTTAGTGTTTTTTTAGAGATTAAACATTTTGTAGGATGGAAAATTATCCCATGCTGTTACATGATTTGGACAATTTTGGTGTTACACCCATTATATATATATATATATCATAAACAGAGCATTTGCTTAAATACTTGTATCTATAAAATAACAACGTTAAACATAAAAATGTCTTTAATAAATAAATTGTCGGACCTTGTCCATTTCTTAATATATATATATATATATATATATATATATATATATATATATATACACACACACAGAGAGGTCATGTCAAAAATATTTTACAAACTTTGGGGGTGGGTTCCTCACACCAAAACAAGGACAAAAGTCCATATAAAGATATATTAAAAAATCCTTCATTTTTGAGTTAAGTTTAAAGACAATTTACAGTAGATGTCGCTGTGTTCACATATGGACTAGGTTACATTTGTGGCTAGTCTGTCTTCAATGTTTAACGTGTGTTCCGTTTAGCAATGGTAGGATATTCATATTATGAGCCGGCAGATATGATACTATGGAAGATCCTGGTTAGGTCTAAAATTACACTTTTCTTGCTTAAAAAATGTTGACTTGTTAATTACTGTTAGTAGACAGGTTTGCCTATTCCCCTGTTCACACTACTTTCCCATTTATTGAACAGGAGTAGAGCTTTATCCCTTGTTTAGGATTGGGTTTCTAGTTATTTCTAAAGGTTTCTCATTCTCTTTCACTCAATATGTTTATATGGACTTTTGTCCTTGTTTTGGTGTGAGGAACCCACCAACAAAATTTGTAAAAGTATTTTGGGATTGTATCTTGGATTGTACATTTAACAGCATTTGCTATAAACTTTAAACTTAATAACTCAAAAACAAAGGATTTGCAGGCATATGTTTATAGGGACTTTTGTCCTTTTTTGTGTGAGGAACTCACCCCTAAAATTTGTAAAAGTATTTTTGATGCACACTGGAGATTATATATATATATATATATATATATATATATATATATAATCCTACTAAAGGAATAGTGGCTCTTGGTCTGAAGATTAAACTGAAGCATGAAACTGACAGTCATCATGCAGTGTTGATCCCTATGTCCACACTGTTTATATCCATAAATGCTCTCTCCAATACTGAAAACTCTTCTCCTATAAATGCAGTGACTTTAAAAAAATATGTATTTTATACTAGTTTATGTGTTAAATCATTGCAATGTCAATTGTCATCTTCCATCTCCTTGAAACCTGTTCTTTTATTGTCCTTCCTGTTTCGTTCACTCTCAATAACCCCTTGTATCTTAATGGCTTTATTGCCTTGAAATGATTTTTAAAAAATGTAGTTACATTTAAACAATTTTGCAGTTACATTGGTTATATTTCTTGAATGTATAAATCTAGAAATTTTTATCAATACAGTTAACTATTGCCACATGTTAAAAAAAAAAAAAAAATTACATTTTTAAAATCATCGAAAATAAAAATATCCAAAGAAAACTAACACAACCTGTACACTCATAAAATGCCGGCCGGCCGTAATTTTGAAATTACATTGGTTATATTATCTGCATGTGTAATCCAGGATTGTTGTCTGTAAAATGAACTTTATTGATAAATCAATAAAAATAATTAAGCACTATTTTATCATAGCATCACAAAATGGCAGTCATATTGAAATAAATTTGCAATTTCATGGGTAGATCCTAGACTACCCATTGCATGAGTACTCTAGGAATTTTGTCTCTACAATTAACTTCATTGTCACATGCAAAAAAGAATTCTGCTTTTAAAATAATTGAAAGTAAAATTAACCAAAGAACTCTAAACATGACCAGAACCAACAAAAAACGACTGCCATATTTAAGTAAATTTGAAATTGCACCGATTAGGTTTTATGCATGGGTGATTTTTGGACTTTTATCTTTGAAATTAACTCTGTTGTTATATGAAAGAATGGATTTGTCATTTAAAATCATTAAATTTAAAATATCAAAAGAAAACTTACAAGAAAGAAATAAAAAACGTTGCCAAGATTGACAGCAAACAGCAAATGGTGTTAGACTTTAAATCATCCTTAAATTTTGAATTGTCTTTCTTCACATTAAAAACCCAAGTAAACTGAATTTTAATCGTCCCAAAATTAACAAACAACAAAATTAAATTATGTTGTTTTTTTACAGCTTATCAACATTTTGCATGTTATATAAAATTTTTAGATTGTAAGAATTTTTTTTTTTTGAGATAATGGTTTAGTGATACAAGTCTTACTAATTAAACCTGTAGCTGGGGGGGGGAGAGATGGATTCATACCTTTACCAAGTTTATTTGCACCCAAGTGACTATAAAGAATCCAATGAGAATTGTAACTCTGCTCTTTCATTAACAATTCCAAGTTATTATCCCTTACACCACCTGCACATCCAACCTCACAGTATACCTGATATTCCAAAGCAGTCACTCATCTAGGTACTGACCAGGCTCAATGTTGTTTAACTTCAGTGATCATACAGGAACAGGTGTTTCAATGCTATATGGCCGTAAGCCCTAAACAGGTTCCCTCTGCCTTAATTCAGTTTTGGGATCAAAGTGTATAAATGTTTCAAATTCAATGTTACATTTAATCCAATGAAATGAAAAATGCACTGCAACTAGAAAAAAATGATTTTTTTCTTAAATAAATCTTTTTTTCCTATTACCATAGCTTAAGCATTATAAATTAAAAATATAAAATTTAATAGTTTTCTACACAAATTCATTTTAAATTGATCCCCCTATGTAAGCTAAAACAAACAATCATATGATTTGATTTCTTAACCCTTTGAGCCCTGACCACCGGTTGAACAGTGATAGAGAAAAATGACATAATTTTCCATTTCATTTGCCCGGTGGTAGAGAAAAAATGAGAATAATAACCCAGCCACCGGAAAACGGTGGTTAAACACTTGTAACTATTCTTATCTACTGTGAAACATTACATACCAATTATTTGCGAATTTTGACTCAGGAGCTCAGGCAGGAGGTGTAAAATTGTTCAGGAATGCAGGGATCAAAGGGTTAAAATGTAAGAATGTTTTTTGGGGGAAATTCATAATCTGGAGTGTATATTTAATAATATGGATAAAAAAATTGAAGATTAAAATTTCAAAATATATTATATTTTTACATCACATCAAATATAAATATATATATATATATATATATATATATATATATATACTAGCATATTTAGATATAGTTTATGCTTGATTCAAAAATTGTACGACTCATACAGCAATATTTCACTTAACTTAAAAATATTTTTGCCCTTCCTTGTTTTTAAAGGAGTGCCAATTTGCCAGCAAAGATGTTGCTACATGCCTTATATTTCTTGCCTATCTCACACTGCAAATTTTTTCTAAGCTTTTTTCTAAACATTAAATCTGTTAAATAAAAAAGAACTAAACAAAATGAACACAAAACGATCAGCTTTAAAAAAGGACTCGTAACTGGAAAAACCAAATGAAAAAGAATGTTAACAACAAATACTTTTTCACACCCAACCCAGTTCTGTGGAATCAGAATCAACGTTGAGTTTAAGCAAGCAAATGAGCCAATTGGAGTAAAGTGCCATGCAGATTTAAATTTTTCCACTTGTGACGAATGCAGCTATATAAATTATTTTATATATATATATAAATAATAGTTAAAATTCGTTCTCTACATTCATTTGAACATCTTTGTGTTTGGCTCATCATGTCAAGTGACTGAATTATTCAAATGTTATGAACATTACCCGTATATTCAGATTTTGAATTTTTTCTTTTGCTCAGTCTCTCTCAGACAAATATCGGATTTGTTGCAAGCTACTAGTATATTATTCAGATAACAACATGAGTCACCATTATGTTGCAGGTATCACCTCTTTGTTTGCAAGGTGTATGGAGGATGTATATTAAATATTTATGGGCTCCTGGAACATCTATTTATATAAAACAAATTATAAAACTCATGATGACGGAAAGGTAAAATAAGTTACACAAAACAATAAATATAAAACAAATGACCATGAGGTTATCAACAAAAAAGGAATTAATAAAACATAAATTGTAATGAAAAGAATTTACATTGAAACTATAAAATATTTGCATAAATATTTTGTGAGAGAGAGTTCAATAGTCAACAGAGGACTAAGGAAGCTAACACACCCAATGTTCTACTAAATCTAGAAGCAAGAATTAAAAAAGAACAGAATAAATATTTTGTCTTATTGATATATTAATGAGTAATATTTTGATAGAGTAAGGTCGGGTAACCCACAGATTTTTCTACTAATAATTCTAATCATCATGCTTCTTTACTTGATCAAAATCATACCTTTAATTCTAGTTGAATATAAAAATTTTCCAACACTGTCCTCTTAAAATTCGGAAAACATGAAAAGATATTTAATTGATATTTCTTTTTTTCATAAATTAGACATTATTTCTGCAAACATGCAGTCTCAATTATATTGAATCAATAAAATAAAAAATAAAAGGAAAGTTAGTTCATTATTCATTTTCTTGACAGAATATCAAGAAACATATTTATAAGTACCAATGATATTGAATATTGATTAACATTGATTTGGTGATTCTGCTATTATGATAAGGTTCTTGATAAAAATCCAAAGAAAGAATCTGCAATGTTATAAGATCCTAACCTAACATCTCAGCTTGAATGATCACGAATCCCACTGCTGTAATGCAGCTTCCCTGTGAACATTTTCTATAAATATTTTCATGGTAAAATTTCTTGATTTCATAAGTTTTCTATGGGGTTGAGGTCAGGAGATTGGGGCAACCATGTCATAACACTCACCTGCTTCTCATCAAAGTATTCCTTCATCAATTTTTATTTGTGACAGAGAGCATTATCCTGCATAAAAATGAGCTTGGTGGGGTCGATTTGCACCCTTTCAGCAGAAGGGAGCAGACAAGACTCTAAAATTCTCTTGTACTGCTCGCTCCTGAGGGTCTTTTCAATAGGTTTTAAGAAACCAGTTCCATGAAAAGAAAATCATCCCCAGAACATTATACTGAACGGATGCTTGACAGTACTTACTGCTAAATTCAAAGAGCTTTCAAAGCTGCTTCTTCGGATTTTAGATCGCTTATCCTTTGAATTTAGCTCAACTTTCATTTCATTGGAGAAGAGAACATTTAGTATAAAAAATCAGGTGAGTCACTTTTATCGACCAACACTGTACATGCTTACATACATGTTACTAGCAATACATTTTTGAAAAAAAAATATTGCCAGCAATACATTTGACTCTCAACAAAAACCCTCTTTACAAAAATATGCCAATGAAACCTGATCTACAAACTGATTTCTTACAAAGAATACATATTCTATTCATACGAATCTATCCTAAAAATCTTGTTGGCATTAAATAACCCATTGAGGTGTTGATATGACATGAAACAAAATAAACCAATGCTAACATGAGGTAATTTGACTTATTGATATTGAATAATTCCAGTTGTTACCATAACAACAGAATATCTCATTAATAAGCACAGAGACCAAGTTCCATTACCAAAAATACACAAGTGTACACTGAAAAGTTCTCAGCTAAACTAAGAAGCCCCCACCCCTGATAGAATTATTGTGTATATACTGAAAAATTGTGAGACAAAGAAGAGAAAATTGATTTTCTAAATTAATGAAAGAGGTCCTGTAAAGATCCCATAAGCATAGCAAAACTAACACTTGGATTTAAATGAGAAAAAAGAATTGGATATTGGGAGAGAGAAAAAAAAGAATTAAGACTTAGTTAATTTGAAAGAAAAGAAAACAAAAGAAAAATCTTTCTTTTACTTTACCTCAATACAAATATGATGTATTCCACCATTTTTATTCTTGTCTAAAAAATTCTTGATGGGACTTTTCTTGCCAAGTGGATGAAGAAGCTGCAAAAATGTGAGAGTAATTAATACTATTTTGTTCATTTCACATAAACTACATGACAGATTTTCAAATTGCAGAGGTTACCAGTTCTTGGATGAAATTAAGTGCAACATTTTCATGAAGAATAGGAAGAAGAGTTGTTTAAATAAATTAATGAAAAAAGTAAATCATACCAAAAAAAAAAAAAAAAAAACAAGAGTAAATTTTCATTAAAAAAAAATAGAATTGACGCTGAAAAATATATGATGTGAAGAAAATGTTAGGATTTATAAGTTTGTCAAAAGTAATTATGTTAGTCATAAAAGTGTACACCTGAACAACATATGAGAGATAACAATCCAAGAATAATTTAGTAAAGCTTTCTTTAAGGCTTCCTTTATAAAAGGATTTGTAGATATGTCACTTTCTGGTTACATAAGGAAGGTTAGGTAAGCTTGATTAATTTAATAATATATTAAATCTTGTTGGGTTATTTATTGTTCAATGAAAGTTATAATAGATAAGTTGACATAGGTTCCAACTACACTAGAGTCAAAGCAGTAGACACAGGTCTGGTTGACATTAAATTTAAAACTGTAGACAAAGGTCCCGTTTACACTGGATTCAAAATGCTAAACAGAGATCCCATTTACAATGGATTCAAAAAACAGACAAAGGTTACGTTTACAGTGGATTGAAAATGGTAGACAAATGTCCCGTTTACATTGGATTCAAAACATCAGACATGTCCGGATGACATTACGAACAAAAGGTAATTATAGGCTTTGTTTATACTAGTGTCAAAATAGTAGACATGTCTGGTTCAGTTTACAGATGAAAGATAAACATTTGTCAATCAAATATACATCCAGTTCAAATTAGAATCAAGTTGTTTGACTTCTTTTTTGTTTGCCAGAACAAAAAGAATTCTCATCAAACTGTGAAATCACCAGTAACATTTCTTTTCATTTTTGTTAGCAACTTAGAATTTTGATCAGTATTTGAGTTGCTTAGTTACAAGAACTTGTAATTAAGTCGCTAATTTTTATTTATTTTTTTGCTTGAGTTTAATAAATAGAAAAGAAAAACATTTCAATGGGACTAAACTAGTAGAATTCTAAAATACAGTATAAAATAATATATTATGTAGTAAATCTTGGTATAATTTTATGTTTCGTTTTTTCGATTTAGTCAAATTTGAGTACAAGTGCTTATATAAGCCAATTGCTTATAAAAAAAAAAAAAAACTTTTAATTTTGTCCTTATTTAAAATGGTATCAAATATCAGGGGGTGTATATGAATTTAAACATTTTTCAAAGGAGAAGCAAATAGTATTTTTGACAGCCCTTAATTTGCATAGTACCCATCAAAAATGGTAGCATCATGTATGGATCAGCACTTCTGCTTAAGATCAATATAATATCTGTGTGCACTGTAAAAAGTGTAATACACACACATTAATTTGTGTGTGTGTGTGTGTGTGAAGAAATAGTTTTACGGTATGCTATATTTATGGGATAAAGTGCTCAATATCAGAGATAGAGCGTATGTAAATATAAAAGTGAACATTGAAGTCAACACTCAGAGACGACAGGCTGTTTCATGCTAGACGCAATCATCAGGCTGTCTGGCAATTGCATACGCTCTATCGCTGATATTGAGCACTTTATCCCATAAATATAGCACACATTAAAACTATATTTCTTCATATTCTTTTTACATGCCATGTCCTTTCAGGACGTAGGTGATCATGGCCCTCCACTTCCCCCTAAACCTTATGGCTCTCAACAGATTTTGTGTTTCTGCCAACTCCCCCAGACCATGCTCCGCCATCCACTTGCTCAAGCCTGCTACGTATGTCATGCACTGCTTTCCCGTTTTTTTTCCCCCTCTATGCGTACCATGAGTATCAGATTCTCCAGGCTCTCCTTTCTCATCACATGTCCCAGGAATTTCATCTGCCTCTTCCTTATGTAAGCATAAGCCTCTTCCTTGTTTGCATCCTCTCCAAGACCTCACTGTTGCTCACATGCTTAGTCCATGGTATCCTCAGCATCCTTCTGTAGAAATATTTCCATTGCTTTAAAAGCCTCTTCTTCATCCTTAAGGATACCGTCCAACATTTGCTGCCGCATAGGAGGGCAGATGTCACATAGCAGCTCAGTACTCTTCTTCTTTGTCACCATAGAAACCCTCCTGTTTCACAGTACTCTGACCAGCTTCTGGAATGTATCCTTGGCCATCCCAATCCGTCTTTGGATTTCAGCATCGCACTTACCATCCTCCATCAGAACACTTCCCACATACATAAACTTCTGCATATGTTTGATTTTAGTGTTCCCAACTTGCAAATCGCATTTTGTGTTCACCGTTTTACTGATGACCATGCATTCTGTCTTCTTGTAGTTTATGGTTAGTCTTTTCTTCTTGCTCTCCTTCGTTACCTTCTGTAGGAGGTTTTGTAGTTTCTTTTCCATGTCTGCTATCAGTACCATGGTATCTGCATATCTTATGTTGGTAAGGTTGTGGCTGCCAATAATGAATCCTGGTAGGATCTCCAGTTCCCTCAAAATTACCTCGCTGTATAGGTTGAATAAATCCAGTGAGAAGATACATCCTTGCCTTACGTCTCTTTTTATTTTTGTGCATTCACTGAGCTCATTCTCAATGCAAATGTATGCCGTTTGTTGCCAGTATAGGTTCTTGATTATTCTGATATCTTTCCCAAATATATCAAGATTGCTGAGCAGTTCTAGCAGGTCATTGTGGTGTAGTTTATTTGAATGCCTTTGTGTAGTCTACATGACAGAGATACATGTGCATCTGCATCTGCATTGCTCTTTCCAATAACATTCAAAGCATGAATATCGAATTCTTTGTTCTGGTGTTTTTAACGAACCGGCACAGTTTTTGTCGTATCTCTCACCCAATTCTGCTGAGTGCTCTATTCATCAGAATATGGATGATCAGTTTTGTGATGTGGCTCATTAGGCTGATTGTTCGGTGGAGCTTGCATTCATTTGCACCTAGTTTCTTAGGTAGGGCTATGAAAACAGATTCTGTTGAGATCCTCCAGTATGTCCTCTCTCTTGTAGAATAATAATATGATCTGAAAAGATTACTTAACTTTTAAATAGCAATTTTATCCTGACTTCCAGTCTTCACGGGTTGGGATTTTAGACAATATTTTCAAATTTTTTCAATTTGATACGCATCTTTTTCAGTCCACTTTTTTTTTTACTGTTTTGTACGTATTCATGAACTTAACGTTCTTTTACATGAACATATAATGAAATTTTTTTTGAATACATCTTTCATTTTTTCAGCTGTACATTTTTCTTAAATTTATATATATATATATATATATATATATATATATATATATATATAGAGAGAGAGAGAGAGAGAGAAAAATAATATTAGTGGTCTATATATATATATATATATATATTTCCAAGAGGATAGAATCCAGGTAGAGCTCAATGTCCAGGACGAAGTAAGAATATAATATAAAAGGCTAAAAATACTAATATTCCATGGTTATAATTTATTACATTGGAATTATTAATCACAATCAATTCATCAGACCTACTAATTTCAAAATTTGAATTTGTAGGTCTGATGAATTGGATTGTGTCTTAAATAATGTCTTAAATAACTGTCAGACTTTGTCCATTTCATAATGTGTATATATATATATATATATATATATATATATATATAAGGGTTATGCCAGTTTATAAAATAATTGATTCTTTTTATTTTAATTTCATTGAACTTTTACTCAAAAATAATGAAGACAAATTTAATTCATTTTTTTTTTTTAAATGTCACCCCCCCTCCTACACACACACACACACACAATTTCTTAAATTGTATATAAGTATAATAATACTATGACATTCTGGAACCTTTCAGAACTTGTTTTTATTTATTTGTAAGTTTGTATGTTTGCTGTAGCTATAAATTGTTAAAAGTGTTAAAAAATATCTAAGTACTATCCAATGACATCATTAGCAAACTGAATAAAATTTCTGAAATATTTTGATTTTTAATCTGTATGAAATTGAATTTTCAGTTTGTGGGTGACTTTTTTCAAAAACTAAAACAAATTAATGCCTTTTTCATTACTTTTGAACAAAAGTTCATCAATTTATGACACAAGAACATAGAGTTACAAAAAAAGTCATAATCCTAACTTATATGTCCACCTGGACTATGACCTGTGTACTTACAAACACAGATGTGAAGAGACAGCAACTGATCATTTAAATATTCCATCCCACATCCCAAACAAGTCTTTCACTAGAAGACAACGATCTTGCTTTCCTTCCCAAGGTCAATGTACTGATGATGAAGGACACTATACTGATGACATAGGCATACATATTTGAAATAAGAATGATCTTGAATGGAAAATCCACATCCTCTACCAAATGTTCCAAGAAATGGGACTCAAGATAAACCTTTACAAAACAGAAACCATGATATAGAATTGGAATGAAAGCAGTGATGGCACCTGTCCTGAATCCATCATAAAAATTCAGTATGTAGAATTAATAAATACTAAACACTTCAAATACTCCAGCATATGGATCAGTTATAATAAAATTAGTACAAGAGATAAAGAAATTGAACATAGAATAGGTTGTGCCAGAGATAGTTCCCCCCCCTCAATTGCAAACTGCTACAAAACGAAAACATTAACGTGTAAACTCAAGTCATGTTCTTAAACAACCTTATCAAATTAAAATGAGAGACGTCTACAAAAATGCAATACCTAAGTTTTAAAATGAATTTTTAAAAATGAAAAATCTTTCTGAAACTTTTATTTTAGTTTAAAGCTAATAGATTAAATTTAATATTTCCAACAAGCAAAATACTTTCAAAAACAAATTTAAATTGACTTGAAGGAGATTTTAATAGCTGATTAACGTCCTTTTTTTAGTTGTCTTTCATCACAATGTAATTCTCTTTATTAAAAAAAAATCTTCCAAAAATAAAATATACTTTTCTGAAACTTTATTTGAGGAATATTAGCTGATTTAAAATATTGTTATGTGGAGATGTGAAACACTGACCTGATTTAAAGTGAGTGAAACATACGACAACATATATATATGCAAAGTTCAAACAAAACACAAAAGTCTTTGCATAAAACACTTGTGTATATATATATATATATATATATATATATTTTATATATAAAATTCTTAAAAAGGTTAGCATGTATCTGCTTGCAAAAGACTAGGTACCAAAAACAATATGAATTTTGAACTTATCTGTTTAGTTTAGTTTGATTGAAATTATACATCTTCTTTTTAAAAAAAACAAAAAAAAAAGATTTTTTTCATTTTAATGATTTTTTTTGCAAGTTTCTCATCAGGTCACATGACTGTTTTTTATTCTTTGAATACAAAAAATTCATTTTTTATTATTATTATTTTTTTTCTAAATTTATCAAAATATAATTTTTCTTTATTTTGAAACATATCATCTTTAAGTTTAAAATATTGCAGAAATGCATTTTTAAATTGACAGTAGCTGAGTTGATGTGCTGGCTATTTGATGATTTAATTAATTTTGAAATAAAATTTTTATCTATAAAAAATGATTGAAAAAATAACATGAAAAGCACTTTTTTAATAATTTTTATTTCATTACTCAGTAATCTAAAAAATTTAAGAAAATATTCTCCATAATCTAATATTTTATTGAATCTTAGAAACTTTGGTTTTAAATTTACTGTAGTCATTGCATTTACTTTCTGATAATGTTTGGTATGGTTGTCCATACTTACAAAAATTGGCATGTTTACATACAAAAGGAAATTCAAAATTCTTTTAAAAATATTGGTGTTTCGTAATTTGTATTAAGCTTTTCTATCTATGATTAGTAAATATAATTTTCACTTAATAAAAAAGGCTGAAATTAATACAGAATTTTAAAAGAATTAAAACTCAAATTTTTCTACTTAGAATTTAAAAAAATAAAAATTTTTGTAAAAAAAAAAAAATCATTATTTTTTATTGAAAATTTTTTTTCTCAAGACAATAGTGTCATAATATATCTTTATTTAAAAAAAAAATTTTCAAATTAAATAATGTCATAGTTTTATTGCATTTTTTTATTTTATGATTCAGAGCAAATTTTTGGTAAATGGTGTTTCTGTTTGACAAAAACAAATTGATGATTCAAATTCTTCACAAAGTTCTGCATTTAACTAATATAAATATGAAGAGATTGGAATTTTAATTTTAATAAATATGAAGAGATTGGAATTTTAATTTCTCAGAATTTCATAAAATTAAGTCATGGAAACAGATGTTAAAAAAAAAATATTTTTACACAGATTTTCTAAAAAAAAATTTTTTTTTAATAATTTCATTAATTTGTGAATAAGTCCTGAAAATTTGATTAAAATCCGACAATTTTTGAAAGAATTTCCAAAACAATGTTTTTACCACAAAAAAGATGCCAAATTTCCCATACTAATCTTTGGCCCACCCACTGATGTAAGAAAAACAAAATTTTTAACCAAAATTTCAAACATGCCAGAAAGGATTAAAAATTTTAATAAAATATTCAAAAAATATTTTGGTCTTTCCTCTTAATAATAACAACATAAACATCTGATAAAATAAAATTTTTAATGATTTTATCAAGTTTATTTTTTTTTTCTCATCATGATATGCTCTTCAAAGAAAATTTTTATTTAATAACTAATTCAGACATTCAGATATCATGCATGGAACGAAACTTATTTAGAAATATCAGAAACCATAGGAATTTTTCTTATTTGTTTCATACATTAAAATAATATCTCTATTGAGTTTAGAAACCTTGGTGATTGACTTTTTGATAGTTTCAAGGGGATGATTTCTACCTGGGAATGTAATCGAATAGTTGTCTGATATGTTTTTTGTAATTCCCATTATAAGAACAAATATATTTTATGGGTAAATACTGGCTATAGATTATTTAATTTTTTTTAAGGTCGGCAAGGTGGCAGCTATTAAAATTTAGTTAGCAATAACCATCTGCAAGTTTAGTATATAGTGATGCAGAAATAGGGTGGTTGTTTAGACATATCAGTACATCCAGAAACAGAATGGATTTGGCTGAATTTGTGAATTTGATGGTGCTGTGAAAATTATTGACATATTATTTGAAGTCATGGAGAGTGTCCTCAACATGTGTAAGAATTCTACTCTGCTATTGCTGTGTGTCTTTTCAAATAATCCCCTTTTGTATTCACTTGGGGTTTTTTGTGTGTGTTTAACCTTTATCACACTGTATGTGACTTTATTTGCTATGCAAAAAGTTTATCCTGTCACTGAAGATCACTGATCCCTAAATTTGAATTTGTTTGAATTTCATAGTTGTGTTGTCATATCCTGCTATGGCAGCAGAAAACAACTTTGAGTGAACTTAACAATAAGGATACTGCAATTAAAAGCCCTTGAAAAAGAATGCAGTGAAAAGGGAAGTAATATTAATAATGCAGAATGCTAAAGGTTAATGATATCTGCTCTGGTACAACAATTTTTGATCGGCATTGTTGAGCACATTTGCTGTTTGCATTTTACACTCCTTTGCTGTAGTGCTATTTTTCTCCTGCCATTGAGCACTTTATTCTTGTCTTTCTTTTTCCACAAATTTCAATGACTTTACAGCTATGCCTCCCCTAGGTGATTTTGGTTGGTGAGTATATATGTGTTCTTCCCTTATTATGACATCTGGGATTTTAAGCCTGCTCCATGGCTGAGTTGGTTAAGCTACATAGGATCTAATAACAGTTTCTCTCTGTCCAGAGGGATGCAAGTTCAAATCCTTCCAGAGAGAACATATTTTTCCTTAATAAGATTTCTTAAATAAATGGGGTATCTACTCAAATATGAGCTAAAAATATTGTTTAAAGTGATAAAAATCTGTCAGATTAATAAATAAAATCCATTACCTTAGAAAATAACTTTGTTTACATTTGGATACAAAACTGAACAGATTTGAGGCATTGTCTACAAGAGGGATATCAGTTAAAGGCAAGTTTCAAATTTTGCTTGGTCGGCAAGGCTGCTCCGTGGTGGAGTCTGTTAAGGCAAATTGGATCTAACAATGGTTTCACGCTGGACAGAAGGTTCAAATCCTGCCAGAGAGAGAATATTTTTTTTCTTAATAAGATTTCTAGAATATTCAGGTCAGTAGACGAAAATAAATAAATAAATATACTGTTTAATAAATAATTGGCGCGTTTACTCAAATATCCACTAAAAATAACGTTTTAAATGAGAAAAATGTGTCAGATTGACAAATAAAAAAATTCATTACCTTAGAAAATGACTGTTTATGTTTAGATAGAAAACATGACAGATATGAAAATTTTGAGACATTGTCTCTAAGAGAGATTTCAGCAAGGCTGCTCCATGGCCAAGTCTGTTAAGGCAAATTGGATCTAACAATGGTTTCTCTCTGGACAGAAGGTTCAAATCATGCTGGAGAGCATATATTTTTCTTTAATAGGATATCTTTAATATTCAGGCCAGTAGATGAAAATAAATAAATATACTGTTTAATAAATAAGTGGAGCATCAAATCAAATAAAAATATCCACAATAATAATGTTTAAATTGATATATATATATATATATATTTAAAATATAGTTTCATAGTATGTGATACAGGATGTGATGGGTAAATAGTAGCTATTTTATATTTTTAATTTTGTGCAGGCGCGTTGTTTTTGTTGACTGCACAGTATAGTAAGAGTCATTTGGGCACTGTGTGTGAGAAAAAGAACACCATGATGCAATTCACTCGACCAGAAATTTGGAAACGTCATGCTGTACTGCTTGGCATTTTCACAAGATCTAATACAAACATTTTAGAGTGTCTGATGTCAATGACAGTGCAGAGGATTCAGAATGATTTGGATGAGTGTAATGGTGATTACGAAGGTGTTTGGATTGATCACTAGTGATGGAGACATTATGCCTCCATACATCTTCCCACAGGGCCTCAGACATAACATTGAGGAGGTAGTGCTGCCTTGGGTGAAGAGGTGCCTGCTGGAAGACCTTATGTCTGGCAAAAGGACACTGTACCATGCTACACAAGCAGAATAATCCAGTCATGGCTGTTAGACAATTTCTACAACCACATCACCGCTTACATTTGGCCACCTAACTCCCCAGACTGCAACCCCCTTGATTATTATGTTGTTGGGCGCAGTTGAGCAAGAGACCAGCAAAACTCCTTGTAATAC
The DNA here is from genome assembly GCA_903632075.3 of Acanthosepion pharaonis. Classification (NCBI taxonomy): domain Eukaryota; kingdom Metazoa; phylum Mollusca; class Cephalopoda; order Sepiida; family Sepiidae; genus Acanthosepion; species Acanthosepion pharaonis. Next base: position 136,145 of record CAHIKZ030002114.1, read on the forward strand.
CAAAGATGAACTGAAGGCAAGGATTATGGTAGCATTCACCAACTTAAACAAGGAGACTTGTCCAGAAGAGATGCAGGAGATTCCAAAGTCATCTGGAGTCTGTGGTTGAAGCCAGTGGCGATCTTATTGAATAAATTTTCTCTTTTGTATTTCAAGATATTTTTGTGTAATTTTGGTAAATATATCTGTTAAAATGAGATGTCAGTGTTATTTTCATTTTTGTACAATTTAGACGACAATTTATCCATCGCATTCTCTATTTATGGGTAAACGTGCACAATATCAGGGATATTTTTAATTATTAACAATAAATATTGGAAAAGGCTATTTGAGGTCAACAGTCTGTTACATGCTTGAATGCAATCCAGCCATTAGGATAATAAAAGAGACCTTGCTACATATAATGCACCATTGGCTAACATATATAAATATGGCCTGATGATTACACTCCAGCATGAAACAGTCATAGGTAGATATTTGATTTTGGAATGATTGGTTTTGTTTAATTATCAACACCTCTATGAGTTATTTAATGCTGAAATCTAAATATTTTGTATGCAATTTTTTATCAAGGATTTTAAATTTGACAACATTCATGAATATTCATGAGGTGGTTCAAAGGTTAGTCAAAACATGCAGAGGGCACAGAATACCATAATTCAAAGTCTGATATGACAAAAGTAAGCAAGTAATATTCAATAATTTCTTTTAATATATAAGTGCACACACACACACACAGATAGGCAGATGGATTGGTTGCTTGCTTGCTTGCTTGCTTTTAACTGGTTTAATTATTGTGTTCTCTACAATAAGAAAACTGTTACCTCTATTTTTGTGTCTCCTAATTCAATAAAAGCAGTTGTTACTCCGTGCTCAGGTAGATCCTGAAACAGAAAGAAATATTTCAATTTCAACCACAACAAACATTCAGGGGAGATAATCGGAAGTTTACATTTCATATTACTGTGCTCTAAAATATATTCAGATAAAAGTCGGCTAGTTTTATTACAATTCATTTCTTGCCTTAAAATGGTCAATTTTCACCATTCCAAGTTTGACATCTCCCTTTTCTCTTCTGATGGCTTCAAAGTTTTGGGTTCCGATGCTGATGGAACATCACCAGTTGGTACGGTTTGAGTCTTGTGTTTCAAATGTTTTAGATTTAAGTCCAGTGGCTTTGAGTGTTGTTTTTGAGTTGGTCCTTGTATCTTTGAATAGGGCAACCTCATGGTCTTTTCCTTGAAGTCAGCTCACTTAATAAGACTTGTCCTGGAAACTTTGATTCTTCTATTCTTTCTACATCTCCTGACCATGGAAGATGATGTTACATGATCAGCAATTTGATGCCTTGACTGTTGGCTCTTTCGAGGTCTTTGGTGTTGCTAATATAGTAATTCCATGAAAGCTTTCTAATTTTCGGATATCTCTGTGATATAGAGTCCAGGTTTTGTAACCATAGAACAAAAGTTGAATTGACAACATTATTTGAAACCATAAATTTTGTTTTTTAAGTTCAGATCTTTGTTGTTACAGGCGCTTTTGATGAACTTTCCAAAAACCCCCCCCCCATGTACAGCTCCAATTGTGTGTGCCACATTACGTTCTGAGGTATACTTGTTTGATAAAAGGCTGCCAAGATATGGAAAATGATCTACCCTATTTCTTATGGTATATCACAGATGGTAATATTAAAATCTGGTAAGATGGTATTTGAGGATGGCTGTGAAAGAATCTTGGTTTTCTTGATGTTTACTACAAGGCCAAAGTAATTGTAGGCCATAGCAAAGTTGACATGGTATAAAAAAAGAATAATAGTATTAAATGTAATAGTCTTTGAATTCATTAGTTATTTTTAATTTTTAAAAAATATTTCTTTCATCTTGATTTCTGTTTTTCTTGTAATTCCAAAATCATCTTTCTTGATCATCAGCAAACAGCACAGATCGCAAGAATAAAATGAACCTTACTCTATTCCCAGTCGAAGTTGTCTAATTAACAATGTCAATTTTTGTATGGGCACCCAATGATTATCAAACTCACTCCTCAGTAATAATAACCAACCAGACTAGCCTTGTTAACCATGATAGGGCACTTTCCGAGTTAAGTTAAATAGATAAATCCAAAAGTATATAAGATATAAAATGAATATACAAAAATCAATCTGTTAATCCTTTTGTTTAAAACACTGCTAGCAGAGCAGTCAAATTTAATTTCAATTAACAGCAACAAGAAAAATTATTATGATCAAGCTCAAACTTTGAAACTTAACATGGCCTTTTAATAGTTTAAAATTTGAATGGGCATAGATGTTTATCCTTTGTTTCCTGTTTAGGATTGGGTTTCTGGTTATTTCTGAAGTCTACTTCAATTTTATACTTCTAACGTCTCCACCTAAACTGTGAAATTTCATTTACTATTTGTTTTTTTCTAAGTAAAATAGATGAGTTCACCTATCATCAGGTTCACACTCCTCCCCAGTCTTTTGAACAGGAGGAGGACTTTATCCCTTGTTTCCTTTTTAGAATTGGGTTTTTGATTCCTTCTTAAGTTTCCTCATTCTCTTTCATTTTTGTAGCTCTATAACATATTTAGTAAAAAAATTTTTTTGCTTGGGGTGAAGTGATAAAAAAAAAAATATTGGCTCCTGAAAAATATTTCAGCAATCTTATACCTTTATGTCTACAAAAAATTGGAGTGTCAAAAGAATGTTTTTTTTTCCTTTGACACCACTATTATTTTAACTACCTTCACTCCTCAGCAATGTTTATTGTTTTAAAACATGATGATTAGATTGTTAGAATGGTTAACAAAACATCAGCTAATTGCCAATCGATTCAAACTTTAAAAAATGACAAAGGATTTCCTTATCGTTGGTTCACATATTTTAATAATAATTTAGTAGTTCTTTATAAATTTCTGAATAAAAAATTGATTTTTGTTGATAAACTACATTCGACAACAAGGCTTCTGATTGAGAGATTGGGGATTTCAAGGGAAACCACCTTATTACTGTTGCCCCCAGGTCCACCTTTCAACAGACCATGTTTAACCATTTGTCTCGAGTTTGACACATAAACTACACCTGGCAGCAAAGCCTCTGATTAGGAGATTGAAGGTATTGTGGAACCACCACTTAATTGTTGTTGTTCTCAGGTCCACCTTGACCCGGGGTGGTAGCACCTGTTAGGGTCCTAGCTATGGGTAAATAGTGAAACCCAACAAAAACAAAACATTATGAAAGTATAAAAATACATTTTTATAGTAAAAATACCAGCAATACATTTTTATGTAAAAAATGACCAACAATACATATTTATAGTAAAATGACCAACAATACATTTTATCTCTAGTTGAAGGCCTACAATTGCATTCAAAATATATTTAGTTGAAGCTATAAAATTGTGTTCAAATTATTTAGATTTCGGCTTTAAATAACCTATAGATTGTATGCTGCTAACATGAAAGAACACTTAGTCCACATAATATTTGACAATTTTTTAAAGAAATCAAACTGTATTCCCAAATATAACTTCAAAAAAACTAGAACATAAAACACACATATAACTGCCTTTAGAAATTATGTCCACACAAATATTGTAAATATATAAAAACTGAGTATCATTTACCATGTATTCAATTGTGAAAGTAGAATAACATTTTTATTATTTCAAAGCTCCCCAGAAATTAAATTTCAGCATTAAATGTCCCATAAGGATTTGATATGCTGTTAGACAAAATCAAACAAACAACATGAAAAAACATTAGTTTTTAGAATGCTGTAAATATAAAATTATTCTTGTAAATAAACAATCTAATAGTTTTTAATATTGTTGTTGTAAATTCCCAAGAATAAAAAAAATGTATAAATTCACTTTCATCATTTGTTCAGGTTTTATTCCAATTCTAATCATCACTTTTTGAAACCATAAACATTGCCAAGGAGAGAAGGTAGTTAAAATAATAGCAGTGTCAAGGGAAAAATCATCCTTTTCGCTCTCCATTCTTTTTTGCAGGCATGAATATCCAAGATTGCTGAAAGATTTTTCAAGAGAGAAGAAAGTGAAAAATGGAATGGAGGAAAAATTCATGATGAGTTAATGAGTTAATTAGTTTCTCACCAATTTTTTACTGACTTTGGCACCAAATGCATTTTTGTACAATGCCATGGATTTGTCAAGATCAGCAACAGCAATGGCAACATGGTTGAGTTTCCCAATCTTCCAATCCTGTGTCAAATATAAAAAAAAAAAACATCCAGACATTTATATAAATAACATTACATGCACAGAGATTTACCGTAGGCAATGTGAACATTTTAGTTTAATTTATGATAAGCAGAAAATATAACACATAAATATTATTTGTTAATGTTTCCTTTAAGCTTTTTAACTAAAAATTGGCAGAAAAAATATAATTTGTTTGGTTCTGTTTATTAAAGGATTAGTTCTTACAATTTGATCCTAACCGGCCAAATGTTTGTCTTTCAAAACATTTCTCTTAATAATAATTTTAAAAAATTCAACACACAATATTATTTCATTTATGGTAATTGGATTTTTGGCAATTACCTGACTCGGTTTGTTGTTCAATAGTGCGCATCTATTTTATCAGTTGTCATAACTTCTTAGCCATTATTGGGGATTGGAGTTTAAAACTTTTACGCCAATGCCTGGTAGTGGGGGTCTTCCCCCAGACAGTACTTCTCCTTTGGGAGGAGCCTTGGTTTATTGCCTAAAAAGGAGAAGTGCCAAGGGGGCTTGGACAATAAAAAATGTTATTTTTCTTTTTTTTATGAATACAAATTGTATCCTTCTAATGCAACAAAATTTGTAGCTCATGGTACATCGGGATAAAGAGTGAGAGGGAGAGAGCATGAGAGAAACACTCTCCTTCTTTGTAGCTGGTGATCATCATGATTAGTTTTTTGGTGGTTAGAGTGGAGTAGACCAGCCTGTCCAGCTTTTTGGCAAAAGGCTAGAGAGTACTGACCTCAAAACCCACTTTTCCTGGGTTTATATTGAGGTTGATAAGTGGTCAGAGAGAATGCATTGAGTGACTATTGGATTTTCCTTTGCTTTAGTCTGTGACCTTTTGTTTTGCTTATCCAAGTATCTGGTTTCAGAAACAAAGCTGATAAAACAGTCCTTAATAATGCTGGTGTTGATATTAAAGAGATGTTAAAGGGTGGGGAGGATAAGTAGGTGATACATTTCAGGGGATTTAAGAAATATTTTTATTGTATTTATGAAACATTGCCTACTGCTCCACTGTGAACATGTCTTTTTAACACAACTATTATTGCTTGTTTAAATTTCATGCCTTGTGCATTTTTGATCCAGACTCGAATGAGACTGTTAAATATTCTTTACAGAACAAATAACATCAAATGTCATAAAATTATAACTCTTTCCATTCTGGAACAAACTTTCCATCCATTCTGTACATAAAATTGATCAAAAATAATTTTGATATATTTAATAGTAGGAAAAAATAAAAAGAATATTGATTATATTCTTACTAAAAATATTACACAGGGTTCATAGCTCACGGTATGTTGGAACAAAGAGTTTGAGAAAGAGAAAAAAAGAGACAGAAAAGTGACTCCTCCTTCTTTTGTATTTGAGCAATAATCGATTACTTCTTTGGTGGCTCAATTGGAGTGAACTAAAATTTTTACTTTCTAGCAAAAAGGGAAAGAGAACTGACCTTGATGCTCACTTTTCTTGGGATTATATTGTCAGCAAGTGGTTAGAGAATGCGGTGGATGTATGCAGGATTGTTCTTTGCTTTGATACAGGGTCTTTAATCTTTTATTTTGTTTATCCAAGTATCTGGTTTCAGAAACAAAGCTGATTCACCAGTCCTTAAGAATGTTAGTGTTGATATTAAAGAGATGTTAAAGAGAGGGTAGGATAAGTAGGTGATACATTTCAGGGGATTTAAGAAATATTTTTATTTTATTTATTAAATTTTATCTACCACTCCATTGTAAACATTTTTTTTTAACACAATTACTAATTGTTGTTTAAATTCCATTTCTCTACATTATTCATCCAGACTCACATAATATCAGATGTGAAATAATAATTCTGAGTAATGTTGTTTTGGAAGGTTTATTTTCTTTTTTACAAATACAAGTTGTATCCTTTTTCTGTGACAGAGTTTGTAGCCGTTGAAGATTTGCTATCATTTCTCTTTATGGACAAATGAGAAAATGGTAAATTCAAGCTTGGAATTCAAGAAATTCCCTCAATAAATTCCAAATTGATTTTTATTCCTTAACATGTGAGAGAAGAGCCTAAAGTAATGATAAATTTATTATAATTACAAGAGTGAACTAAAATATTTCGGTTTTTCAAACTTGCACCAGAATGTTTAATAAATATTGACTTAAAAATATAGCCTCATGAATTAAAGTGTTGGTTTATGAATTTGTTGGTAGAATAGTTGTGAGTTCAATCTCTGGGCCAGGTAGTACAGATTCCAACTCAGTATGAGGAATTAATGAGCATTATTATTATTATTATTATTGTTGTCCCTGGATTTTTTTTTTTTTTTTTAATTGGTATCACCCCATGCAAGGCATTAAATCCACTAAGGGATTACAGGGTGTGAAAGAATTAGGAACAGAAACATTAATAATGAGCAGGGAGAGAAAAGAGTAATTATGAGAACAGTAGATAGTGATTGACATTGCATTTAAATTCTTGCAGATTAAAGTTGGTTAGAAAGTATGGAGCCGGAAAAGAGTTCCACAAACAAGAAGTGCGATAAAAGAAACTGTTAGCAGAGAACTTACAGCTAAATCTAGCCAGTTCAACTGCAAACTGATGAGATCTTGATGCCAGTCTAGTCCTGCACTTAAATTCATAAAGTCTAGGTACCATAGTGAAGAGTTCATCCAAACAATTACCATGAAAGTATTTATAAAAAAGGCACAAAGAGGCAATCTTATGGTGATGGGCAAGTGTCTGAAGCCGAGCCACCAGATCAGGACCAATAATATTGCTGATTCTTCTTTGGATCTTATCAAGGAGCTCAAGATAAATAGCAGGGTCACCAGACCATATGTGGCAGCAATATTCTAAGCATAGATGAATGACAGACTTATAGATATGTAAGATAGATTCTGGAAAGTAAAATTCTCTCATCTATTGGTAATTCCTCAATAGGAAACCCCAAATGCTCTATTAACAGACAAAATCAACAATAATTTTCCTCACGTTTCTTTTTTTCTCACTTTATTTTAGAGAGGATGTAGTTGGCGTTATTTCTTAGAGGAAGCGAGAGAGAAAAAAAACGATTGCATGCCAGCAAAACAGCTATTATTCCCTTCAGATATGTGACATGACTCCCTGCTGAAACCATTAGTATGCAGAGCATTCTGGGAAAGGAAGGCCTGGACAAGCATCAAAACTCTTGACTTGCCCATTTTCACACATTTTTCAGTCTTATATCAAATAAGCTTAGATATGATGAATGGGTCTTCTCTCAAGAAGGTTCATTGTCTTAAAACACAAGCTCTTTCCAGACCCCAAGTGAAACTCATATATCCAATCTATTGCTAAAAATGCCAGAAAAATGGTTGGTTCATTGTACTGCTCCAGTATTTATTCAACTCCCTGCTGCTATACTCTATCTTTACAAGAGCCTGATCAAAAATTGAGTATTGTGGCCATATCTGGGCTGGAGCTGCCCAGTCCTCACTCTACTGTCTTGATAGAGTTCAAAAGTGTCTAAGGAGCCTTGTGGGTGATGAATTAATGTCCACTTTACAACCTCTTTCCCACAGATGAAATGTTGCAAGCCTCTTGCCGCTCACCCACTATTTCCCTGGCAAATGTTCTGATGCACTACATTCCTTGGTTCCACCACTCCTTGACTTTTACAAATGGGACCCACCATACCACAAAGATGAATTATCCCAATTCATTTTGTATTTGAACAATAAGAGGTAAGTTCCATTTGGAGAGCTTCTTCCTAAGAACTGCTGTTTTGTGGAATAGTCCCCAAGAAGGACATTTTTCAATCACTACAGTCTTGACCTCTTCAAGTCTAGGGCTAACCGTTATCTTTGCTGCATAATCACATGAACTTCCCTTCTTGATTGTGGGTCATTTAAAGCCAATTTTATAGTTCATCAAGTATGGATGAGAGTAAGTTTTATAATTCTTCAGATATGGTTGAAAGAAAATGTTCTAGTTTGTTAGGTATGGTTGAAGGAATATTTTTTGCCCAAGTATAGTAAAGAAGGAGTTTTATAGTTTGTCAGGAATGGTTGATTCTTTTATTTAGATCTCATGAAAGATTGTCTTCTTTATAAGATGTAGCACCAAAAATAATTTTCTTTTCTAAAAACAGATCTGCAATAAAGAAAACTGCCTATTTATTCCTTCCACCCTTTAATATGATGAGAAATAAATCTAATATATTGCTGAATCATAATCTGTGTATAATACATTGATTGATTCAATTTAATGACCTCTTAACCTTTTGTGGGTCATTTAAAGCCAAACTGATTGTACTGTAAACATATTTTACAGTTGGTCAAGTAAGTGTTATAGTTCTTTAGATATATTTGAAGGAAAAGTTTTCCCAACTAGGGTAGAGAAGAAGTTTTATTGCTCATTAGGTATGGTTGAAAACAAGTTTTATTGTTTGTCAAGAATGATTAAAAAAGTTTTTGTTTTTTAAATCCATACTTATAAACATTTTTTTTTATTTTTATTTATTTAGTTTTTTATATATATATATCTTATTGTAAAGTCCAATCTTTTTGACAAATTGCTTCACTTCTTGCTTTTCTTATGCTCATACAGCAGTATCCCTCTACCTTGAGTAACTCTTGGGCCTTGTAATGGATGAAAATTAGTATATAAAAAAATTTTAAAGAAAGATAAGCTATCATTATCAGGATTCATAACTACAGATTCTTTGAGGTCAAAATTCAGACAAGAACATTTGGGTTTGGAATTAAATTCACCATATTAATCATTTTTGTCTTGTCGACACAAACTATGAGATATCAGTAGACATGGACAGTGGAATGAGAAAAATCTATTGCTATATAAAAGGTTCAGTTCAACAGATGACTGAAGGTCAGTCAGAAATTTGAAACTACAGATTTTAAAGTTGGATTCTGATGAGACAAAAAGGATGACAAACCTTTGTTGAAACTGCGCTTACATGGAATGTTCTAAATGGTTGAGAAAACAGAAACTGCAAAATAAAAATAAGAAAGAATATTTAATTTAAAAAAATAATTTATAATTTTTTAAAAAAATTTGATTATAAATTTTACAAATACAAGACTACTGAAAAGAGAAACATGAAGAATCTATGAAATTAATATTTTATACATAGTGTTTGTTAATGATGCTGACTCTTGTGATCTTACTATGGATTGAACTCACCATCCTTGGCTAACAAATTTCTGAAGATATTAGACTCTTACTCCTCAGCTTAATAGATGTGTTTTAGCAGTGGCAGTAGCTTGTCTCCCTTCCTACCAAAGTGGATTTAATCTTGACATATATTGAAATTTCTCCTTGGGGTGAAATTTTCTATTGTTTGGTGAACTGTTGCCATCAATCAAGATCCTGTTTTAACATGATTCATTTTTTCAATAAGAGAAAATTATGGAATCATCAGCCAAAAAAAAAAAAAAAATCACAATTATTATTTTGCTAATCACTTTATTTAAGTTTATTGAAATTTCTCCTAAGTGTGAATATTTTTCTAATGACTGGTGAAATTCTGTCATTTAGTTTATTGAGCAACATCCTGTTTTATCACATAGTACCCCTAAAAAATAATTGCAGTATCTATGTGTAGACCAGCCCTTCTGTTTACAACCAGAGTAGCCATAGGCTCTATCTTTGATCAAAGTGTCACTCACTGGCAAAAAAATGCTTACTCTCTCTCTCTCAAAATACACACTTTGAAAAATACCTCCCTCATACACACACATACACACACACACAATCTTAAGTCTGGCAATGTCTTACTTTTTGAAGCCCTGCTGACTATAGAAAATGGAGGACAGTCTGCCAAGAAGGTATAAAGAACTTTGAAAAACCTATTTTAGTCCATCTTTATGATCTAAGATCTAACATCAAACCTTCCAACATGCTCCATTCACAATTCTGTTACTAAATGCGTCTTGGTGTGTAAACCAGCAGCTGGACAGGAGTGGCATTTAAGGCAGGGACATAGAAAATTAACTGAAAAGACTTGACCTCTCATACATCAAATCAACAGGAGAGACTATCATATCTATCTATATATGATAGATAGGTAGATAGATATGAATGGATTAAGACAGATACGAACAGACCGAGATAGATAGACAGATACGAACAGACCAAGATAGATAGACAGATACGAACAGACCGAGATAGATACATACATATGAACAGAATGAGATAGATATGTCATGAACAACCTTAGATAGAAAGATAGATATTCATTTGATTAAAAAACAATGAAACTTCCTTGATTATTTTTTATTTACTTTTTCACTATTTCCAGTAATTTCTCTGATTTCCAGTTCATATTTTTGTAAATATCTCCCTTCCTATATCTAAGTACTTTTGGCAAACACAAGACATTTTCAGAGACTTCGTTGTAGTCTCATGCATTTCCTGTGTTGCCTTTTATTACATTTTGCATAATCATGAGGGAGTGCATATCTTCTACTTTTTTTAAAATTAAAATATATTTAGTTAAGTATGTAATGTTTGAGATTTAATGTAATCTTTGCTTTGCTTTTTATGCTCAGTGCCTGGAGCAGTTGCAGTTGGTTTTTGCTGTTCATGCAGTATAGCACCTTTGAGCTGTCATTAAGGATTTACCTAATTTTGTGATTTTCCTTTATGTTGTTTGATGTTTCAATGTTGTTTGATAAGTGACAAGTTAAACAGCTCAGCAAGTGTTGTAACAAAACCAATATATGTGTTTGAATTGTTATTAGAGATGTCCCACTTCAAAATATTACAAAATGGAAATTACTTATGACTCAAACTAACAGCTAAAGCTTACGTACTGTAGAATAATGTTCAATTTTGGTGGATATTATAGAGTTTAGCACTCTAAACAATTTTCACAGAGCAAATACCAAATTACTTCCCTGAAACTTCTTTAGCTAACCTCATTTTCATGCGTCTAAAATAAAATGAAAAATTGTGGCCAAAATGTAATATAATTTTTTTTCTCTAAATAACAACTAATTAATGACAATGAAAAAAAGAATTTCCGGATATATTTATTTTACTTTGGGTTTTCCAAAGTCTGGTCAAGATCTGTTTCCAAATTATAATCTTGTATCAGGTTCGGCTTTAGTTTTCCAAAGTCTTGTGTAAATTTTACTACACGGTGATGAAATTATAATGTAGTCTTTATTTATGGAAAGAAAAAAAAATGCTTGAAATAAATTATATTGCATTTTAAAGGCTATTTTTTTCTTTATTTTCAGACCCATGACTTTTCAAATCCAAACAAAGGGTTCAGAATATAAGGTTGATGTAAGGGAGATAATTCAGTGTTTCATATCACCATTTTGGCAAACTTGAACATTTATGAGTGCAAAAAACAGAGTGTGAAAAATATGGTTTTTCTCTTGATACTGCTATTATTTTAACTACCTTCACATCTGAGCAATATTTATTGTTTTAAAAAGTGATGAATAGAATTTTAATAAAACCTAAACATATGAAAGTGAATTTATATATTTTCTTTATTTTTGAAAAGTGACAAAAATAATAAACACTATTAATTTATTAGATTGTTTATTGGAATGGTTGGCAAAATATTGGTTAATTGGCAATTGATTCAAATTTTATAAAATGGTAAATAATTAGGATTTACTTACATTAGGTTAACATTTTAATAATTTAGTAAATGTTTATAAATTTGTGAATAAAAAAGTGTTTTCATATTTGCTTCTTTATAAATTGGTAAATGATAAATATTGCATTGCATTATTTTTAATTGTATTAATTTTTAGAATGTTGTAATTATAACATTATTCTTGTAAATAAATCTAATAAGTCATGTTTAATACATTTGCTGTAAATTCTAAAGAACAAAAAATATATAAATATACATAATATCTAATGCTGATAGCACGACTCGGAGTTTTGTGCATTTGCTGCAATCTTCAGGTGCAAATACAATCTGATTGTTAATTCGCATTCTTTTGATGAGGATTCAAAATTTTGTGTTAAAATTTATTTAATTATTTCTGCCTAAAATATTAGAATTAACTAATTAATAATTTATATCATTTAAATTCATAAGTTCAAAAAGCAAAGAAATACAAAATTAAAAGAAATTTTTTTTTTTTTAATTATTTAAATTTGGATTTAAAGGTAAACAAAATATCAAGGGAAGTAACTCATTTTCAATCTAAATATCAGTAATATCAAATAACAAAACTAATACTTAGGATGGAAATATAATGTAAGGGTGCAAATAAATTTTTTTTTTTTAAATTAATAGGTTAGCGCTATCTAAATAATATGTTTGGAACATTATAAATAAAATCAAGTACAGTAATATTAGATTATATATGTGTATAGATATATATGAAACGTTATTAATGACGGGTTCTAAGAATATTAAAAGTTGTTGCATATCATAATATTTGTGTAATCTATTTTGTAATCTCTTTTAATCAAGGTCAATGTGTTTTAGCAGGTACTTGGATTTATGTATACATATAGACATAAATTCAGACATAGTGTTCAGCAGGTTAGGGTTATTTAAGTGTTTTAATAAGCTTCTCCAACAAACACAAGTTACATCTGTTTCCTTTTTCATTGTATGGCTTTGCTTTCAAGATTATTTTCCACCTAATATGTTAAAAATTATTTAAAAATTAAATCACAAGAGAGCAGAGACTTTACTTCCAGTTCTCTTGTGGTTTACTTTTAAAATAATTTTTAACATATTGTCTGGATAAATTTAAACCATTTTTTAATTTCAGTCTGATGAGGCAATTATTAAAAACTTATCTGCTGAAACAAATTTATTAATAGATTTTTTTTATGATTTTGTTAATTTTTTTCCTTTGATGTATATCATATCACGCTGTATACAATACATTGAGCTCTCTTCATGGATGTATCTTTTTAATATTTCATATTATAAAAACCTACTTGGATTATCCTTTCCACTTATGGATTTTATATATATATATATATATATATATATGTTAAATGAGGGACAGACAACTCTGTATACAAAACTCTGTAGTTAGGATGTTAAAGATAACATTAATCAGCTAAGTGAAAAACCTTTTTCTTATATTATTTATATATATATATATATATATATATATATATATATATATCAAATCTGTAAGTGGAGAGGATAATCCAAGTGGGTGTATTTAATATAAAACTTGTGAGGTGGGAAATACAGTGGAATGTCAGTGGGCAAAATACAAATCAGCAAATCCACGGTGAGCAAACTGCATTGAAGTGTGACCACTGAAAACATTTAAAATAAATAAAATTTTTGGTTGCATCATTCTGTTTTTTTGTCTAATCAGTTTTTTTTCTGTTATATAAATGTAGTAAATGTCCAGTGGAAATAACTGACAAATCTACAACATATTATTCATTTCTTTGATTCCTTGTGAAAAATTACCAAATTTATAAAGACAACTAGATTACTATGTCATTTCACAAAACAAATTGGGTCAGTATATACATTTTTCCTGTGTAACACATTTTAATGTTAATGGCCCTTCTCAAAACTATAGAAAATACCAAAATATTTGTTGTTTGCAAGGATATTTATATCTTAGGAATGTGACCCAGTTATTTCCATTTAACCTCCTGGTTTTTTGGTATGTTTTTTTATTATTATTATACAAGTTCTTTGCATATTTTCTTTGAATATTCTGTTTCAGGTAGCATATGTTGAAATTTGAAATACCTTTTTAATACTCAAAATCCTATATTTTCCACCAAAATTTCCAGTTTCCTACTATTTTTTGTTTATTTGCTCATCACCCACTCAACAGCTGAAATTGCTAACTGGTAAGTGATATCACCCAAGTTGAGAAGCCCTGGTTTATTGGTTACTATTGTCAATACTAAAAAGAGTTTTTCTTGTAGGCTCATTATTCAAGTATTTTTTTTTCATACCTGCTGCTTAACATTCACACCAAAAAAAAAAAAAAAAGTTTTATTCACCTTTGATTTATATTATAATATTTCTTATTTGTATATAAAAATATCTGTGAACTGGAACAATTAAAAAAAAAAAAAAGGGGGGGAAAGAAAAAAATGACTTTCAAACCTTGCTCAATTTTAGTGTCTAAAAGAACTATATATATTTTCCTCTTAAGTTAAAAAAACAAAATTTTTCTCCCAAAGATGCATGACCACTAAAATTGTAAATTTTGCTGCAAATGCATGAAACAGTGTACAAAAAACAATATGTACATATATTTACATATTGGAGAGGAATATTTGGTACAAGTAGTGAGATATGTTTCAAACTCTGTGTGTGTGTGTGTGTGTGTGTGTGTGTGTGTGTGAGACATCACCAACTTGTGCAACACAGTCTAAACATGTTCATTGATTCATTTTCTACAACTTATCAACCAGCTATTTGAAGCCAGAAAATATTTTTAGATTCTAAGAATTTTTTTTTGAAGATAATAATGATTTAGTGATACAAGTCTTACTAATTAACCCATAGCTGGTGGGGAGAAGAGGTGGATTCAAACCTTTCCCAAGAGTATTTGCAAGTAAGTGAATATAATGAACACAACTAAAATTGGAACTCAGCTCTTTCATTAACAATTCCAAGTTGTTATCCATTACACCATCCACTAATCCAAACTTACAGCTCTTGGTATTCCCAAGTGCTCACCAATCTAGGTACTGACCAGGCTCAATGTTGCTTAACTTTGGTGATCATATGGGAATCTGTGTTTCACTGCTATATGGTCATAAGCCCTAAACAGGTTCACTCTCCCTTTATCCAGCCTTTGGTTTAGGATCAAAGTGTAGTCCCTGTTCTCTCTTCCTTATAAAGTCATGTATTAGAAATCAGTTTTATTACACAGATGTTTGTAGTAAGTATATAAAATTTTTACTTATAAATATTAAATAAAATAAAGTAATAAGTAAATTTATTACTTATATCTAATATGTGAGAAAGCCCAGTACTGGGGATTCCAACACAGCAGCAGCATCTCTCCTATTTCACTAAAAAGTGAAGATAGGTGAAATACTAATACCAGCATGACAGTGGTCACAGGAAGTGGGCAATTTTTGATTTGACCCATAAAAAATAACCTTGTACTGCATCCAACCACCATGGTGCTGATTTCTTGTACTGCACCAGATATGCTATCTGCCAGATCATACTGTTGGATATCAGTTGAGAAAGACCTTTGACCTCAGTTCTGCTGCATCAAAGAGTGAGCAACAAATTGGAATGGGTAACAGCATAAACAGGAAATGCATCCAGTGGCTAAAATAAACAGGATGCACAAGTGTCCTAAGCGGAAGGAAATATATGCTTGTGTGGGTGCATGCTGGAAGAGGTGTGGCCATACAAAATTGCACATGGCCGGAAGAGGCATGGCCACACAAAACTGCACATGGCCAGAAGAGGTGTGGCCACAAGAAGTTGTGTAAGTGACATACCGGAAGAAGGCAAAGCCACGTAAAGTTGCATGGGTATCCAAATGTTATAAAACTGGTCCAACTCTTAGCCTAAGAGAGAGGCTGACTAGAGTTTCACCAAAGATTTGACTCAGTCAGTTCCTGTGTGCACAATTGTAACCTCTGAGATTCTCCTTCACTCTACCCAATCACCACAACTTGAACAATGAAGATAATTATTTTTTATATATAAGTGTTTGTTGGCTTATTTAAGTCAAGCAGCAATACCAAAAATGGAGTATTGTTGACATATTTGTTTTAGAGCTGCTCATGAACTCTGTCATGTCCAGCCCTGAGAGAATCCAAAAGTGATTATATGGAATTGTGGGTGATGAATTATTTCTTACCCTGTAACCCTTTCTCTACAGATAAACTGCTGCTAGCCTTTCACTCATCTATTCCTCTTTCCATGGAAAATGTTCAAACCAGTTACATTCCTTAGTTCCACCAATCCTGACCTTCAAGGCTAAGACCCAACATGCCACATACATAGCATCGGCTCATCCTCATTCCCTCCAATGAGGCAAAAGTTCCACTCAGATTCTTTCCCAGAACTATCACTCAGTGAACAGATTACTGAGAGGATGTTTCCCCAACCACGACAATCTTAACCTCTTCAAATCTAGGGGTTAACTGTTATCCATGTTACTTATACCAATAATCTCCAAGTCTTACCTCCTCTCTTTACACTCTTACAATAATTTCATTCAGTAACCCTCTACCTTGAGTGGCTCTTGGGACTTGAAATGCATGAACAATAGTAGAGAATATAAAAATGAGTAAACACATCCTGAATCTCCCTTTTTCACTTCTCGCTTGTTTCAACCTTTACTTCAAAAACTTGTTTGTTTAGGGGTGGTTGCACCTGTTAGGGTCCCAACTTTGAGCAAATAGCCAAGCCTCAAACTGGGGTCAAAACACTATGAAAGTGTAAAAATAGTTTTTTTTATAGTAAAAATAACAGCAATACATTTTTGGAAAAAAAAATATATTACCAGCAATAAAAATCTTGTCTGCATTAAATAACACATTGAGGTTGAATTCAGTGTAAATTTTTCGATACCTAATTTTAAGATGAAGTTTTAAAAATGAAAAAACATTCTTGAAGATTTCATTGTAGCTTTAATTAAGAGTTAAATAACTAAATTTAATTTACTATTTCCAGTAAGCAAATTACTCTGGTGTATTTCAAATATGGATTGGAATGGCAATTTTTTACTCGCTTTCACAAAACAAAATCCACTACAAGCGGTTATTTTCCACATTTTAAGACATTTAAGTAAAATTTAATTATCGGTTTTAATAATTTGAAGGAAAAGAAAATTTAATTTCTTGAAATTTCATGAAATTAAGGATGGATAACATATATAAAAAAAAAAAATTACCAAGATTTTTGAAAAAAAATACTTCCAAAATAATTTCATTCATTTCTGAATATGTCCTGAAAGTTTCATTAAAATCCGACAATTATTTGAATTTTGCAAGAATTTCCAAATTAACGTTTTTCACCGGAAAAAAGCGCAAAAAAAACTCTAAGTACGTCAATCGTGACATAAAAAAAAAAAGAAAGATTTTTTTAACCAAAATTTTGAAACTGTTAAAAATTGTAGAAAATTTAGAAAAATAATTAAAAAATACTTTGTTCTTTCCTCTTAATAATGACATATTTTGACGATAAAACTTTGTTTTTATTAAGTTTGGGTCCTTTTTTTTTTTTTCATCATATGTTGTTTCTCCGCGAATACTGAAGGTACCTACGTGAAACAATTGTAACCAAACTTGTTTTTTTGTTAATAAAATAATTGGTTATTTCAATGACTTAATTAATTTGCTTATTACTTACTTATTTATTCTTATTGTGAACGGTTGTAAATTCTTCGCATGTTTGACTTGAACTAGTATGGACAAGAAAGTATATTTTTATATCGAGTAAATTGAAAATTTCGAATAAGGAAGCAAACCAGATAAAAATCTTTAATTATTATTTAATCATTAATTTAATTTTTTGTTTATTTATATATATATATATATATATATATATATATATTAAATATCATTTATTTTGATTTTTCTTTCTTTTCTGGCCACATTGCCCCCCCAATTTATTATCAATTCAATCTACAGCTCGAAAGTTGCAGACAAAAATTCATTTTTTAGCAAACACAGAAAATGAAGATTTAGAAAAAAATGTTAGTCTTATAAAATAAAAATAATACATTTTATTAAAAACTTAAGAAGCCAATTAATTATTGAATGAAAAATAAAAATAAAATTATTTTCGACATTGGTTTTTCTTTTTATCATTTTTTTTTAACTTCTTCGTTCTGAGAAGCTAATTTTTTAAAACTTTTTTTAGCGTAATTAATTTATTTAATTATTTATTGTTAATTTTTTGTTGTTGTTGTTGTTTTTTACTCAATTTTTCATCTGCTTGCACGACCTCTTCGTCTTTCCGACTCTTAAAGTTTGTAAGTCGTACAAAATAAAAATGCTTTCTTTCTTTTTTTTTTTTTTTTTTTACGAGATAAGCCACTTCAGACTTATTCCTCCAAGTCAAAAAGTAAATATTCTTTTATTATAGTCACTTATAGTCTACTACATATAGCAGAAACTCAAAATTTATGGCCTTCAGCTTTCTCCTTTAACGCCGGACAAGTACTTGATGATTTAAAAAAAAAACATAATCGTGAATATGAAAGTAAGTAATCTTTGTTTCTGAAAGAGGAAAAAAGACGTGTCCAACCCAATGAGAAAAATATGTCTTAAATATCTGCTCTGTACCTGGGCTGGGGTAGTGAACAGATCTACTTACGGTAGGTCGGATAAGCAACGTTCGAAACATCTGCACTGTTTTCATAATCGACATGTTCAACGATTCCAAAAAAAAAATAAATGCTGAAATGTCGGTAATAATCAAAAGTTCGATAACTCTTCACTTCCAAGAGAAGATAACTCTATAAAACTTTAAACACGACACGTGGAAATCTTATGGGTATTTTAATTTTATTTATATCTGTCTCCACACCAGGGTAAATTGGATTCAATATCGGTTTACCGTGCGACTATTCAAACGTATATAGAGACACAGGTAAAAACTGCACATTTTCCATCGGCAGTTCAATTTTAGGAGGCCTCAGACATTGATTGAATGAAATGAAAGTGGAACGGGAGAGGGGCTCCCTTCAAATCCGAAGGACTGGTAAAGGAGGAAAAAAAATTCATGAGCCTGTGTGAGATTTTTGCCTTTCACAGAAATTAATCGGTCAGCTGAAGAAGAAGAAAAGAATTCATCAGTCTATGTGAAATTGTTTTTGAAAAAAACAGTGAAAACTTTGCCTTCAGAAAAATCAGCCTGTCAGTCAAGGAGTAAATACATTCGTGAGGCTACGCAAATTCCTTTTTATATAAAATGAGGAGAAAAAAATAAATTAATCAGAGAAGAGTGTCTGAAGTCGTGTGAAACGTTACGTTTCAGTTCCTCGCGACCAGCGTTGAAATACTCGCCAGTGTAAAATTACTCGGCAATTATATTATCGGCCTCTAATCAGTACGCAGCACCTCAAAAAAAATTCTCTCAACAGTCCAAGAAAATTAAGTATTTTTTTAAACTCTCTTTATCTACTTTTGAACGTATGCAAACCATATATCCCTTCGGTGAGCAACAAACTCTCTTACCTTTGTCTTAAACATTTTTTAATATTATCTTGTGTCAGATCATTTAATCTGTTGTATGAACATTTCCTCTTCATGACAATACGTTAAAACTACAGACTTTAAATATTTCTGATTTATTTTCCTCAAATGAGCAACTGACACTTTTTCAAGCGTGTGAATTCGTGAATCTTGTTTTGTTTAAAATTACCCGTGTGTTTCCTCGTTATTATCATCGTTATTAATCTTCTTGGCGTGGGTAAATCAACTATTCATTTTAACCTCTAATCTCCATGCCACTATAGTGGTACTTGGGGAAGGGGGTGATGGCCCCTGGTGCTAAATATATTTATTTGTTATCTGAGTTTGGAGTTAATGCGGGACTCCATAGGTAGTGATTTTTTTTTCTGCTTCATGTTCATCTGTAAACCCACCGTTTTTGTTTTTCTTCTTTTCTTACATTCGCAAGTCGCTTATTCCACTAGCTTGGTTACGTAATACCGACTTTACAGTCAATTGGCTTTCTTTTCCTCCCTCAGTTGGAGCCGGTGTTTCGATAAGGTTGTTTCGGGTTTCCCAAAATCTTACGATATTGGGATTGATGGCGAAGTTTAGTATGAACTCCTTATTCACGTTGCGTACTAGGGGCAGAACTGCCTAACCCCGTCGAAGATTACCCAATACTCTTCGAAGAATACACAATTTCCGATGAAAATTATGCAACAATTCCCATAGTCGTGGTAAACTTTTGTCTCTTTGGTCCAGGCGCTCGTCGGAACTCAGGTCGGTAAAAGAACTCCTTCAATGAAATGCACAGCACTGTTGATAACTCTAATAATAGGTTTATTAAATATGAATAAAACTGGTTGAATAAAATGTCTATTATCTATACTGCAAATCAAAATATACTACTACAGAAGTGGTGATTTGGAGATTATGGTGGCACCTATTAAAGTGATGCGCAGTCAACTCTTCGTTTATGCGTGACAGATTTCCAATTATAACCGCTCAGATAATGACCTCATCAACGTTTCTCAATTTTGTCATGGATGTGTCGGTGTTTTCATACCGGTCTAGAAACTGCTGATTTGCTCGTTAGCGACGACTTTGGCAAATCCGGGCCCACACCGAGATGCGGGCTGATGTCCACTCCACGCTCGGGGGAGAAATCACTCTCAGCGAACGCGCGCTCGACACATATAGAGGAATGTTTCCTGATAACGATGAATGATGACTTCCTTTACCTATACAAAGACGGGAGACAATGGCAATACCCAGTGCCTGAATTCCGCTATCTCCGTCTCCCGTAAGCCAAAGTCTGGCTTGTCTCACTCGTGCTAAAAATCCCAAATGTCAGCTATAAACATTTTTGACGAATGTCACAGAAATTAAAATAGACGGACCCGTCCCCAATCTTGGGTGCTAATCTTTATTTTTGTAGGGATATTTTTGGGGGGTGGTCGACACGACCCCTCTACACCAACCAGATGTTTTTCTGGCTCTTTGTCAAAAACAATTTAGATTTTATTTCGGTGACCACACGTTTTTTCTTTACCGATAAGGTATTGGAAACAACATGTTTTTCTATTTTCTCCGGATCAACATCTTTGACGATATATTGTCTCTTTCTTATTGGCGGAAATTGAGGAAGGATTGGGAGTCTTGGTTTTGTCATGGATGTGTCGGTGTTTTTATATCGGGTTAGAAATTGCGGGTGTGCTCGTTAGGATGGAGCTTTACCAGCTTGGATTTACCGGTATTGAATGTTTTGAAGACAGTTTTCACCGAGGAATACTGGAGCGTCTTAGAGACTCTGCTATGAAACGTCGGATGGCCGAAACATTTTTTTTTTTTTAAATACTAATGTTCAGCTAAGACAAAGCCCAAGTTCTATACAAAGTAGAGGGTGTTGTATCAGTGTAAGAAAAGGCAATAAGTGAAGTTCTTGGGCTTATGCTGGAAAGATAACGTTAAACCCTAGACATGAAGAAGTCAAAATTGTAAGCGATTGGGAAAGCTTCCTGTCGGGTGTCTGTGCCACTAAGTAAACAGTTTTGGGAAGAAGCTGTCCGAATGGAACTTCCTCCTTACTAATGAAATACGAAGGGAATTAGAATGATTTACACTTGTGGACGTGGCATGGTGGATCTCAGTTTGTAATGGTCAGATATGGCGGGACTAAGAAGTGTAGCCCGTCAGAACACATGTCATGGAAATAGAGATAGTCCAGCGGCGTTTCATCTGTGGAAAGGGATTGTATTTTGGGCCATAGATTTACTTTTCTAACAAAAAAGCGCCTTCTGAATCTATAAATACATTGTAATATTTTCTATCATTCTCTTATTTCACCCAAGGACGGTAAGATGGAAGTCGAAAGCAAAGAAAAGCGCTCACGCGCACCATTTTTTTATTTCCGTTTCCTTTAGACACGCGATGATATAGGTCTATCGCGAAAACGCGTTTCTCATTGGGAAACGCACACACACGTACGTACGCAATTTTATTTTACTACATTTTCTCTAGGACTTCCACAACATTTTACATACAGGAACAATTCATTAGTCCCTAAATGTTTTCATACATGTTCATTGTATTATCACATACAAGCAATATGATCGTCTTTCGCGCACGCATCAATGTAACTTTTTGTCTTTTTAATACATTATCGTTTGTTTGTATATAGATTGACTTTAATTGTTTTGTTATATTTTATTATCCGGAGTCCACCATTTTTGTTATGGGATAAACATTACAGGAGACACGTGTTTCCCATATCAAACACCAATGTATATACTTCCGCAATATATATATATATATATATATATATATATTCATAAATAATGCAGCTTAATTAATATTTTAAAATACCCATTCAAAGAATAAATTAATAAAGTTAATGTAATTAATGGGGAATTCACTTCGCTAACAGATTAAGGCATTAACTTACTGACAACTCGCTGAACGACACGATCCTTGTTTTTTAATTGTACAGCGGATTAGATATTCGGTTCATATTGCTTGCAAGTACTTTCGGTGAAAACATTCACCATCTTCAGGCATAGATTTTTTTTTTTTATATCTCAATTTCAGTTAAAAATTCCAAGACGAAAATGAATGTGATACTTGTCGAAAGATGTTTTATTAAAAAGTGTACTGTTATTGACATATATACAGGGTGCATCAAAAGTACTTTTACAAACTTTGGAGGCGGGTTCCTCACAACAAAACAATGACCAAAGTCCATATTAATCTTTCACTGGTGATGGTGTCTTGCTTGTATCGTCCCATGGGTATTTCGATCCGCCCGCAAATGTTATTCCGTCCGTCGTTCATTGCACCTGTGTTGATCATTCATTATCGGCTGTATTTGCATGTACACCTGATTTCGCTATGTTCGCAGATTTGTCCACTTGGTTGTGAGTTAACAATACGATTTCTTACTTAGCCGTTGGATCCTTCCTTCAGCTTGGATAAGTGGACTCCTATCTAACTTCCGGTCACGGAAAAACGACCCTTACAGTAACTGTTTGTTGCCCATTTCTCACTGCTTATATGGTTGCCAACTTCCATCAAGACAATGGAAAATTCTCGGTTAATAGTTAAGATATTTCAAATTATTACTGTATTGAGCAACCCACAATATGCATTAATTCACCTTTTTGTTTATCTTCTCTAATGCACCACACACACCTGTGTGAGTGCGACAAGTGAATGGCAGGGTGCCAACTTGGTCCCGTTGAGGCATACCGATATCAGGGTTCGGATATATAATACGCCACATATATCTTTAAGGCTTTGTTCATTTTTAAACTTTTAAGATTATAATTAAAGTGAGGCAATAAATCTTGTAATAATTCAATAGTCATCGAAAGATTTTTTTTTTTTTTATTCACCCGACATCTTTCTTTTATATTATTGATGATAGCAAATAAAAGCTTATAATTAATTGGATTGTTTTAATGTGTTTTTTTGTTATGATTCGGAGCACATCTTGCGCAATTTGCTAAGAGCTTGAGAAAAAAAAAAAACAAAAAAAAAAAACACGATACGTTACTCTTAGTGGGACGGGAGATAAGCAGACTGAAATTACAGATTGAATCTACGGACTGTCAAGGATTACTCAGACCTTCGAAAGTTTACAGAAAAAATATTGTACTTTGGGAACTTATGCAATAAACAATTTTAGTTGTAATATTCATGAGGATAATATACGGATATCTTTCCTTAGGTGTTTATAAATTGTACACTGTTCAATTAATGTTAGTGAAATATTTTAAATTACAAAATTGTACTTGGATTAAACGAAAATTACTTATAATCTTGACGGCGCGCGCGCATATATATATTTTTTTTTTTTTCGTTGTCCTCTTACTACTAAGAGAAAAAACAAGAACAACATCTATTCCATACCTGAAGATGTCTGTAGGAACAGACGAAAGCTTGTAGTAAAAATAAGAACTAATGCGGCAGAAATTTATAGAAACAAGGATCTTTTCATTCATAACGGATTCGGAGGTTTTTGTATATTATTTGAATTGTTTGCGACGATGGATTTCTCGCCAATTAAATCATTAACCTTTTCATTTGTTTTTGTGTGAATAATTCATGAATATATATATATATATATATATATATATATATATATATATATATATACACACACACACAGTATTATTCTCCCTTTATTTGAACTTTTCCCCCCATGATTTTCTAATCAACCAACGGCTACAGGTGACCCACAGGTGTTACTCGGTCAAATTTTATTAATTCCAATTATTAGGTCTGTATCTATGACAGTTTTAAAGTCAGAGCATAAATGTGCTTTATGTACTTTTATAAAGACCTGAAATTAGGCAAAATGCAATATTTATGACCCAATAGATTTCTCTACAATAACAATATTCATTGTAAGAATGTCAATATTAGTTTGAAAATTAGTTTTTTAATCGAATACTTTGTAATATTAAAAGTTGTTAGTTAAAAATATTGACTGCTATTACTAAAAATATAAATACTTTCTATATATTTTATAATCTACAGTAAATATTAACTATTGCAACCCAAGTTTAAAATCTATACACGCAATAAGAATGGTTGATGTCATTAAAAGCCTTATTTAGCAAGATTTCAATATGATCTTTTTAAAACTATTATAAAGATGTAGATCTAATATTTAGGATTTATCAATAAATTTGATCAAGGAATATGTGTGAATTTGTCTGAGCGGGTCAGCTGTAGAATCATCCATGTTGTTATCTCATACTTTTTGGCACCTCGACCCAGATGAATATGAATATAAAATTTCGGAGCATAGGTTGCTTTTCTTTTTTTTTTTTTTTAGCAAACATGTACACTGCTATTATTTTAACTACATATATGCCTTTGAAGATGTCTATTTACAAGATGGTAAAAGGAAAATAATTTTTTTTTTTTTTATAAAGATTATTATTTACCTTTTTAAATGTGAAAAATCTTTTTATTAAAAAAAAAAAAAAAAGTTTCATATTTATTTCTTTAAAGAGAAACATTACATTGTATTGTATTAGTTGGTTTGCATTTTTAAATATAAAATTATTGTAAATAGTAATATTTCTGTTGTAAATTCCCAAAGAAAATGTAAAAATTCAATTTGTTTGGGTTTCATTTAAAACTGCTGAGGGAGTGAAGGTAAGTAAAATTGGCATCTAGTTGTTTTAAAACTTATTGCATTGTAGATGGTTGACACATTTTAATAATATTGTAACTTAAAAAAAAAAAAAAAAAAATTTGAATAAAAATCTTTTTCATTTAGTTTCTTTATAAAAAAAAAAAAGAAAAAGAAAGGGAAATAAATCTTTTATAATTCTGTAAATAAATATTGCCAAGGGAATGAACATAGTTAAAATAATAGTTGTCAATAGAAGAAACATCCATTTGAAACAGTTAAAAAAATAATTAGGTTCTACTAGTGAAAACCATTTCTCCGATTAGAATGAAATCGTCTGTAGGCAGATACTCTTCAAGGTTGACTCAGAAACCAACAGATTTGAGGCCACCTGCAATATTTTTTTTTTTATTATTGTTCTAACATAATTTTGTCCACTTTAAAAGAAAAAGAGAGAAATAGGTTGGATGCCATGTTACAGGCTGAGAATAACAGGCAAACTGAGAAGAACATTAAAGAAAATCTTGACAAATCATCTGAAGACAACATAAATTGAAAGTTTGTACCCTTTCAATCAAATGCATTAATGTTTAGAACATTTTTCACAAACATGGCATTCTATACTACAGATATAATCATGGTGCAACTAAAGGCCAGACCTGGAAGCTTATTTCAAAATGTTTGAATTTCAGACATTTTGTGTTACCCTTAAGGATAATATAGTGTTGAAATATATATTTTTGTCTAAGTCACTGGTGAACTTTTAATAAGACAAAGAGGAAACCAACATTTCAGGCCAAAAGATATAGCCACATAATGTTAAGGTTACAACAATTCTGACCTACAATGATTTGGAGTCATGATGCAATTTTCATTAATTGTATTCAACTTATAGCACCAAAGTGAGGAAGATGGTATGGATTAGCACCTGGTTGTAAACCCCCTATTGGATTGTTGTACATTCACTCTTTCATTTGTTGTGCCTGTAGAAACTTATTGCCCTTCATTATGGCAACCAATCAAAGTGTAACTTCATCTGGTGATAGTGCCTCAAAGAAAAGGGAAGTCATCACTATGGAAATTAAATTAAACATTGTTAAATGCTCTGAAAAAGGGAGAAACAGTGACAAATATTGGCCAGTTGCTTGGTTTAAGTTGTTCAACTGTAGCTTTAAAAGTAAAAAAAAAAAAAAGACGTACATACTGTGAAAGTCAATATGTATACAGGTAAGAGATAAGGATATTTGTACTGTTAAACTATAAGTTAGTGTATTCCTAATAATACATCAACCCCCACCCGTTTCCCAGACTTGTAGCTTCTGAGTTTCTGTAAAAGAAACAAGATCTTATGCTTTGTCATCGTATCTACTGTGACCCAATGCCACCGCTGGTAATAAATATACAAGCAGCTTAAAATATACACACACGTTAATGTGTGTATGTGTGTTTTTTTTTTTTGTAAAGTCCTAGATTATTACGTTAATATAGGTGAGTGATGCAAGTGCTTCTTCTTGGAAAAATTACATTAGGAGCCATCATAGGAATAGAAGTCTGTCATAAGTCAAGGCATCTGTATTACTTTTCAATATAACTTGTACAAAAATCTATGAAAATGTCAAAACTTTTAGAGAGTCCAGTTATATGTACTTTCATCTCAGAATTATTCACTTGAAAACTGTTTTAAGAGAAAAAAAAACAAAAACACATGAAGTGGCTATCGTTATGTTGACTTACTTTGTCTTAAATACATTTTGTTATGAAGAAACAAATTATTTAAATATGTAGTTTAGAAATAGGATTAGATGTTTCATACACCTTGTTTATAATATCTAAAAATATCAAATTAACTTTTTTAATCTCGTATAAAAATAATCCTTTTGACCCCCCCATATGCTCAGCTAAATGAAAACCTTTTAGAACAAAAAATCTAATTACTCAAAATTAAATTTTATCAATAGATTAGTAATGAATAACAATAACATGGAGAAAAACATTAGCGGCAATCAATGACCTTTGTGCAATAAGAGGGTAAAAAATGCACCCACCCCACACCAATACTACTTT
The DNA here is from genome assembly GCA_903632075.3 of Acanthosepion pharaonis. Classification (NCBI taxonomy): domain Eukaryota; kingdom Metazoa; phylum Mollusca; class Cephalopoda; order Sepiida; family Sepiidae; genus Acanthosepion; species Acanthosepion pharaonis. Next base: position 163,190 of record CAHIKZ030002114.1, read on the forward strand.
TTAAATTAACTTCACTGTTTTAAAAAGCAATTAGAATAGTAATATAACCTAAACACATGATGAAAGTGAATTCATACATTTTCTTTATTTTTGTTAATTCTCAAGAACACTATTGAAACAGTTTGAAAAATGTCAGCTTATTTACCAAAATAAAAAAAGGGATTTCCTTATATTTCCATATTCTAATTTAATAAATGAAAAATTTATGAATAAAAAAAAAAAATTGTCATTTATTTCTTAATAAATTGGTAAATTTTGCATTGTTTTTAGAATATTGTTAATATAAAATTATTCTTGTAAATTAACAATCTAACAAATGGCATTTTGTTGTAAATTCAAATTTCATCATGCTTACATTTTATTAGAATTCTAATCATTGCCTTAAAAAAAAAAAAAAACATTGCCAAATTGTGATGGTAGCTAAAATAAAAGCAGTCTCATAGGGAAAATAGCCCCTTTTTGTACCTTATCTTATTGCAGGCCAGGTTTGCAAGATTAGCTGTATGTGACAAAAAATGGCATTTTTAAATTAATTTTTTTTTCAGTGTAAAAATAGAATCAGATGTCATTGTAGGAAAAATTTGTTAAATATTAAAATTAACTTTTGAGAGAATCTCTAACATTTGTAAAGAGAATGACTAGACCAAGAAATTAATTCTTTAAATCAAGTAAATATACAAATTTTTCTGTAATTTTGCAAAGAAAGTTACATCATGGTATAAGAGCAATGGGTAAAAATTCAACATGTCTTTATTTGTTACAAACAAAAATAAAAATTATAGAGAAAAAAAAAAAAAAAAAAAAAAAAAAAAAAAACAAACAAACAAATCAATATTTGATTTTATGAATAAAAATTTCATTAAGAAAATTTTAAGTAGAAAAATATTAAACTTCCAAGTGACAAGACAAAGATTCTTAAATTACATTTCAAGTGAATTCCACACAAACAGGTTCGTTTTTGGAATAAACAAAATATCAAGTCCCATGGAAATAAAAAATCTTATACTTCAATTAAATAAGCCAAACTTAGTGGAAGGTCAAAAGCAAAAATTACTTAAACTGACTTCAACAGCAAACTACTGTAAACTCCAACATCTCTCTCCAACCTGAGTTAATCTCTAGTATAGAATGCCATGTTCATATTGTAATGTAAATTTTCTTTATTCAAAAATGTTACCTAATCACCTTTTTTCACAGAAAAAGCATATATTTTAATAAGTGGAAAGCGATTCCCAATACTGCCTAGAAGAGGATTTGCCTGGTATGTGCATCTTCAGTAAAATGCACTCACAACCAAATTCAACAGACCCAACCCCCACCTTCCTACTTCTGTGCAGGATTTGTTAAAGAAGAAATTGAAACAGAAAATTTCACGAAACAAAGCCAGTATTGGTAGTAAACAAGCCTAAAATAAGTGGGTTTTTTTTTTTTTTGTCTAAGCAACCGTACTTTATCTTAACATTTAAGAAAAAGAAAAGAAAAAAAAAAAAAAACAACATTGTTGGATTTTCCCCATCCCCATTTTTTTAGCCAGCCCTACATCACCACAAATCTTGAGCAATATTATTTTTTGCTGGTTCGTTTCTCTCCAACATTTATTTTTGTCATTTTAAACAATAACTACAATTCAAGTCAATTGCCAAAACGAGTGGAGCAGGGTTGCCAAATGATTTTCTCTCCAAGTAGCCACAGGACAAAAAAAAAAAAAAAAAAAAAAAAAAAAAAATTTAACAGGGTAATGCCATAGAGAGAATAATACTAACTTTTGGGGTGGAAGTGGGGTGGGGGCAGGAAGTAAAAGGAGTATTGTCCACAGTTCAAAAATAGCCAACTTCATTAAAAAGGGAAAGAAAAAAAAAAAAAAAAAAAAAAGAAAAAAAAAAGAAAAAGAAAAAGAAAAGAAAAAGAAAAGAAAAAGAAAAGAAAAAAAAAGAAAAGAAGCAACCCCTACTCCATCATAAAACAAGGTTCGTTCTCCCTCCCTCTCTCGCGCTTTCTCTGGTGTCACCAATTCCTTCTTTACCAATGTGATGATCAACTGTGACAGTTTCAGTTTCTTCTCTTTATTTAATTATATGTGTATACATAACTTTTTTTTTTTGTTTTGTTTTTTTTTTCACCATCATTTTTCAAAGTTAGAGAATATAAGGAAGATAGTGAACCAGGTTCAATCAAGATGAAGCTATTCAGAACTTCAGGTTTTTTGTTTTGTTTTTTTTTTCTTTCCAATATTATTTGTGTATGCATGTCAGTGCCCATATATTTGTCTGGGTCAGAGAGTGGTTGTAACTGCTCTTGGGAAAATAAAGACAGGCTGCAATGATGGCAGAAACTTCAGAATAAATTATTAGGAAGAGTTGAAGTTGTCTTCACCTATTAGCAAGCCGAGAGAGAGGGGGGGGGGCATTAACAGATTTTGGCCCTTGTATACCTAGTGGAAAATCAAGGTGGGGGGACACTAAATTGGGAGAGATTTTAAAAGACTTGGAAAGAAAAAAGGATGTAAGAAAAAATGCTACCCTTTAAAAGATTACAAGTTTTTAGTCTCATCAACAAATTGCATTTAAATCAGAAACTTAATTAATGGTTAATAAAAATTCATTTTATTCTTCATTGTATTCCCCCCACTCTGCTTGCATATCAAGCTAAAACTAACAAATAATAAAAGAACAAATAGTCAATTAACTAAATAATCCAACAGAAAGTGAAATTAAGTACAAGCCAATTGAGAGATTAGATTTTCAAATGATTTCATTTTTCTTAAAAAAGAAAGTAGAAATGTGATAGTAAGACTTAGAACTTTTCATTTAAAACCCGTGACATTTGATTCAGATGATCCAAAAACAGAGACCAGGACAAATTGAAGCCAATTGATTGCTGGAGATCAATGCATGTTCAACTAACAGAACCTTTAAAAAGTTTATCCTGGCAGTCTTTAGTATTCTTTCATTAAAGTACTGATGACTGGAAAGGGTTTTTCCTAAGTGACAGAAAGCAGGGAGTTCTTAATAGAACCACATGCACCTAGAAAAGAGGACAATTGAAATGCTATTTAAGATTTACCGTTCAATACAAGGATAAATAAATCTATATAATTTAAAGCTACCTTTCTTAAACAAGTTTATCAAAATGAAGAGAATCCAAAAACAGCACTTAAAATTAATTTCAATCCTACACCAACCAAAAGTAGATTTTTCAGTTAAAGACTTTGGGAGAAACAGTATGCTCATAAAATGTGTGGCAAGGGCTTACACACACACACAAAAAAAAAAAAAAAAAAAAAAAAAAAGAAAAAAAAAGAAGAGGGGGACAAGAGAGAGAGAGAGAGAGAGAAAGAAAGAGGCTAGAAGAGGCGGACTAAATCCAAGCTGGCAGGAGAGAGAGCCTCCAGCTTACGGCTTATTTTGCAGGCCAATGATCACAGTGTTTGAAAACCACACCCCCTATCTCTCCTTTATAATGTACAATTTTGTGGAGAGGTTCAAAAGCATTGTCTTTCACAGACTGTTAGCAAAAGATTAATAATTGCAGTTTTATAGCCTGGCTTACAAAATAAGGCTTGGAGCACCAGTTAAAAAAAAAATTACAATAGACTGAAAGGTCAGGTCATCAGGATGGAACTGACTGTTCTCCAACCTAAGAAGCAAAAGGTTCCCATCACCTAAACCTGGTAGAAAGCCTTTTGGGAGTGGGGAGGAAGAGAGAAAAGGAAAGAGCAGTCACTGGCCAGCCAGACACAGATTCTGGTGGCCTTAAGGGGAGGGGAGAGGGCAGAAGAGTGTGTAGAAATCAGTATATCTGTGTGATTGCAGACATCCAAATTTGATTAATTTTACATGAAGTCTTCAGCAAAGTCATCATAGCCTAAATCAGTTAAGTCATCATTACGAGTAACTTTTAAAGAGGCTTTGTTTTTCTTCTTTTTCTTCTTTTCAGTTTCCTGCAAAGAAAGAAATTAAATCAGTCAATAGCAAACACAAAATTTCCAAACAAAATCCATTTTCTTTTTTTTAAAGACGAGATGTTTTTAGATTAAAAAAATACTTTAAGAATGTTCTTCACATTACTCATTAAAGAATCCAGTAATGATATTATGAGATATTATGGGATGCCTGCAATAGAGCAATAGTTAATAAGGTGGGCAAACCAATCCATTTCCTAATGTAACAAGTTTTTCTCTAATTAGTAGTATAGCTCCTGTGCTAGAGCATAGTAGATATTTACAAAATAGATCAGATATTTTAAAAAATATTGAGAAAAGAATTCAGAAAATAAAAATAACATCTTACCTTTTGCTGTCGTAGCTTTTCATGATACATGCTGTTGAGTGTTGCACTAAGTTTTCGAACATCTTCAGATTCAACTGAAGGGGGGAGATGAGAAAAATAGAAACCAAAGTGAATGTCAAGACAAATGAGAACAGTTTAATATTAACAAAAATTATAATGAAACAAGCAAGACAGGGTTTTCTAATTAAGAGGGACCAATTTAAGTTTCAAATTTTACATCATTTACTGGTTTCTGCCATTGAACCAGGGTCAGCACTACTTGACCTATAAATTGAAATCACAACCACCAGGGAAATCAGTTAGGCTTCAACTCCTATGTCTCTTGAACTGGGGGTAATTTTGAAACCTCATTGAAACATTGAATGATCAGAGCTTCAAAAGGAACAACATAATGCCCTTTTTGTAATGGAAAATTATTACTTTTGATGTAACAAAGTATTTTTGCCACATCATCTGAAACTAAGAGTTCTATGCTAGGAAAAGTACTTACAAAAGTAACAAGATAAAGGTGAAAAGAAATGGATTTACAAGAGGGGGCTGGTGGTAGTAGCTGTAGAGAAAAGCTCTTAATCTAACAACAAGCCACTTTTGAAATGAGTGAACACAGGTCAACACTGAATGGTAACTGTTTCATGCTTGAAGACAATCTTCTAGACATGTATGTTGAGTGGTAGATCAACCATTTATATTAGTCTGTCAATGGGGCATTATGGATAGCAACATTAGTTATTTCCAGTTGACCTTGCTACCCATAATGCCTCATTGACCAACATATAGCTCTTATGTGAAAGGGAGATAATATCACGCAAGTATGCTTTAATAAAGCAAAACGAAGATTATAGGATAGAATGAAAAAAAAACTCACCATTTATAACAAGATCTGTGAATAACTTGTCTAAAAATGCAGCATAATGTGGTGATTTCTGAAAAGAAAATATAAATCTTGATTTTCCCCAACAAGTCAATTTATTTTCAATGAATAGCACTATTATTGAAATCAGTGAAGAAATCACTGAAGTGTTGAATGTAGACCTACATTTTGTGTAGCATTTTAGTTTCACATACTACACTTGAAAATTTTGAATTATACACATTAATTCTTACTGCTACACGTTTCAGCTATCTAGATGACTCATGGTTTGTGAATGTCACAAATTCTTGACTGCTGCACATTTTCAATGAAGTTAAGTATAATGGTTTTAATGAGTAGAATTACAAATAGAAATTTCCACAAAACTTTTAGCTACTACTACTACTACTACTACTCATGACACAGAACACAATGATGTTAATATTTTTTTCAATTCATCAAGTTTAGCATCTTTTTCCAATTTTGATATCTCTATGGATTTGTTCTTTGCAGATCTTCACATGGCACTGGACTTTGCGACAAGTGTCAAGTTCAGAGTCTGCTCAGACTTCTCTGCATAGCTCACTTGAGCAAATCTTGTGTGCAACTTTCAAACTTGTGATTTTGGTCTTCAGTTCTTCAATTTCCATAAGCATGGATTTCCAAATTTTGTCCAGCTTCTTTTTCCTGCCTGTTTTTCTTCTCAGCCTCAAGGAATTGATTGTATGCTGTTCTGGCATTGGAAGCACTACAGAGAAGAACCTTAGTCATAGGAACATTTCCAGCACCTCCAACTGTGGCCAAATAGTGATAATGCACTGTGTAACCAGAATTTGCTGTTTCATATTACCAGTGGAAATTTTCTTATTGACTGAGAAACCACTCTCCACTATTTTGTTTTTCACAAATGGATCCAGGGTTCAACCATGCAAAGTGACCTTACAAGAGGGTATCTAAGAGGAGTCTTTGCCAAAAGTTTTCAATGATGGCAATGAACATTGCATGTAGAATTGCAACAGAGACAAACATATCTTTTGACACATTTCTTTTTTTGAATAAATTTTGCTTAACCATATCTGCCAGAAATCCACACTTGATCTATGCAGCATCTTTATATGCATGTTTGGGTTTGAGTAAATTCCCAGAAATTCAGTTTGGAAAATGTAATTATCTTTTTAGTGTGCTCTTAAATCTTAAGTTTCATGATCATGCTAAATAGATCATCTGCAAGAAAAAGAAAGAAATGGTGTAAGCACTATTTTATCAGAAACAGTTCAATGTTTTTCTAAACAGACCCAAAAATATGCAGTTTCACTGAAAATAAAACATCATTCACATTTGGCAGCACTGTAGGACTTGGCCTGGAAACATTTTTCTTTTTAAATTAAGTTCACAAATTTGATGACGTCTGGTCAAATGTCTAGGAGTCATTCACATGTTGGTACATTTTCTAGCCATCTATGGCAGAAATATAAAAGTAAAGTGATAAGGTTGCCAGGTTGAACTTTTAATATAAAGCCAAGCAAAAAAAACTAAATAAGTTTATATCTGTGGCAAATATTCAGATAAGCCAAATTCTTTTAGTGTCACCGGCTCACTAGTTTATAACAAGAACTCAAATTGTGACTATGGAGTTCAATAACCTTCATTTTCTCTTTATACCAAAGATAAGGGATAAATCCCCACCCATTGGTACATTGTGGAACAGATGCTCTTCTCTGAACACTATAACCTTAGCCCCATCAAGTCTAGGGTTGTTATATATCCTCTTTATCCTCATATATTCACTTCCTACAACATCACACAACACATGCATCATATTTTAACAGTAAGCCTCTACCTTGAGTAACTGCTCAGTTTTGTATTAAGAATTGAGGGCAGGGAATACACTTCATAATAATAGACAAATACATTTTAAATTCCTATACATATCCCATTGATGCTATAGACACAGAGTTATCTTTTAAGACCACCCCACACTTTTTTCCTGTTGAGGTTTCTGCATTGCAAAGGAAAAGAGCAAAAAGTTCCTCAATGAAAAGTTGTCTCCCTTTCAGCAAGAGAAAGGGCACATGTCCAGGTAAGCCGTGAGCCGTAACCCTCCGTGAATTCATCCAACCCTGACAGAAAAGAGAGTGAATGTATTTTACCTCATATGTCGTTATTTTGTCTTTTAATGCCTGTTCAAATTTTAAAAAATCTTCTTCTCCTTCAGGATGCATTTTATCAATCACTGCCTCCCCATTATCTGACAGACCTGAAAGTCAAAAATATTTCTCCATGGATCAATTAGGATTACACAATTGGTTAGACAACAGATTAAATACATGAAAAGCACTAGTGTTTACAGCATCCAGATATTAGGAAAGTTAGTTCAAGAGAAATGTCACCATACAGCTGAGTAATAAAGTCTGAGAGAGAGAGAGAATAAAGAACTAAAGTATCTTACAATGTGGCACTTAGCATGAATTTTTGTATGTTTTACATAAAAGGCTCATGGTCAATTACCAAAAATACAAACATAAAATTTCAGTCTAAGTTACTTCCTCTGCTTTTTTCATTTAAGAAATAATTTCTTCTGATATTACCTTTTAGGGAAAATAAATCCTATGTAATCAACCCATCCCGAAAAAGATAATCTGGACAAAAGTCATACAGCCAGTGTTAATTTCCAGAGAGCAGAACACTAAGAAGCAACACTCAAACTGTTCACTCCTTAAAGACCATTCTCAAATGTGGAATTTTAGAGCAATACAAGAAAAAAAAAAAAAAAAAAAGAGAGAAAAAAAAGAAGATTAAATAATTCTGGGACATGAAAAATATCCAAATATGTACAAAGCATGAGAAGCAAAGACAAGTGTATTAATATAAAATATCTGAAGGACAAAGGCATGCAGGTTTGCTTAGTGAGCAGATTATGTTTCTGGCTGCAACTCAGCAAAGCTTGCAGACAAAGAACTTCAAAATCCTTTCAATCATGAAGATTAAATTACTACAATTCCAAGTATTTGTAAAGATACATTTTTTTCAATTGTAGGTAAAATATTGAGCTTTATCTTTTACAAGACCATTGGGAAGAAAAAAAAAGTCTTCATTAAATCCAAGATATTAAAGAGCTTGAATATGGATCACATCTTTTGTCATGGAATAACATTGTTTTTTTTCTATTTGTTACAAGTACTCCAAATTCTATAGAGCATGTTTTGTGTACAAATTATTTAATCATACACAAAAGGTAAAAATTCAATTGAAATGGGCCAGAACTTAGATACAATTCCCCCATACATCAATAAGTAATAGTAATCTGATAATCCAAATTAGTATCCACTGAATACAATATATCAAGCATTGGGCTAGTGATGCTCATCACCACAAACTGCCCCCTCCCTGACCAATAATTTTTATGCATATATAGGAAATTAGAAGCATGCAAATAGAAATAAAGTAAAGCATAGCATGTTTCAGACTTCTGATAATAAAACCATTAAAAATAAAAAATCCCATCCTCCCCATGGTGCAGATAAGCTAAGAATTTAAAAATAATCAAGTTTATTAATACAGGCTTAAGAACATAAATGTACTTTTGGTTTTAAAACAATCTGCACAAATCCCACAAAATAGTTGCTTCACAATCTATAAACACAAGAAAACACTATCCCAGCATACATTTAACAAATGTTAGGTTATTATTAATAAAAACATCAAGTTTGTAATATTTTAAAATAAGGCCTTTGGAATACTCAATTCTGTATTTAGTCAGATACAGAATTGAGTGTTTTTGCCTCTTTTAACTGGCTGAGTACCAAGAGCCTGTGATATTACAAAGTGCCCATATGAAACAATCACAAGAAAACAGCAGTGTGTGTATATATGTGCATAATTACATTTGAATTTTAAAAGATTTTTTTAATATGGATATCCTAAAATCTTGCTTCAACACTCCATCATTCAACTAGTTTAAGAAAGATTGACAAACTAAAATTTACTTGAAACAGTTGGTGCAGGCTTAGGAGATTGCAGTTAATTTTATTTGATCAACGACCCAAATCTAACACTTAAAACTCAATACACACAATTGGTAAAACAACCATGCTGATAAACAGTATGCTATATATATATATATATATATATATATATATATATATATATATATATATATATATATATATATATATATAAAAAAGCAAGAACAACAAACACTAACTGCTGAAGTGGCCAGCTACTCAGAATCAATTAGTGAAAATGATTCCCAAAATCTGGTGGTGAACAGATCAGCGTAAAAAAACAAACAAAAAAACAAACAAACAAAAACCCAAACACACAAAATTCAAAGTGAAATAAAATATCCATTTTACAATCTTTAAGAGAAAGGAAAACAAATGTTGATTTACATGCATCAGGTTTCCAGTCAGTGACACTAGTCATGGGAAATTAGTAGTATTAAAGAAAACAGAGATTTTATTTATTTTTGATAGGCTCCCAATGAAGAAATGCTATGAAGTAGGAAATATTATATTTGGGAATTGTTACAATTTGGCCTTCAGATTTTTTTCTCCTGTGCAGAGCAACTTAAAGAAAAAGAAACTTTTAAGTTTATGTCCCTGCCCCATATAGTAGCGTCATTTTGTTGGGCATTCCCATTTATTTGTTTCTAAAATTGTGCTCTATGAACCATGTTTGATTTTTTTTTTTTATTTTTATTTATTGATATTGGGTTTTTTTTTTATGCTTCAGTCTTTCACATTTGTAAGAACCCCTTCACTCCCTTAAACAGCCAATGTTGCTATACTGTGTTAGTGTGAAGTATTTATTGGATTTTGTTGTGTTGCTTAGTGATATGCAGTTTAAGTTAGCTATTATTTCTTGAGATAAATGACAAGTTAACATAATAATGCAGTAATGTGTAACCAATTAGAAAGGTTCTCCAAGTGAATTTGTAGACAGCATTTATTCGTTTTAATTTTTTCTTTTTATCAGTCATGAGCATGTTAGGTCTTTACCGCCAGCAATTGGGGAGGGAGATCAAGACTCCAACAAACCAATATTGCCCACATATCCACTTGCCTATTTGAAGATTCAATTATTAGAGAAACAAATACCTTGGTTACACAAATGTTCAGATTTGTATTGTGGTAACAGATCATTACCACAGTACAAAGCTGTATTGTTTTATTTCCCTTTTCTTTGTCCCTTTTCTTCAGTTTAGATATTTTTTTTTTTTTTTTTAGATTGGTCACTGGTTTTGGCTACTTCCTGTTAGCCTTTGTTTTCACTAGAACTGACACTGTAGAAGCATGGGCCCCAAAGTTAACAGCTCATATTTTTCTCATCATTGTAAACCCCACCCCGTTGCCACTATCACCACCAGCATGTAACCTTTAAAACCAGTTCTCTCTGCATTGTTTTCCTTTAAGGTCATATTATCTGAACATCTGTTTAATGTAGCCACCGTTTATACATGCATTTTATGTTTGTATCTCTCTATGGGGAATCCTTTTCACCATGTGTTTACTGTTTTATAACCGTCGCCCTTTCTGGAAAGTTATCCAAGCAACTTTATATATATTCATGTAAGCCAAGTATTTGCTACCCACCTTTACCCATTTAGACAAATTGTCTTGCTTCAATGTTCAAGCCTCTCACTGCCATTGTTATTTTCATTCTTACCCTTTTGTTTGTTATTCAGACTAAACTAGTTCCATATGTGTACCTATTTCTTTTTCTAGTTTTAACCCTTTAATAAAACTTGCTGTTGAACAGGACCTTGTCTTCAGAGTCTTAATTGCCATAAAGTGTTTACCTGGCCGGCCTGAGGTATGCACACATAAAAGACGGATGTCTATTTAAAAGGCAGAACTTTTAAACAAAAAAAGAATTTGAAAGACTATCCGTGACACCAGTTATTAAGAATATCTGCTTAAAGAGAGAGATTATATATCTTATAAAAGTTAAAATTTCCTCTCTGCTATTTTTCAAAATGTTATGGAAAAATTTAAGCATATTTGCAATATTTGGGGAAGAAAAAAAGCGCAGTTAGAATGGCCAAGTTGGGAGGGGGGGGGGGTATAATGGATTATGCAAAAGCATCAATATCCAACCTGACAACTTGTAATGTTGCCCCTCAATCTCCAATGTGTTAGGTGGGGCTGAGGACAAACCAACAATACCTGAATAAATTAAGAGAGAGACACAAACAGTTTCAAGAAATGGCTCTGTAGTGACAGTGAGAGACACGAGAAAAAAAGAAAGGTTTTAAGCAGATACCCACCTTTCACACACACAAAGTAGGGGGGGGGTCATAAAATAACTGCACAGAAAGACTATAGATTTTACAGGTAAGTAACCAACAGGAAGGTAGCTCAATTGAACAATGTGGACGTAAGGTAGGAGAGGAAAAAAAAAAAAAAATTAAACACACACACACTTTCAGCAGAGCCACCAGGTTTATCAAATAGTAAATTAATAAAGACAAGTAACATCAATATAAAATGCTTACCAAAAGCTTCTTTAGCTAATTTCAAATCAGACTCCTCTTGGAGCTTTTTCTGACGGAGTTTTTCGGCAGCCTGTTCATTTGGAGATTTGACTCGTTTGTCTTCTGCCTGAAAAAGAAAAAAAAAGCAAAAGCATGAAACCTGCAATTCAGTTTTTCACGCACACAAAAATGCTGTTTGCAGATAAGGGATTTGTGAAAAATCAATTACAAAAATAAGTCAAATCTTGTGTAAAAGAATGAAAAATGCCTAACAAAAAAGAATATACAATATTCACTATGACAATTGAAACATACAAAAACAAGTCTATTGTAATAGAGAATGGCCAAAGCAAATAGGCAATTAAAGTTAGAATTGCTTAATATCAATCTCAAAAAGTGCAGAATTAAGAAAATAAAGTTTAAATAGTAATTAATCTAATTAACTGAAATTGCAGGCCTGGATACTGAATTATCTCATTAAAAGCTTTAAACTTAACCAGAGATTTTTCTCTCTCTTTTAAACAGATTCCCTAAGACAAACATTTTAGAATGGAAAGAATGTAGACAATAAATTTAACTGTTGAGACGTCTAGGTTTGATGAATGTCAGTTCTTTGGTTGTTTCAAATGTGGAGAGACATTTTCTCATCTAATATAAATGAAAAGTAAATATTCAATTTTATCATGTCAACAAATATCTGAATATTTTTTGTTTTTTTGGTAAAGAATGCTTAGTTTTCAAGTTGGATCAGCTTTTATGCGATCAGAACTAAAAGGTGGGAAGCTTCAAAAGATCGTCATCACTGCTCCTCATTTACAAGTAAAACATATCCATCTTAAAATATTCGTCCTAATAATTGATACAATAATTACAATACAAAAAGTTTTCATATCCATTTTCTTTTTTAACACTAAAAACAACCATCTCAAACCAAATTTTGAGGACAATTATCAATTCATGAGGTTTTCAAATGTAACTGAATAGAGCAAATTTTGCTTAGACTTGCTTCTGTTTGGATACAATGAGAAATTAACCCACCGAAGCAAAACCCGACCAATTGACAACATACCACCCATGAATATGGCAGAGAGAGAGGAGGGGGGGGGTTTCTTTAGCATTTCAGGAAGCCTTACAAAAAAAAAAAAGCAGCAATACTTTTAGAAATTAAGTGGACTGATATCACCTACCAATTTATTTCAATTAACCCAAAGCTACTCTGGAAAATATCTAACATACAAGTAAGCTATATACAAAATGGAACTTTTAAAATGCTAGGCAAATGTAGCATATTAAGTAGAAAACCCATTATCTGTTCAGGTAAGAGGTTGGTCTACAAATCATGTATAATTAATGTCCCTGCTTCATACGACAGATTTGTCAATTAAATACAAAACTGTTGTCAAAAGCAGGATAATAACAATATATCTTGAAACTTCCTTATTTCAGATGAAGACAAGTTCAACATAATGCAAAATATTCCACAAATGTCTTTAGCACAGTTCAAAATTCATGATCCTCAGCCGAATACAGAACTAATTACTTAGATCTTTACAAAAGGGTTTTTTAGTCATCAAAATTTGTCATAACTATAAAAAGTATTAGAAAAAAAAAAATTTATATTTAAAAATTGACAAAAAAGCCGACAAACTCTTACCTCTTTTTCTTTTTCTTCTTGTAACTCCTTCTCTTTCTGAGCTTCTTTCTCAGCAATGATCTCTGCAATGGGCCGTTTTTTCTTTTTCTGGAATGCCCTCACATCTACAGCAACACAACAGAATGAATAGAAGACTATGCAGATATGGGAAAGCAAACAAGTTTATAAATGACCAAAGAAACCAATTAGTTTCAGGACTGAAACATACAGGAAGAAATTTAAGAAGAAATTTACACAACACCATAATTTTTTTCTTCTGGAAACAAGCTGATTAATTAAACGACTTCAGAAGCAACTGCAAACCTGGACCAGTCAATGGTGACCCTCAACAATCACTTGGTGTCAGTATAGGGAGCAATGGTTGGTCCCCTCCTTGGTGACATTCCAGGGGTTTCAAATCAGGAGAGCAAAGAGGCTACACATTTTAGTTGGTGGATAACACTTTCATGAAAATTCTTGACCAGCTACCAGGTGACTAAGCTTTGTAAATCGAGTTAATCCTTGTTCTTTCGTGGTTTTATTGAGTAAGGCAATAAATAACAAAACAAGCACATGTAGCTAAATACCTATATCTATTCACTTCGAGAGATGCCAAGAGCAAGCAATCAGTTACCAGAATTGATGCAAAACAAGTTTTAATGAAATGAATGTTTTTTATTCTAAGCGAATGACAATCCTATGAAATGCAATTCAGCTTGAAGTCCTGAATGGATTTCAGGAGATTAAATTCCCATTATGAATGAATACCAAAAGATGGATAGCTTGCCCTGTCAATGTATCAATATTGTTAGATGGCAAACAGCAATGAGTGTGTGCAGGCCACATTAAACAAATACTGAAAAATAATTGATATCCCTGCTCTATACGGCAGACCTGTCACAACAAGACATATCTGCTGTCAAAAGGCAGGACTTACTATTAAAAAAAAAAAAAAAAAAAAAAGGCTTTATTGTCAACATTTAAGTGCATTTATAAATAATTGAAAAGAGAACTAAGATAAGTTTCAGTAGCCAGGAGTCAATGACTGTATGTGTTTATCACTTAATAGTCATATTACATGTTCAAAGATATAGTATTGTTAACCATAACACAATCAGTTGAGAGAGAGAGTATATTAAAGCAGAGATCATCACTCATGACCTGTAGAAATTCCAGGTTTTAAACCTTTTAAGAAAATATATTGAATGCAAATGATTTTACTTGATCAAGAAACAGTCAAGTAATTCTTTGCCAGTATCCAAATTTTCATTTGGATATCTATAAATAAAATGCAGTAGTTTTAATAATTAAAATAATTCTGTCTATATTTCTGAGATGAAGTATTATAACTATTTACATAGCTTGGACTTATATCACCTGAGGAAAGTGATAGTGTACAATGGCAGAAACATTGTTAATATGGCAATAAAGATGAAGACAACAGCCCAAACAATGTAAATAATTGGATTACACCTGCCTCATATGAAGATATGCTACTTAACTGGCTATTACAGGTGATGGTCAAGAATAACAGGTTATTAAAAAAAAAAAAAAAAAAAAAAAAAAAAAAAGTAATTGATTAAATATTTTTAAAGTAAATCCTTTATCGATGATAAAGCAAATCATCTATTGCAACTACTAAAATATCAAATATTGAAGTTTGATTTCAATCTCCTTAAAAAAAAGGGGGGGGGCGGGAGGCATAGAAGTCTTGAGAGAAAATTTATTGATATATTGACTCAATATCCTCCCTTCCAACACACTTTGTTTATTTCATAAGCAAAGGTGCTTTGGAAAATAGCTGACTTAAGTTACAAGAAAGCTATATCCAAAATTTAATTTTAAAGTGCTAGGTAAATGTAGCATATTAAATAGAAAACCCATTACATGTTCAGGTAAGAGGTTGGTCTATAAATGCATAATTAATGTCCCTGCTTGTTACGACAGATTTGTCAATTAATTACAAAACTGTTGTCAAAAGCAGGACAATAACAAAAATGAGATTTTAACCAAAAATAACTTCAGACACAAAATATTACGTTTATAAGAAAAAAAAAAAAAAGAAAAGAAAGAAAAGAAAAGAAAAGAAAAGAAAAGAAAGAAAAGAAAAGAAAAGAAAGAAAAGAAAAGAAAAGAAAAGAAAAGAAAAGAAAAGAAAAAGATCGAAATATCACTTTGAAAGTAGATATTGTATAAAAAAAAATACAAGGAGCAAATTAATTTTGTCCAAAATTCACAAAGTGTATGATACAAGAAAGAATTGAAAAGACCTCAATCTCATTTCAATAAATCCATTGTGTACAAAGGAAGACATATCAACTAGTTAAAAAAAAATAAATAAATAGTGTAATTCAACAAAACAATTTATAACCATGTCAGCTGTTTAGTTTTAAATCATTTGAGTTCAAGGAGCTAAAATAATGCAAAGAAATAATTTAATTACTTTTTCAATCTGATGCATGCACACATTTTATGAAGAGATGAATGAAAACATTTGCCAGGCTAATTTATTTCAAAAAAATCTCATATTTTAAACTTTGTTCCATAGTACAGTATAACTGTTAAAATTTATTTTAGAAATTTAGAGGAAAACTAAAATTTCTGCTACTACTTTTCCTCACTCGACATAATAATGGATTGATTATTCAATCTGCTAAAAGATTATGAAATCTATTAGGTATCTTTATTCAGTTCATCCAGGTCTGCACAATATAATTGAAAGCCATTGCCTGGTTTGCAACTTGGAGGGGTTAGGAATTTTTTTTTTGTGTTTGTGTGTTTCAAACAATAATATGTTAGAAAATAAACAAGAATAAGGTTAACCTTATTTCCATGCAATTTCAAATTAATTCCATTAAACTTTAGTGAACAGCTGACAATGAGCAATGCCATTCATGATATTTCTTAATTTGTAGGAAGTTTAAAAAGAATTCAAAAAATGTGTTATGGAAATGCACCAGTTTCCTTGTAATAATCATCTAACTAAAACTGTTTTTAACTAAAAATTTATTGGAGTTTAAAATGCTAAAAGAAAAATTTTATATAGTATTTTGAATCATTTTTTTCCAGTATTGATTCTTTAAGCATGGAAGGCAATAAATGAAAAATCATAGACAGTAAACACACTTTTATAATGTGATTTATAAATGAAGACTTTGGAATTAGAATGTTCTTTGGTGTGTGTGATATAGAAAGTAATTTATCACAACACTGGCCAATGTGACTTCTTTTTTTAGATGCCATTGGATTTAATGATGAGGTGGGCTTTGTCCAAGTCTAGTAGTAAGACAGCCAATGCTTGCGGGGATGGTTATTGCAGGTGTACCAATACAGCAAGGAATGTTCATTTGGTGGCATCATGACATGGGAAATAAAGCTGTGAAATTATGATCAACTCCCACCACACTAGTTCAACATTTAATTTTATTTGTTGCTATTAATCTTGATGTCGAGCCCTTTAATTATAAAGAATGCTAAGTGGGATGTGTGTGTGGTGGTGGGGCAATGAGGGAAAGAAAAAGGTAACGTTTAAAATTAACAAGAGATAACTGATATTTTAATTAT